>CM076576.1:848009661-848374443 GCA_034641835.2 Pinus albicaulis
CAAAATGATGACTTAACAGGAATTTTCTGCAAAAAGTGCTTTCCAACATTGTTTAATATTTCCAAAACCATAATGGCTGTTAGAAAAGTGAGAGAGGTTTTTGTAGATGGACCTCTTAAGAACATAAAAATATTTCAGTTTTGCAATATTCATCTTGGATTAATCACAATAGTTTCTGCAAAACTATGACTTAAACATGCAATTTCTGCAAAAATATTCCTTCTTGTTGTGTTTTTCATCTTTTCACTTTTTTGTTCTTTTGACTATTTTACT
Organism: Pinus albicaulis; assembly: GCA_034641835.2. Classification (NCBI taxonomy): domain Eukaryota; kingdom Viridiplantae; phylum Streptophyta; class Pinopsida; order Pinales; family Pinaceae; genus Pinus; species Pinus albicaulis. Next base: position 848,009,935 of record CM076576.1, read on the forward strand.
TTCACTTTAGACAAACTTCAATGTTGGTGAAAGTATTTTCATTTCCTCTTTTTACCATTTTACTGTCTCTGTAATTACTTTTACTGTTTACCTTTGACCGCTCTGTAACTTCATTTTTACTTTCACTCTGACTTTTACCTGATACACTTTAACCACTGATACTCTTTAATCCTGATACTCTTTGACTGTTCTTTACTGTGTTAGACTGAGCAGTAATTGGGAAAAGGACATTCTGGTTAGGGGAAATTACTGCTCTTTGAGTTGGATCATAGTTAGAATGGCAATAGTGGATAATTTCTGGGAAATTAATGACCGAGGGGATGAGATACCTTGGGAGATTGGATTCCCACAGTCCAATAACATCTTGCCCCTTTGAATAATCGTCTCTGCAGCGACAAAAACTCAGAAGGGGGCTTTGATCAAAATGCAAGCCTTTAATCTGAAAATCTTTGTCCACTAAGGGTAAATACTCTAATTCTCCGTGAGGGGCATTCAGTGGGGTCACATTCAGGGCTGCAGGGGCTTCCATTTTGGTTCTTGTGGATTCAGAACGGAAGTTCCAGGGTTTTCTTCACAGGCCGGGCGCTTTTCAATTTAAATGAGGAAATTAGCACAATTGTAGATTCAGGGAGTAATTGCACAGTTTTAAAACCTCTGGGGAAGATCTCAGTTATGGGTTTTAATCACTAATTCAGCTAAAAACAAAGAAAATGGAGTTTTACTTGTAGTTCGGGGCGGAATAGGATAAATACCTGTTCTTGGAAGAAAGCTGGTTCTTAACAAGTAACAGGCGGTAGCAGGAGGACGCTTGAACGCAGGTCTGGCGGATTTATGGAGCGAAATTGAATGGAACAGTGGATTTCAATGAAAATTCGAAAACCGTAGCAGAGAGCACAGTCGCGTTTAAATGGTGAAAATGACACAAAAACGCGAAATTTTGTTTTATTTCCAAAGTCAAAAAGGGGGGTTTTTAGTTTTTCGAGGAGTGACGTCACGTTGGTACGGGCTGACGTGTGCAGGGGTCGGGCGGTAAGTGGTTTAGTCCCCGCACCGCTTATGGACTAGAGTGGTTTTGAACGCGGGGGGAGCGATTCCATTGAGCGATGGACGCGTGGCAGGTGAACAGTTCCAATACCACCAATCCCCCGCTCATGAAAATGCTGACAAGGGATGGGTAGCGGGATTGATAGGGAGCGTTGATCTTTGGAAGAGTGATCGGACGGTTGCAATGACGGGGAATAAGCGGAGGATTAAGGTGTGGGCCTGTCGGGTTTTTAAAACAATTAAAGTTTAATCTAATCACCCCGGGAGGCTTTTGATTGGTGAGTGGAAGGCTATTAATTAGTTCAGATAACTAATTAATCCCATCATATAATGGAAAACGAAGTCGTGGCGGGGTTTGTTGGGCGCGGGTATTAAATTTAAAATGTCGGGTGGGATGCCAGGTGGATGAGCCACGTTGGCATGGGATTTTTCCAAGGTTTTGGTTTAAAAACAAAACTTCGGGTTTTTATCCTTTTTGTATTAAACATATAGGATTATATGTTTAAACGTTTATTTCGATATTTTTATTATATGACAAATTAATCAATGTAGTTAATTTATCATAGGGGCGAGACTAATGTATAACGCTATATTTTAACCAAAGGGCTTGTATAATGGGTTTTTATTTGAATACCCGGGGAAATAAATACTTTGGTTAAACTTTATAATAGAGGGGTTTTTTGAATATTTATAAAAAAGGAGTTATATACTTAGGACAAGGCATTTTCACTAGGGATTTAGTAAATAGAGTTAAATGTAAATATGACAAAGGGACAAGGGAACTCAAAAAACTTTACATATCTAAGAGAGTGACAATTTCTGAAGTAAATTACAATATCTCATCTTCAACACTTAAACTTAGAATAGTAAGTTATTTTGAGGGATTTTTATGGAATTTTGCATTATTCTCCTAAGCAAAATGAGATTTTACTTAGGAAAAGGTTAAAGGTGAATGATTATAATGATGAATTATCTCAAGTACTTAGGTCTTTTTGATCATTAGGCCGAGGGTCCGGTCCCTCCAAAAGTCAAGGAAATGCCTTGAGCCCTTTTAATCTTCAAATAGTTTTCCTAAGTAAAATGGGATTTTACTTAGGACAAGGTTAAAGGTGAATGATTATAATGATGAATTATCTAGAGTACTTAGGTCTTTTTGATCATTAGGCCGAGGGTCCGGTCCCTCCAAAAGTCAAGGAAATGCCTTGAGCCCTTTTGATCTCGAAATACCTTAGTCCTTTGGGGGAAATTAGTAAAACTTTTGAGGGGAAAGTGATGAGGGAAGTTAATGAGTTTGACTTTGCTTGCTGTGATTTTCCAGTGTATTTCCTGCTTTAGTATTTGTGATGAAAGTAAAGGATCAAAAACATGTAGCAGCATCATTCATCAGATAACACTTTGCAGCACCATCTACCTACCCTATCTACTTAACACTACCATTTTCTCTTCTTTATTAGGGTGCATGTAGACTTGAAAACCCTTTTCAATCTTTTCTTTTTACAAGGAAAATCTATCTAATTCTACCCTTATTACATCCAAGGGCTCAGATTAAACTATTGAGCACCTTTTAATAACTCTGCCTATCTACTTATTTGCCAAGATTAAACTGTTTGGTCAGATATTTATTCTCTAATCTACAACATGAAATTGAAATATGAGTAAGCCAAGTTTAAACAGTTTGACTTATTCATGAATTGTGGCAAAAGTTTGACAAGCTGCACACAATTGCTTTATTACAAAAATGAAATAGTAGTGGCATTTGAATTCGCACACTTTCCTTGGTCTATTTTTTGCTTGGGGTTCATTTCTTTCATTTTCTTGATCATTTTATTTTTCTTACCCTTTGATTTTTCTTTTAGGGTATACCCTCTTTACATTTTTTAAATTTTTTGATTTTTTGGTTTTTTTTTTCAAGAATATGGAACACCTTTGCTCAAGAAAAAGGTTTGAACATATTCCATAGTTCAATAAGACAATCATGAGATATGACACCTATTGGTATAGGAGTCTAACAGGCCCCACCATTGTCTCTTTCAATTGTTTTCACAACTTACCATTTTTAGCAGTTTTTTGGGTCCTAAACTTTTGGAGCCATTTTGAAGCCCTAGACAGAGATAGTATGCCGAAGATACGTCCCCGGGGAGTTGAAACACCAATTTACCCAAACAGGGCCCATAGTTTTGGCGCCTCATCTGCTAGGGTTATGTTTTTGGATGTTTAGAGTTCTCTGTTGTTTCTCCATAATAAATAGGCCCTTGTGCCTCATTGTAAGACAGTTCAGAGGTCTGTAGTCGCCACATCTCTTCTCAGAGATTCGCTACCAACACCCTAGCTATTTTATTTCCATCATGTTTATAATCATATTTCTGTGATTTGATATTAATGAAATGAAGCCTTATTTCCACTGTATTTCTATGTCTATGGTTATTTCTATATTCTGTTGCGTTCCTGCATAAATCTAGATTATCCTTCCTAAAAATTGCAAGAATTTTCCTCTCTCGAAGGGTCGGGACTTACGTGCTCAACAGTCCAAAGGCTTTGTTCAGACCCTTCTGTTTCACTATGAATCTTGGTGTGGGTTGAAGATGGTGATGTTGTTGCCTAAGGGACTATAGTAGGACTTTGAGTAGGAATGATTCTTGGTCCTGCGGATGCCTGGGATTCGGCCTTCTTAATGATTTTGTCTAAATATGTTGTTCTACCAAGGACCATTGATCCTTTCGGTTTTGTAAATTTAAGTGGGGGATTTTGATCTAATTCTATCTTTTTCTTCCTAGTCATAAAAAATAGGAACACCTATCCTATTAACCTTTGCAAAATTGCTGAGAAGCAGGCTGGAGAGCAAGAATTTTTCTTGCTAGTACGTAGGTTCTTACCTCTCATTTTCAATACCCAATTCTTTCACAACAAAAGGAAAAAGAAATAAAATACATCATTCTTAAACGCTCTGTTACACCATTTTTTGGTCATCTAACTTTTCACCATTAGATGGACCCAAGTACACCACGTAAGACTAGTTTTACCCCAAGTAAAACTGCTTTCACTATGTTAATTAGGAAACCCCAAAAGGAATAATTAATTAAACCATAATTTAATTATTATTCCCAGTCATGTTTAACCCAAAAACAAAGAAATTAATGAGATAAACCCATAGTTATCTTATTATTTTCTAGGAATAAGTATTTAAATAATATTCCTTGTTAAATATGACCAAATCAACCACCATTAATCAAATAAATCATTATTTATTTGATTATATCCCAACCACTTCCTTAAAAAGATAAATAAATCATTTATTTATTTATTTTTTCACTAATCAAGGGATTTGACCCAAATCAAACACCCTTTCCCTCCAACAAATAATAATAAAATATTCCATAGAGGTGGATCTAGATGTGATTAACATTATTTTAATCATGCACCAAGATCTAGAAGGACCCAATATTTTTTTATAAATAGGAGGGTTTTCCCCATCATTCTTCACCTTTTGTTGCACACTAGATCACTCTGGATCTATACACTCGGTCTCATTTTCTGCCATTGTTGCTCCCATTGAGCTCTACCTTCTACATTGGGTTTTCTACATCTACAAGAGAGAGAAAGCTTAGATCTGAAGTGCTGAGGACTACAAAGAACCCATCCCATTGAGGAGATCTGGATACACCTTCTTGTTTCCTCCCCGGTGCCCTGTAATATAAAAATTCATTCAAAAATCGTGTTCTTGTCTTGTCTGTTGGATGCATGGAGCAAACTCTTTACTTTACTGCTTAATGTCTTTCTATTTATAGATCTGTTTGTTGCGGCGCTTTAACTACTAATTGCAGATCTGAAGATGTTTTGCAGCCATTATTGTTGTTAGGGCTATTAGTTATGCGTAGCTAAAGTGGTTCTTTTTCGTACACTTCGGCGAAGAATTCATACTAACAAATGGCGACTCCACACGGGTTTTAAATTACGACCGCTGTCATTTTTCATATTCCTGCATATCCAGCTACTTCAGGCCCTAGGGCTTCTTTAAGCCTGCCTGGATTTTCTCTTTGCTTTCATGTCATTTTCTCACACAAAACCTAAAAATAATTCTAACTTCCGTGTGTTCTGGCCCTATCTGTGAGGCAAACACCGTGCCATTGGAGGCAGTGTTCACAGAAAAATCTGCCCGCCCAACTTAGTGCAGTGTCTTTGGCCCAATTCAATAGAAACATAAGAGCACACACACGGCTGTTCTGCGACCTCAACTCGAATCGGTGAACACCACGACTGCCTTTTTCCGCATTTTTGCAATTTCAACCGGGTTTCAACAACGACACGCCGGGGGGTTCGCTCTGTCTCAGCCCGCCTTGACCAAGATCTGATCTGTTTTTACTCCTCTAAGTGGGAACCCATCCCCTTAGGGCTTTAGTACCCTCCACTTTTTGTGGAAGAGTTTCAGCTGTTTCAGCCGTCGGTTTCAGAGCTTTAGCCCCCTCTTTTTCCAGATCTGTTACCTCACTTCCAGATCCATTGAAATCAGCCTCTTTTCCTTTCAAATCACCTCTTGTCGTTTTGTTTGGACCTCTTCTCAAGGCCTCTGCCTTGCCCCCCCCCCGGTTTTTTGCTGATTTCCCTTTTTCCAGCCACCTTGCCTCTGTCTCTTGGCTGTGATCTGCACCCCTTATCTGCAGCTTTATCCTCCAGATCTCTGTCCCCTTTGACCCTAGATCTGTTGAGCTTCCCTTGTGTGTGTTTCCATAGTTTTCCCTTTCTTTTCAGCATAGTTTTGAGAGACCCACCTTCTTGGGTTAGATAGATGCATACGTAGCTGTTATTTTTCTGTTATTTCAGCATTTTACTCTGTTCTCTGTAGGTTTATTTTCAGCTACGCAGCACACTTTTTTGCTCTCAACAACGGAAGGGGTTTAAAAATTAAAATTAACGCACACCACACACTGACCCTAAGTGAAGAAGCGCCTGGTTTACACCGCCTGGCAAAGACTCTAAAATCAATCGTCACGGCACCTTATCTGCCCTTGACCTTCTTGATTCTGTCCCTTTCTGCCCTTGTCGGTTTCCTTCTTCCTGTCATCATTGCGCCCCCAAGGCGCCTTTCCCGAAGACTTCTTGGCCTTCATCCTCAGTTTCCGGTTGATCGACCTGCTCCGCACCGTCGTCGTCGAGCCAGTCCACCTTCGAGTCCGCACTCCGACTCCTCTCCTGATTCATCGGGTCCCCCTTCTCCTTCCGGTTCTCCCCCTTTTTACCTTCACCATGTCTGGACCAGGGCCTAATGCTAGCGGTTCTCCCGGCCCCAATGCCGGCTCTACTTCTAGCGGAACCGTCACAACCACTACTCCGGCCACCCCTGTGCTGCCGTACATTGCAGGCCTCAGCCTCCCCGATTTCCATCAGTTGATTAACGACCCCATTCGCCACAATGCTACCTGGCCCACTATGCCCACCAAGTTACCCTCTGATATCCCTAAGTTCGAGGGCCTTAATAGCGAAGACCCAACCAATCACGTCCGGTCTTTCCACATGTGGTGTTCCTCCAACTCCATTACCGATGACTCCATCCGTCTTCGTTTGTTCCAATGCACACTTACCGGCGAAGCTTCTAAATGGTATGTCGAACAGGCCACTTCCTCCCATACCACGTTCGAGACTCTTGCCCAAGCCTTCTTGTCGTACTTCCAGCTCCCTCTCCGATACGACACTGGTACGGAGCTCTTGAATTCATTTAAGTAATCCTCTTCCACACGCCTTTCTGCCCATGTTCAGGAATGGCGACGAAGACGGAGCTTATGTCGAGCCCCTCCCTTTGAAGATCGGGTTTACATGGATTGGTTCCTTCGCACCCTCCCATCTCCCATCGGAAAAGATGTCGCCTCTCACTTTCCTCAATCTGAAGAAGCCGCCCTCCAAATAGCTTTAAAATATGACATGATCTACGCTCAATCTGGTTATGTTTATACCGTTCTTCCTGACATCCCCAGGCCCGGTGGCGCTAACGCCCCGGGGGCATCTCATTCCGCCGACGGTATTGTTGGATCTCTTTCCCACCCATCTTCTCACCCTCCTATGAGCCATGGTCTCCCTCAGGGAGGGGCCAGCACCTCAAGCAATCTTCCCCCTCCCGGCAACATGTATCCCGGATACGGCATGCCTCCTCCTTTTGCCCAACCTCCTGCTTACCTCAATGTCGCCCAACCCAACCCTTACTTTTATCCACAGCCTGGTGCGCCAGCTCCTCCAACATATGCGCTTCCGCCTCCCTTGCCTCCTCACAACCTGCAACAGCACATACAACCCCCTCCAGGGCAAGTATTTGCACAGCAGGGTGCGATTAATCCCCCTTCTTCTCAAAGAAGGCGGCGAGGCAACCAGAACCCATCTGCCCCCGGTAACCGAGGACCCAATTCTGGTATGGACCCTAACACTAACAACCAGCCTCAGGGCATCCCGCCCAGGCCGGACAGGCCGCTTCGCACAAACAAGCCCTGTTCGTGTTGCGGTGTTTACGGTCACTACACTCACGATTGTCCTCTCTTACCCCAGATGCGACAGATGTGGGAGTCTCAAGCCACATTGCGCGGACAACACACCTCCCCTCACGCTCCTCCTAATGTGGCCACTACCCCGCCAGCTGTGTTCACTGATCCTTTCCCTCAACAGGGATTCGTGGCTACCCAACCCCCCGACAGCCATGCCGCCACACCCTCGTCCATTTCTGGTTCCTCTGACTACCAGATCCTTATGATGCGCTCCGATCCGTCCCCTTTCGTCGACCTTCACCTTCAAACTCGGTCTCGCCAGTACCCCATGCCTCCTGCTCAGTCTGCTCCCGAGCCTCCATCTTCAGGTTCTACAGAGCCTCTTTCGACATCCAGTGGCCCCTTACACATCCCTCAACCCAAAGTTGAGGTTCACCCAAAGATTCCAAAGGGTCCATTACGCCGAAATGCTGCTTTCGGTCGAGCCGCTCAATCGTACAGTATAGTAGATGATTTGGCACAATCCCCTGCTGCCATTTCCACACTGGAACTCCTCCAGTCGTGCCCTTCTCAAAGGAAGGCTCTACTATCTGCCGTGGGCGTTGTTGATCCTGCTGATGACCAAATGATTGTTTTCGACACCACTCAATCGGACCACCCTCCTCTTCCTCCTTCTGTTGCTTTCCAAATCCCAGTCAAAATCCGGAACGCCACTGTATCCCGGTGTATAATTGATGAGGGGGCGTCCACCTGTGTGATGTCCGCTTCGGTTTGGAAGCAACTCGGATCCCTTGAGTTGGCCCCTTCCACGATCACCCTTCGAGCGTGGGATGGTCATGCCTCCCAGCCTATTGGCCTGTTTCGTAACTGTCCCATCACCCTCGCCGGTAAGACTCTTTGCGTTGATGTCGAAGTCATTGACGCCCCTCTAGACTACAACATCCTATTGGGGCGAAGCTACACCTATGCCATGTCTGCTGTCCCATCCGCGGTCTTCCGCAAGATGTATTTTCCACATAATGGAAAGATAGTCACCATTGACCAGCTATCGTATCATGAGCCGCCGTCTCCATCCGCCTCCGAGACGACCATCTCTTCTGTAGCCAACAAGCCAACCGTCGATTCTTTGACCAGTGTCTCCCCCGGCGTCTATAAAGATTCCACCCTGCTTGGTACTTTTCCTCACCTTCCTCCCCCTCCTGTTACTGATCCCAGCTTGTCGAATTTTTGCATGATGCAATCGTCTCAGGCTGCCCATAAACGGCCTGCCTCGGCTAGCCCGCACCCTCCTCCCCGCCCTCCGCAACCCGCTCCTAGCCATCCATCTCAGCCAGCCGGACCTCCTCTTTCTGGCCCTCCCCCTACAGCTGGTACCCCCGAACCTCTTTACCCTCCAGGCTCGGTCCCCCCTGGCCTTAACCATCTTGGAGCCGTTCCTCCTGGTCATTACCCTGCTGGACAGATCCCCTTCTTGGCTCCCCCTCCCGGAGTATATTCCGTCCCCGTCATGGCCACCATTTCTCTCCCTAACTTGACCTTGGGTATTCCGGTTTGGTACCTTGACCCCCCAGCCGCCATCCCCCCTGGTCACCCCAAACCTTACATGGCTTTGACACCGGTTCAACCGGTCCCCCTCGCTTCCTCCATAGCCACTGTGCCCCCAGCACCTCCACAAGACCCTTCTCCTGTTGAGTCGGCTCCCGGGAAGAAAGGAAAAGCCCGCAAGGGGGCAACCAAAGACCAAACCACCACAACCACCTCGGCTCCTCCCCCACCCTCGAAGCCTTGTGCCTTATGTGATATCATCGGTCATGCCACCCATGCTTGTCCCGAGTTACCCCGTATTCGCCCCATGGTAAAAGTTGCGTTCCCCGACACTACGGTCCCTGAAACTCCCACTACTACTTCGACCGTCTCCAAGAACCCCAAGACTCTCCGCACCAACAAGCCTTGTGCTTTGTGTGGTGTCCATGGCCACTACTCCCATCATTGTCCTCACCTGACACATTACCGTGCCTCCCTTGAGGTGATCCGCGAGTATGAGGTTGAACAAAATCAATCCGCCTCTCCCATCCTCGCGCAGTATGCTGCCGACCAGCCTGAGGATCCCCCCGCTCCCATCCACATCCCCCCCCTGATGTCCAGATGACAGAGTCTACAGTCACCATTCTTTACCTATCCTCCTTTGCACGACCTTCGGAGCCTAGCCCGTCTGCAACCTCCCCCGTTGTGTCCCTTGATACTCGAGATCACTCCACTTGTGTCTCTGTTGACCTTCGCAGCCCGAGTCCTTGCCATGTTTCCGATAGTTCTCATACATCACCTTGTTTGAGTTTTGTTCATCCTGCCCTTTCCCCCCGCCATTACCGCTCGATGACTTCTGTCCCCTCACGCTGCCGTCATTTCCTTTCATCCCCTCATGTATTGTCTTGTCACACAACCTTGCACATCCCCCCGTCCACATCCTTTATCGGTTACGCCGATGGTGCAAGTCGCTACTCCAGGAATCTTGCCTCGGCAGGGTGGGCCATCTTCACCCCCTTGCATGACCTCGTTCTGTCTAACGGGGTATGCATTGGTTCTGCCACCAACAATCAGGCCGAATACGATGCGGTGCGTGGCCTACTAGCTGATGCTTTGTTGCATCGCATTCGCCATCTGCACGTTCGTTTGGATTCCTTGCTTCTTGTCATGCAACTAAATGGTGTTTATCGTGTGCATAACCCTGTGCTGTTTAGACGCTATTTACGAGTAAAAGTCTTAATACGTGCGTTTGACACCATAACTTTCAACCATGTACCCAGAGACCAGAATCACTACGTAGATAGTATTGCAAACCATGTTCTAGATTGGCATTTATCACACACAATTCATACAAGACAATAACATTAAATCAACCATCAAAAGACGATGCATATCCATAATATGTGTCGCCAACCATATATTGATGAGTCCATCTACTCTGATACACATGACATGCCCATAGCATGTTCCAAAAAAACTGGGGGCACCATACGCCCCCCCATACAGATACATACGACATTCCCATAGCATGTTACAAACAAAAACTGGGGGCACCATACGCCCCCCCATACATATACATACGACATGCCCATAGCATGTTACAAACAAAAACTGGGGGCACCATATGCCCCTCCATACATTCTAGGGGGCACCACCTGCCCCTACATACATCAGAAGGGGTACCATATGCCCCTAATCACTATCTGGAGTCTCCCGGGCCAATGGCTCTGCCCCGGCAGCATGTAGATCCCGCATAGTTTGACCGGCCATCGCCATGCGCCGCATGATACCTCGCCACTCCCAGGGGAGACCAACACATGGCTCTATGTACTGGTTGTCTAAATCCTGCCACCCGCGCTCTGATACTCCGGTCAACATCTGCTCACATCTACGGCGGATGTCCTCCAGTAGGGCGGCTGCACCATCATTTTGCGTTGCTCTCGATCCACTCGGACCCGTAGCTCCAGACGCTGCCGGTCGTCCCATATATCCGGCCGGTTTTACCGGTGCTATATCTGCATACCAAAAGTCCCTGAATCAGTATCAGTATTTACTATTCAAAAACTTTAAACATGCCCATATAAGAATAGCAATTTGTCACTTACCATCGGGCCCCCAAACTCGACCAGCCGGAAGTGGCAAATCCGGATCCCCATAGTAGCTCATCCCACTATAAGGGTAGTCGTCTATGTACAACGGCATCCGATCCCAATGGGCAAAGAACTCCGGTCGAAATGTTCGCCCGACCGCCCCTCCTCCTCCTTTGCAGAGTAGTCGTCCCCAACGACGCATCCTGGGCTCTCTCGGGCCCCCATCTGGAAGATGCACGCGAGGCCTCAAGGTCGGGATCTTCTCAAAGAATAATGCGCACAACAAAGTCCCATATGAGCAATCATGATTCACCTGCCGCTTGCATAGCGACAACTGTCGCTTTAGCGACACCAACATCATTTGGGCCCACCCAAAGTAGGTCCCACTCAACACACTCTCCACTATCATCATCTGCCCACCGGTGATGTGATGGAACGCCTGGGTGCCCAGGATTCGCAGCACAGCTGCGGCCACTGCACGAGTTTCTAGCCTCTCTAGATCCCCGATCGATATCCGAGTCCCCTTGACTTGGAGACCCGGTCGACAATGGCGTTCCACAAACTCCATGATATGCCGCCCCCGCGGCAACACTGGCTGCGTGTCTCCCACTATCCCCAGTGGTGGGAGGCCGGTCAGGAAGTACACATCATGGACCGTCAGTTCGATCCTGTGCCCTTGCACTACAAAGATCTCCTGATCTGGATCCCAATAACTGATAATCCGGGCCAGTAATGGTTCCCCTGCTCTCATCAGCGGGTTCTCCACAAACTTGAGAACCCCAAATCTGGCCAATACACGACGAACGCCCTGATCCGCCTGGATCTCTGTCCGAAGTGTTCCCAGATCCCTCTCTCTCCAGTTGACCCGCAACTCTGCCATACCTGCACAAACACATTCTTTTTGTCAGGGTACAGATCGGGAAAACCATAACCACACACCACAACCCAACTCCCAGCCATCAAACAGCACCAAGCCCCCCTCCTCTCCCAGGTCGCAGTTTTCTGCCAATTTCTGGACCAGGTCGCACTTTTTTCCCTCAAACCTGCGTCCTGGGTCGCACTTTTTGCCCCAAAAAGTGCGACCCGGCCGTAGAGAGGAGGGAGGGGCTGTTTCTGGGGTGTTGGGCCCTAAACTGCAAATCTAATCCATCAAAATGCACGAGCAAGGTTAGGCCTCTTACCTCCAACTGACAGATCTCGAATCCAACGGTCGGTTTGTCCGCTACGTTCGCCGCAAGATTTAGGGCCTTCTCTCCTCTCCACATTCACCACAGCAACAATAGCAAATGAATGATTTTGGAGGGAAAACCGCATCATTAAAAGAGAACCCCTGATTCTTCTTTCGACTGCTGCGACCACACCGTAGCCCCGTTCGACAAACCGTCAGCACCGCTGGATATATCTCACCGAGCTCTCAAATGGGTTTTACTTAGTTTTTGGTGACTTGACACTTCACCCGGACACATTTTTTCCACGAAGGGTCACTTCACCACTCCTTAAAATCAAATTTCCTCACTTACGACACTTGTACTTGGGACACCACATCGCCCCCTTACTTGTCCATGTTCGTGTTGATTTTTGTCATGAGTACCCACTTTGTACTCATGTTTCTATGACCCCCCATTGGGGCCTTTACTGTGTGGCAGCACTCTACAGTCGCCCTTGTTTAGAGCATCCAAGTCGAGTCATCATTGCATTCATGGAGTCTATCCTGCGTCCTTTTGCACCCCACTATAGCCCTCCATCCTTCTTTGCTTAGTTCCTCCCTTGTGTCGCATATCATGACCTCCAGTCCCACTGTCCCCTATCCCTTTCGATATTGTGTCAGTCGCTGCCATGTCATTCATGCCCTTTATGCTCTAACAAGGGAAGTCGTCCATTCGCCACTACATCCTTCCCCTTTCCACTATCATCATTGGTGTCAGTCTGTCTGTCGCTCTATTGTTCTTCCCTCGTGCCTTAGTTGAGGGTCTCTTATTGCCTCACCTACGGCGGACCTACTTCTGTCGACATCAGCACATTTATTCCAGAAGCCAGGTCTAGAGGGCGGTGTACCTTGGTTCCAGCTTCCACTTTTGTTCGGTGCCTCGGATCAGGCAGGGGGATCTCTCACTTCCCCTTGACTTGATTACTTCTCCAGCTCCTTTCAGCATGATCGAGATGAGTATACTAAACAGTCCAGTGACCCAGCAGCAGCTCTTGATGATTCCCGGGCGTGTGTGAGATGTCTCAGCCCTCATGAGGGGGTGGCCCTGCAGGTAGCCCCCCACATGCCCGGATGGCCTCTTCATTGCAGCCTTTGATGCCGCTCCAGATTTTGATGATGTTGGCCTTAGCCACCTGCCATGATTTGCATGTACCAGTCAGATCTTGTGAGCCCTTCCCCATTTACAGGGGGCATTTGGGTTGTACTTATCTCATGTACTCAGATGATATTGTACTAGTCCTGGCTGTTATCCCAGGCACAACATGTATGTGAGACTATTCATTGTATTTTTATCTGGCTCTTGATTATGCCAGCTGTACTCTATGGTTCGGTCCCTTGTTCACTGGACACACTATTCTTTTGTACTTTGTCACGGCGGGCATAGGTATGCCTCCCCCGCCGCCTTCAGCACAGGTACCCTCTCATAACAGAGACTTGTTGCACCTGCGAGTCTCGTCATATTTCTACCTCATATTTCTCTCTCTGACATACCCTTTTGTCGTCTAGTGATTGTCTTCTTACAACGTACTTCGGTCATACGATTTGCTCCTGACACTCGCACGCTGGGGGGCAATCTGTTACACCATTTTTTGGTCATCTAACTTTTCACCATTAGATGGACCCAAGTACACCACGTAAGACCAGTTTTACCCCAAGTAAAACTGCTTTCACTATGTTAATTAGGAAACCCCAAAAGGAATAATTAATTAAACCATAATTTAATTATTATTCCCAGTCATGTTTAACCCAAAAATAAAGAAATTAATGAGATAAACCCATAGTTATCTTATTATTTTCTAGGAATAATTATTTAAATAATATTCCTTGTTAAATATGACCAAATCAATCACTATTAATCAAATAAATCATTATTTATTTGATTATATCCCAACCACTTCCTTAAAAAGATAAATAAATCATTTATTTATTTATTTTTCACTAATCAAGGGATTTGACCCAAGTCAAACACCCTTTTCCTCCAACAAATAATAATAAAATATTCCATAGAGGTGGATCTAGATGTGATTAACATTATTTTAATCATGCACCAAGATCTAGAAGGACCCAATATTTTGTTATAAATAGGAGGGTTTTCCCCATCATTCTTCACCTTTTGCTGCATACTAGATCACTCTGGATCTATACACTCGGTCTCATTTTCTGCCATTGTTGCTCCCATTGAGCTCTACCTTCTACATTGGGTTTTCTACATCTACAAGAGAGAGAAAGCTTAGATCTGAAGTGCTGAGGACTACAAAGAACCCGTCCCATTGAGGAGATCTGGATACACCTTCTTGTTTCCTCCCAGGTGCCCTGTAATATAAAAATTCATTCAAAAATCGTGTTCTTGTCTTGTCTGTTGGATGCATGGAGCAAACTCTTTACTTTGCTGCTTAATATCTTTCCATTTATAGATCTGTTTGTTGCAGCACTTTAACTACTAATTGCAGATCTGAAGATGTTTTGCAGCCATTATTGTTGTTAGGGCTATTAGTTATGCGTAGCTAAAGTGGTTCTTTTTCGTACACTTCGACGAAGAATTCATACTAACACGCTCTCCCCGGCAATGGCGCCAAAATGTTGAGTTATGAAGCTGACTGTTTTAAAGGTAACCTTAATGATTTTCATTAATTATCAACCCAGAGCAAGCCTTGTTATTTCAAGAGTGTAAGCAAAATATATGCAAGTGACATCGAAGGTTAACTACTCTAAATCGTTTTAAGGAAGATTGGTTAATTCTCAAAGTTCAATCAAACCATCTTGAAAGTGAATTATCAAATACTTCAGACTATTCAAAGGAGCTAATTCTATTCTAAGATTATGTATAAATAACCACTCAAGGCTCGAAATAATAGATTGCAATTGAAAAACATGCTTTGATGAATTGAAAAACTACCTTAATGAATTGAACATCAATCCTAATAAATTGAACATCAATCAATTATTCTAGATTTTGCAATGGAATTCTCTTTTAATCAACTAATAGCATCCTTCATAATTAAATATCAATGAAACACTCATAATTATGATGAAAAGATTCAAACATTAACTATACGCAGAATTGAACAACAACCATGCTGAAACTAGTCTAACAAATGTAAAAGCATCAATTCTTGATAAGAGGACATGAATGATAAATCTAGTCTAGTGAAAAGGAAGTTATAACATATCATTCTTGGGATTAACCAATTAAATGGTAATGTTATGAAACACAATGGATAACTAGAAATGAAAATTCTATAAATAAACATATAGCATAGAAGTAGCAGGAGAATCCCCAAGGCTGGGCCCGAAGCCTCTAGAAGCATACTGCTAAGGAATACTCAGAAGTTGTTTATCCTAAAAATTCCAAATTCTTCATTAATCTACATAGCAATACACTAGCACAACCTTGACGATTCAATCCGAATACGTTTATTACAGGAATATTATAATGTTGTAACTGTCGCTTGTCTTGTTCACCTTTGACATTTTATAGCTTAAAGGTGAATTCAAAAGTAGTAACGGATCCTTCTCATTATGAGACCCTGCTGCTTCATGGAAATTGACTAAGCACTCCAATAGTAGGCGTGCCTCTACATCTTCCACTGATTCATAGGAGCCGATACGATTTTGTTTTCCTTCCTCGTCTAATTTATTTTGGTCATCCTGGTCAACAGTTTGGCTGTTTTTCTTCCCTATCGATAAAGACAATGAAAAATCAGTTTTTACGTTGTTAAACACACCTTTTATCACTAATTCACTCTACCTTATTTTTTCATTATTTTCCTTTACTTTTTTTCTAAGATGAAGGGAAAATATATAAAAGTAAATGAAAAATCGTGGTAAAGATGGGGGTGAAACGTACCTTCTTCTTGGCCCAACAGGTTCGACCTCGAACCCCACACCAAATTTTGTTCCAAAATGCAACAAAACAGATCCAAAGTTCAAAACTTTGGAATTAAAAATATATATGTATTCATCTTGTCATCCAATCCTAGTGTCGGTCTACCACATTCATCCCTTCCCCCCATTTGTAAAGTCATCCACTAAATATAGTTTGTAGTTTTACAGTTAGCTATGTCCACCAACTATGTAAGGCCTCCACCATAGGTTAAGACCTACACATTAGTTTGAATAATATATGTCCATAAAATGCCATGGGGGAGGGCACCTAGCAACCTCTTGTTGCTCAATGCGTCCATTCTCCATTGGCCCAATCTACAATACATTAAAAAAAATAATGCACCTAATAATTAAAATTTCAACCTTAGAATAGGAATACAATTTCAATTCCCAAGCAACATTGGCAAATTTGACTATGACAATTGTCATAAGTCATTGGCTGAATATTGGATAATATTCCCTGGATATTTATGAGGTGGTGACTAGAGTGCCAAGTCACCAGTCCGTCACTATTCTACACATTTTTGACATGTTTGAGAAAACGAACAACAGGTCATAACTTATACGAACTCGGATTTTGATGAAAATAGTTGCACTGAAATCTTGGTGACGAGCTCTATCTATTTTTTCTAGTTTGGATCATTTCTGAGCACTTTCATTTGAGCTAAATACTGAGCCTCTGAGCATTCCTCCCGACTAGAAGCCTTTTTGACCCCAAAAGATACTATCAATTGTTCAGTAGGTTACGGTACAACTCTCTCACCCTTTTACTCTCCATCTGTTTGGCCTTAGAAGGATTTTGTCCCTTGAGTCCCACTCTAACGTATTTGACATTCCCTCTCCTTAAAGTTTTGGTTCTTCTATCAAGTATGAGATATTTCCAAATTTCATCAAGATATTCTAGCAAGAAATCATCTATTGATTGAAGCTGAACATGCTCTCATTGATCATCAATCAAAGGAGGTTCAAACAATTTCAAATTCTCAACATCAACAACAAAATATATTTACATATAAGGAGGAAAATATAGCTTAAATGCATTGATAACAATATTTTCCAGAATTTTAAATGGACCATAACGGTTTGGCTTGAGCTTTTCACCTTCCCCTTGAAACATTTCTTTGCTGATATGTAACCAAACTTCATCTCCAACCAGGAATTTTTGATCAACACAATGTTTATCATGCCTTGCATTGTAGCTACTTTAACACTTTTCAAGTTGTTCTTGCACTGTGTCATGTACCAACTAAATTTTATCAATGAAATTCTTTGCCTTATCTATCTCACTATGATCATCTATAGCGACATATTTATCAAAGATGAAGTCCAAAGGAAATCCTAGAAAATACCCAAGACATGCCTCAAATGGCGATGTGTTTGTGGAAGAATTCTTTGCCTTGTTGTATGAATGATGAATGTAATGCAACTGTTCATCCCACAACTTGGCATGTTTGTTGAAATAGCCTCTAAAGATGAATGACTATCCTATTTACCACCTCAGTCTGACCATCTGTTTGTGGATGAAATGTTTTACTCTTCTTGAACTTTGTGTCCATCATGTCCCATAAATTTGAGCAAAAGTTCCCAACGAACCAGGAATATCGATCACTTATAATAGAAGTAGGAAGACCAAAATGAACCCATACATTTTGAAAGGAAAGATGAGTTTTTTGTTCAGATGTAATTGTTTTTTGACATGGCATGAAAAGACACATTTTTTTGAACATATCTACCACAACATACAAGTAATCATGAACTTTCTTGACATTGGAAAACCACCTACAAAATCATTTGAGATACTCTCCTAAGGATGTGAAGGAATCAAAAGTGGAGTGTACAATCCAAGTTTCCTATTACTAGGCTTATTGCACATAAAAATCCTATAATAAAAAAAGATATACTGTGAATCATGTGTGGCCAATAACAATACCTTTGGATATTTTCTACTGTCTTGCCTATGCTAAAATGTCCAACAATCAATGAAGTGTGCACCTCCATTATGATAATGTTTCTTTCTCACTTTGGTATACACAAATTTCTGTAGTGATATAAAATACTATTATGCACATGATAATATAACTCTTCATTTTAGTTTCCTTGACTTAAGATTTCATACACATCATGAAATTCACTATCATATGTATATTGTTCAATGTAAATTTCATGCATAACTGAATTGTGCTTGAGTATAATAGATGAAATTACAATATTCCTAGAGAGAATATCAACTAACTTATTGTAGATTCCCTTTTTATACCTGATAACCAAATGAAATTGTTGCAGAAATCCTGTCCATCTTAAATTTCTTGATTGCTTCAACTTTGACTGTGATTGTAAGTACTGCAATGGCTCATGGTCCGTATGGATAATGGTCTCTTTCGCCATCAAATAGTGCTTCCATTTCTTTACACTTTGTACCAATGCATATAACTCTTTGTTATAGGTGGGATAGTTAGTCAAAACTCCATTAAAATTTTCAGAATGAAATGGAATAGGCTTACCATGTTGCATGAGAACTACTCCCACGGAGTAATCACTTGCATCTATTTGGATCTCAAATGGGTTTTTAAGATCCGAAAGAGTCAACACCGGTGTTGAGCTTATATTTTGCTTTAAATCATCAAATGATTTTCGCTGCATATCTCCCCAATGGAAAACTTTCTTGACACTTGTCAATGCATGTAACAGAGCTGCAATGGTAGAAAAATTAGCAATGAATTTCCTCCAATATTGTGCTGCCGCAAGAAAGATTTTTACCTCTGAAGCTGTATAAGGCTTGGGCCAATTCAAAATGACCTCTAGTTTGGAAGGGTCTATCTTCAACTCACCTCCTCCAACAATGTGTCTCAAATACACTAAAGAAGTATTGCCAAACTTACACTTTAACATCTTTAAAAATAACTGCTCTTTTTTCAAGACATCAAGTACCTTGTTTACATGCATGAAATGTTCATATCTTGATTTGATAAATATCAAAATATAATATAATTAAAAAATGATGAATTCATATAGAAATTGTCTTAATACATCATTCATAACTCTCATGAAAGTAGCTGGAGCACTTGTTAGACTGAATGGCATAACTAGCCACTCAAACAATCCTTGTCTAGTTTTAAATGCAATTTTCCAAATGTTCTCCTCATCTATTCTAACTTGATGATAACCACTTCGTAAGCCTATTTTAGTGAAATAATTTTCATACTTTAAATGATCTAGAAAATCATCATTGCATTCAAGTGGATAGCAATTCTTTATCGTGATTTTATTTAGTGCACAAAAATATATGCACATGCGCCAAGTCCCGTCCTCCTTTGGCACCAAAAAAAATGGTGAACCACATGGAGAAGTAGATTGGAGTATGATACATTTGTTCAAAATTCTTGAATTTTCTTCTTGATTTCCAAACTCTTCATAATTGACATGTGATACATACCAATGTTTGGAAGTGGAACATCTTGCTGCAACTGAATCTCATGTTGAATTCCCCTCTTGCGAGGTAACCCACTTGGTTCTTGAAACATCACGCCATGATGACCTACCACATAAAACAAATTGGATTTTAACTTGTCATCACATCCTTCAAAAGATTCATAGTCAACATCATCCTTTTTCTTGATCATGAGAAGCAAAAAAGTTTTACTTGCATTAACTAGCTGCTTCATTTGCCCTACATTAACTAAACAACTATTCAAATTTTTGCGATGAGCTCTGACAATATACTCCACCCCATGATTAAGAAAATGATATGTGTTCTCATGGTGATAAAACACCTCTTTCCTATCATATCAATTGGGCTTCCCAAGATAATCCCAAAAATGTCAAGTGGAACCACACCTAACTCGACTTCATCAACAAATTTTGTAGTAATAGAAAATCGAAATATGCATTTACTTGTAACCTGTAAATTAGAATTCTTAAATATCCAACCCAAAGGGTATGGTTTATGACGTGGTACAGTTTCAATGTTAATATTTTTGACCAAGTCTTCTAAAATCAGGTTTGCTTGTGACCCACTATAAAACAATGCATCAATCTCTGTATGATTTGAAATCTCTCTCACATGGAACAATTCTATCCGTGTGTCTTCATTTGGAGTGTTGTTGTGACTATTTGAGGAACTAGTACTTACTATGGCTTCTTTTCCCTTGCTAACCATGGCTACGATCTTGGTATCATCTCCTAAATCATATCCAAGATAATGTTGTGTGGTGGCAGTCATCTTTTACTTCACCTTGTTATTTGGTTTCTTAGGCCTTAGTTCGGGATGTAGATTCCAATAATGGGCTTTAGCATGCCCATATTTAGAACAATGTTTGCATGTTGTTTTCTCCTCTTATTTATTGATGTTGGCATTATTATTTCCCTTCCATTTTACTCCCTTCTCTTTTCCCTTACCCTTGAATGGCTTCTTCTTACTACCCTCTCCCTAAATGTTCTTTCCCCTTGCTTCAAGATGCGTGGATTGCACACAATTGATCTAAGGTGTTTGGGTTAAACATAATGATATTATGTTTCAAATAGGAAGTAAACCCCCAATGTATTTTAGGAGTGTGTCTTGGGAATTCAAGTTTACTCTTCACGAAAAAATCCCTCTTTCTAAACTGCTCGGTGTACTCTTGAACTGTTTGGCCCTTGAGTTGCCTAAATTTTTTCCAACTCATTTTTACCTTTTTCATATAGGCTAATCGATAAAACTAACTTTTAATGGAATAAATTAATTCAACCCAAGAAATGAATATCTTACAATGGATTGACATTTCTTCTTAAGTATTTTCTTCCATTGAACTAGTGTTGCTCCTTCTAGCCTCAATGAATATAACTGGATATTTATGGCATCCTCTTGTAGATTCTAGATTTTGCAATATACTTCCAATTGACATGTCCAATTATCCAACTTCTCTGCATTTACTTCAGCATTGTACATGGGAAGTTCAAACTTGATGTCCAACTTGTGTAATGGAGTTTTTTCCTTTTGGGATTTTTGAACGAGTGTGGTTGGTTTTTGTGGTGGAAGTGGAAGATGATGAGAATGAGGATGGTGGAGATGGAGGTGGATTTCCTCCACTTCCTTTCAAAATCTTCTCTTCATCCTTCTTATCATCCGAAGTTCCTTATCCATGTGGAGGCTTAGAACCTTCTCTTGCTCTTTCTGCAGTGAATGCATCAAAAATGATTTTAACCATTCTATGAATGTGCTTGAAGTCTCCCTTGAAATATTCATCTTATGAATGTCCTTGAGTCTCTCCAACACCTGAAATAATGGTTAAGGATTCAAGCTCAAATTATAATGCTTGTACCTTTTCAATCACGTCAGCTTCTTGTGCAATTGTAACTCTTCAATATCAACTTTTGCAGATAGAACTTGAGGTGCTTCAAGTGCAGCTATGAGTTGAAATTTAGGTGAAGATGATGCTCTCTCATCTCTCTTTCTTTTGGTCCTAATATCAGGACTAATAACCAATAGCTTCCCTTCTCCTCTTTCCAACTTCAACCTTGTAAGCATTACCAAATTTCAACTATTAAAATCCTTCTTGCAAAATCTCAAGAAAAGAAAGAAAATAACCTTTGATCTAATACGAAATTGATCTAAAATTGATTGTTAGTTAATGTTGTGCTAATATATGTTTCAGATTTAATACGAAAATGCTTAGGCTTTCTTCTTGTACAAGGGTTTCTACATGTGATTATGATTGATAAATCAACAAACTTGAAGAGATTAAGTGTATTTCATGAACAAAAAAGCATGGAAAATAAATGTTTAACAATGAAATATAAACAAAAAACAAACACAAACAATTGATTCAACTACACATGGTTTTGATGAAGGAGTTCACCCCTCCTGGGCTACATCTCCTTGGTCAAGCTTCGATGGCATGGGCCTTTGTATTATCTTCAATTGTGAAAAAATGATGATTACAGTCTCTTGTTGCCTCTGTAACCTCCTCCAATGGCTCAAAAACATCAAAATATACCAAGAATGACTCTCCCTCAAACAAAATTGGCCGAACATTTCCTTAGTTATGAAAAACCAATTTTTCCTAAAATTTCTCCACTAAATTGGGAATCTGGCCAGATAGCTCCACTGAAACTGGAGCTCCGCCGCATTTGGTAGACTCCGCCATATCTACTTCCATGTTAGTCATGCCATTAGATTAAGACAAGCAGGTCTTAAATTTTAATAAATTTGGAGTTAGTGCTAAGTGTGCTTAATTCTTAAACGCGGGTTAGTTTGGCTAATCTCAGATTAGTGGCATATAAACATGTTTCACAGTTTGAATTTCCACTAGTGATAAGCGCTCATTTCTCCACTCTTGAGCATATGGGAGGGGGATGGCCCCCTTTGGACCCCCTACCATGGTGCATATATAATTAAAATATGTTATGAAACCATCTCCAAAAATTGAAGGAAAGAGAGATCAACGCCTTAGAAATCAGCCACTTCAACGAGGAAACCTCCAATACATTACATAAATGAACAATTCTTGGATGATACAAATGAAAAAACCTTATTATATATATATATATAGGGGTCCATGGGGTCATAATGTAATCCTAGCTGACCTAACGATAATAATGTGAGTGAACAATAATAACAATATGGGTGTTACAGGGGTACAACAATAACAATAAGGGGTTACACTAATAATAGTAAGGGACTACACTAGTAATATGGGGACCTAACATGCCCCTCTCCTTCAAAAAAGTGTTGTCCTCAATGCTTGAGTAGATTTGGATGCTTTTGTATAAAATTCTCTACCTCCCATGTAGAATCTTTAGGGGGTAAGTTCTTCCAGTTGATGAGATACTCTGAAATTGATCGATTTCATAGTTGTCGAGTTCTTGTTTCTGTGATTGTTTCAGGTTCCAATATGATTTTTCCTTCCTCATCAAGTTCTGGAAATATTTTTTGACCTCCAATTTTGTCACCTATAACCTTCTTTAAGCATGAAACATGGAAAATTGGTTGCACTCACGAAGAAGCAGGAAGCTCCAATTTGTATGCCAAAGTACCAATCTTTTGCAACACCTTGTAAGGACCATAGTATTTTGGCGATAATTTATTATCCTCCTTAGCTTGCGTGAGGGACATTTTTTTGTATGGTTGTAGTCCTAAAAATACCCTGTCTCCTAGATTAAAAATTCTCTCGCTACGATGTTGATCTGCCTGTTGTTTCATTCGATTTTGTGCCAAATTTAGGTTATCCTTTAAGAGTTAGAGAAATTTTTGCTGGTGCTCGATGTGATATTCCACGGCTTGCACCTTACAATTTTCTCTTAAAGATGATGTGATGGATATTGGATGATATCCATAAAGTGCCATAAATGGGGTCATTTTTTCTGCAGTATGGAAGGAAGTGTTATACCACCAGTCATCTAGAGGTAACCACTTCACCCATTGTGTTTATTTATCAAATACAAAACAACAAAGATATCCTTCCAAACATTTGTTCAATATCTCAGTTTTAATTTTAGATTGAGGATGATAAGATGAGCTATGAGCTATTTTAGTACCCAAACAAGAAAATATTCCCATCTAAAAATTTCCAATAAAAATGGGATCTCTGTCGCTTACCATAATATTTGGGTTTCCATGTAGCTTATGAATTGTTGCCATAAATGCAGCAGCAACTGTACTTTCTTTAAATGGATTAATTAATGCACAAAAGTGTGCATACTTGGTAAGTCTATCAATTAACACCATGATGACACTCTTTCCTTCAGACTTAGTTAAACTTGTGATAAAATCCATTTAAATCTCCTCCCAGTGTTGACTTCGAATGGATAAAGGTTGTAGAAGACTCGGGATCTTAATTGTCTCAAGTTTATTTTTCTGGAAAACAAAACATTCTACCACAAACTTTTGAATATTATATTTAAGGCCATCCCAAAAAGAATCTTTCTTTCCCTCTGGTAATTTTTTAAAATCCTGAGTGTCCTTCTAAAGGAGAAGTGTGCAATTCCAAAAGAATCTTTTGTTTTAGTTGGGAATTATTACAAATATATAAGCGATATTTGTACCATAAGAAATCATTTTTCCAACTAAAGGTATGAGATGTACTAGGATCTTGCTTCCACTTTTGAATGAGTGTCCACACTTCTTCGTCCTTCTTCCATTCATCCCTTGCTTCGGTTATCCAATCTGGTTGGATAATAGAAATTGCACAAAGAAATGTTTCGACCTCTTCATCCTTTCTTGACTATGCATCTGCGATGAAATTTTGTTGAGATTGAACAAGATGATGAGCTTAGTGAAAAATTTTGCCTTCACTAAGTGGGCCTGCAAGCTATTTTTGGCACAAAGTCTATTTTTAGGCTATGTCTATTTTTAGACATGTCGATCATATTCTATGAGTTGCAGGATGCTATTTGTGGATGGTTGGTAAAGTTGGAAAAATATATGGACTTCTATTTTTAGACATATTGGGTGGAGTCTATTTTTAGATTGCCAGTCTAAAAATAGATATGTCAAATATTATTAGCTCTTAATAATATTTGGACTCTAAACATTATCTTATTCTCTTGGAGCACTTCAGTTAAGTGCATGGATGTGGCACAGTAGCTGACAGAAGGAATTACACTATTCCTGAGGGTTTACTGAAGCTAATGCATGAAGGAATTCAGTTAGAACTCATGTGACAGAGTTTGGCGGAGTTGGAGAAGTACTTGGTGGAGTTGTATTTATTTTAACTCAATTAGACTCAGTTGAGCTAGTTGTATCTAGTCTAACTAATTGATACACTAGTGAGAGAGGTGTGAATTAATTATTTAATTAATTCACTAAGTAATAACTCATTAATCAACTGAAGAATACATCATTTAACTACAGTGCATGGCAGTTTTAGTGGAGACCAGTAGAGAGATAGGTGAAAGAGCAAGTGTGACTATCAGTTGTGACTATAGTGATGCATTGATTGAATCCAACACTCAGTGGAGATGCCAATGAGGATTGCGTGAAAAAGGCTTGAGAAATTCAAGTTCATTCAGAGCCATTCTTCAACAGGGATTGCGCAGTAGAGGCAGGCTAGTAGGTGGAAAAGATCGGTGCATGGATTTCCAAGTTCGGTCCTGATTAGTGTGTAGCGATTGTATTGTACTGAGAGCTTGATATGATCAAATTTGTATGAGGATTGTTACATGATATTTATGAAATATATTATATACAGATAGTTGGGGTTTTTATCTTCAAGATTTCTCGTTAAAAAATTGTGTTAATGTGTGTGAATTTTTATTGTTTCATGTGTTCATTGCAATCTTGATTTAATTTCCGCAAATGATCAATGGTGGAATAGATTCTATATTTTGCATGAAGTTAAAATAGTGTGAGATCAGGAGAATATTCGACATATAACACATAATTTATATAATTTCTACATGGTATTAGAGTAGTTGATCATTGGAGCAGATTGCAATTATTGAAGCAGTTGAGTTTTGTGCTGGTGGAATTCGAATTTGTTGTAGTGTTTTATTGTTGTCGAAGTTGATCATTAATTGAAATGTATTTCAACGAATTGTGATTGGATTATGCCCTTGATGGCAGCTCAAATTATATTGCATGGAAGGACAAGATGGAGGCGGTCCTGGATGATAATGGGTTGAAGGAGTTCATAGATGATGACATTCCAAAGCCGAGATCTAGCTATGCAGCCGCACTTGACGCATGGAAAAATATGGTAGCAAAGTGTCGAAGAATTATGTTGGAAGGTGTGAAGGACCACATTGTGTCCAGCCTTCAAGGTAAAGCCACTCCATTCTTAATGTGGAAGGTTTTGGCAAACTTGTTCCAAAGCAGAAGCAACCAGAGGAAGTTGGCACTTAAAGACAAGCTTAGAAAAATAAAAATGGAGAAAGGCGATAGTATACCAAAATACGTCACAAAGTTTTTCCACTGCAAGGATGAGCTGGGAAGTGTGGGGGTTACTGTTGATGAAGAATACTTGGTGAGCTTGGCTCTCCTTGGGCTTTCGAAGAGTTGGCATAGCTATGAAGACTCTGTCAATGGACGGGAGAAACTGCTAGGATGGAAGCGACTTTGGTTGGATCTTATGTAGGAGGAGATAAGGCGGGGTACCAGGGATCGATCTTCATTGAAGAATGAAGATGAATAAAATTGCACTTTGGCTTCCAAAGCAAGGAAAGGGAAGGGGAAGAAAAATCTTTCTCAATTTGGTGCGAAAGGCAAGAAGAAGGATTTGTCAAAGGTGAAGTTTTTTCACTGTCACCAGCACGGGTATTTCGCCACTAATTGTCCATGGAAGAAGAAGAATAAGTAGGCTTCTAAATCTGCAGCTAGAGAGGCCTTAGCCTCGCAGTTTGAGTTGGATTTTTCTTTGATCACATGCTTGGTTTCAAGTGTGATGGGATCGGTGTGGTTTCTTGACAGTGCTGCATCTTTCCATATGACCGAAGACAAAGATTTTTTTAGTGATCTGGATGAAAAGGATCTTGGAGTGCACATCGAGATGGGCGATGATGGTAGATACAGTGCAACTAGTATCGGGACCATTTCCTTTGATAGGGAGTCAGGTAAACCTTTCATCTTGAAGGATGTCATGCATGTTCTAGGATTGAAGAAGAATCTGATCTCTGTGGCGATTTTGGAAGACAAGGGTTGTGATGCTATTTTTAGTGAGGGAAAAGCCTTCCTGCGTAGTAAAACAACTAGTCAAACCAGGAGGATAGGGATTCGAGTTAAGAATATTTATCAATTGTAGGTAGACGGTTGCACATAAATGGTAGGAAAAGTAGAAGGAGTGGTGAGCCTGGATGAGGGCGAATTGTGGTACAGGAGATTGGGCCATCTTCACCATGACACTTTGAAAATTTTGTAGTGGATTTCTACGGGGCTTCCCAAGGGTACACTTGCACAGTTAGATCAGTGCAAGGGATGTACTTTGGGAAAATTTGTGAAGACCACTTTTCATGAGAAGGATATTCATGCTACAATGATCCTTGAGAGAATTCACACAGACATGTGTGGACCTTTCTCGGTTCCTTCAAAAACAAAGCAAAGGTATTATGTGATATTTGTTGATCAATTTTTTCATAAGTGTTGGATCTTCTTCATGCAGAAGAAGAGCGAGACATACTCAAAGTTCTGTGAGTTCAAGCCGCTGGTTGAGAAAGAGTCAGGGAAGCAGGTGAAATATCTAAGGAGTGATAATGTTGGTGAATACATCTCTATCAAATTCAAAGACTTCTATAGAAAGTAAGGAATTCGAAGAGAACTCATAGTGCATCATAACCCACAACAGAATGGGGTCACAAAGAGGAAGAACAGAACGATCGTGGGTGCTACGTGGGAAATGTTGCATGATCAAGGCCTTCACATACACTTGTGGGTTGAGGCATGAAACACTACGGTTTATGTGCAAAACCGTTTTCCTCATAGAGTACTTGGCATGAGTACACCCGAAGTGACGTTTTCTATTAAGAAGCCTGATATTTCTCATTTGAAGATTTTTGGCTCACCTGTTTACATTCATGTGATGAGGGATGGCAGGAAAAGCTAGAGCCAACCGCAGAGGTTGGGATATTTGTGGGGTACACAGAAGGACCCCACAATTATCGTGTGTATTTTCCAGATAGTCGGATGACTATTGTGCGACGGGATATCAAATTTCATGAGGAGAAAGCCATGAAGTTGTTGCTTGAGAGGGAGCTACACTTGCATGCAGATGAAGAGGTACTTGTTCCTAAATATGAGCCTCAAGATGTGGATTAGCCACAAGATGAGGTTCATGGAGTGGAGGAAACCACTCATGCAGCGCCCAAGATAAGAGGGCGGAAGCGCACTATAGAAGCTGAGCGACTGAATCTTGATGTAGCACAGAATGTAGGAGCTCCTACATCGCAGCGTAGACAGAGATAGTCACCTGACTGATTTACTGGATACATGGCTTTGATGAGAAAGTGTATAGTGATAGAACCATCCTCTTTCGAGGAAGCTCTGGAAGATCCTGCATGGGTAGATGCCATGGTGGAAGAGTATGATTCAATTGTCAGAAATTGTGCATGGGGGATTGTCCCAAGGCTGGAAGGGAAATTAGTGGTAGGTTCGAGATGGATCTAGAAAGTGAAGCAAGTTGCTGACGGGAGCGTAGAGAAATATAAGGAAAGATTTGTTGCTTGGCGCTTCTCATAGATCTAGAGGATCGACTATGAAGAAACCTTTGCACCTGTTGTAAGGTATTCTCCCATATGGACCATCCTTGCTCTCTCAGCACAGATGGGTTGGCACATTCATCAGATGGATGTGAAGAAAATGTTCCTCAACGGAGTCATTGAGGAGGAGGTGTACATTGAGCAGCCTGAAGGATTCAAAATCTTCAGCAGCGAGTCACATGTGTGTAGGCTCAAAAGAGTGCTATATGGGCTGAAACAAGCACCTCGTGCTTGGTACACATGGATAGACATTTATTTCACCAGACATGGTTTCTCCAAGAGTGAGGCGGATCTTAACCTATATCAGGTTGTGGTGGAGGGTAAGCTTTTGATCACTGTGCTTTATGTAGATGATTTAAGACTAATAGGTGATGGACTGTTGATACACTCATGGAAGGTAGATCTTGCAAAAGAGTTTGAGATGAAGGACTTGGGCCTCCTTCATTATTTCCTGGGATTGGAAATTTGGTAGTAGAAAGGTGAATTGTTTGTGTCTCAAGGCAAGTATTCCCACGATATACTGGAGAAGTTTCACATGCAAGGCTACAAGCCTACTAACACTCCTCTTCCTAGTGGTTGGAGGAAAGAGGATGCTACATCGGCAGAAGTAGTGGATGCCACTATTTATCGACAGTTGGTTGGTTCGCTCATGTATTTAGTCAATACATGACCAGACATATGCTATGCTGTGAACCAGCTTTCAAAAGGAATGGTTAAGCCTACCAAGCTCTTTTGGAAGGCAAGCAAGCATGTCCTGAGATATCTCAGGGTCACATCTAGGTATGGATTATGGTACAGACAGTTGGATGAGGTGAAGCTGCATGGCTTCACGGATGGAGATTGGGCAGGAAGCCCAATGGACATAAAGAGCACATTTGGAGGGATTTTCAGTATCGAATCTACTGCAATTTCTTGGTACAGCAGGAAACAAATATCCGTGGCACTCAAATCAGTGGAGGCCGAGTACATGGCAGCAATTTTGGCTGCATGCGAGGCTATATGGATGAGGAAGATCCTGGTCAGGTTGTTCAGTTCTCATTTACATCCCACGGTGATATATTGTGATAATCGGAGTTGCATTAAACTCTTATTTAATATATTATTTCATGATAGATCTAAACATATTGACATCCGATATCATCATATCAGAGATTGTGTGTAGCAGAAGATCATGTTGCTTTCTTAAATTCCTACGGAGGATCAAGATGTAGAGATTCTGACGAAGGCGCTCACCAGGAGCAAATTCAAATACCATAGAGATAGGATTGGGGTGGAAGATAATCCCTATCTTGTTGAGAGGGAGTGTTGAGATTCAACAAGATGATGAGCTTAGCGAAAAGAGTTGCCTTCGCAAAGTGGGCCCATAGGCTATTTTTGGCATAAAGTCTATTTTTAGACTATGTCTATTTTTAGACATGTCGATCATATTCTATGAGTTGCAGGATGCTATTTGTGGATGGTTGGTCAAGTTGGAAAAATAGATGGACTTCTATTTTTAGACATATTAGGGAGAGTCTATTTTTATATTGCCAGTCTAAAAATAGATATGTCGAATATTATTAGCTCTTAATAATATTTGGACTCTAAACATTATCTTATTCTCTTGGAGCACTTCAGTTAAGTGCACATATGTGGCACATCAGCTGACAGAAGGAATTACACTATTCTTGAGGGTTTACTGGAGCTAAGGCATGGAGGACCTTAGTTAGAACTCATGTGACAGAGTTTGGTGGAGTTGGAGAAGTAGTCAGTGGAGTTGTATTTAGTTTAACTCAGTTAGACTCAGTTGAGCTAGTTGTATCTAGTCTAACTGATTGATACACTAGCGAGAGTGGTGTGAATTAATTAGTTAATTAATTCATTAAAAAATAACTCATTAATCAACTGAATAATACATCAGTTAACTACAGTGCATGGCAGTTTCAGTGGAGACCAGTGGAGAGATAGGTGAGAGAGCAAGTGTGACTATCAGTTGTGACTATAGTGATGCATTCATTGCATCCAACACTCAGTGGAGATGCCAATGAAAATTGTGTGAGAAAGGCTGGAGAAATTCGAGTTCATTCAGAGCCATTCTTTAGCAGGGATTGCACAGTAGAGGCAGGCTAACAGGTGGCAAAGATTAGTGCATGGATTTGCAAGATCAGGCTTGATTAGTGTGTAGCGATTGTATTGTACTGAGAGCTTGATATGATCAGCTTTGTATGAGGATTATTACATGATCTCTATGATGTATATTATATATATATATATAGTTGGGGTTTTCAACTTCGGGCTTTCCCATTAAAAAACTATGTTAATCTGTGTGAATTTTTATTGTTTCATATGTGCATTGCAATCTTGATTTAATTTCTGCAAATGATGAATGGTGGAATACATTTTGTATTTTGCATGAAGTTAAAATAGTGTGAGATTAGGAGAATATTGGACATATACCACATAAGTTATATAATTTCTACAAATTTAGCTTCCCTTTTTTGTAGATGATTTCAAAGTCATAACCAAACATCTTTGTGACCCATTTTTGCTACTCTTCCAAAGATAGTCTTTGTTCCAAAAATTGTTTAAGGCTATCATGATCCATTTTTACCATGAAGTGCCTTCCCATTAGGTAAGGTTGCCATTTATTTAGTGCGTGTAGTATTTTTCAACATATCCTTCTCATAAATAGATTTTTGTAAATATTTTCCTTTGATTGGACGACTTTAAAAAGAAATGTGTCTTCCTTCTTGCATTAAAACAACATCAATTCCATTTCTTGAGGCATCACATTATAGAATAAAGGTTTTTGTGAAGTCTGGCATAGCTAAGACTAGTGCTAGGCACATTGCCTCTTTAAGATGTTCAATGACCTTAGCTACTTTAGGAGTCCATGAAAATGCATCTTTCTTCAATAATGTTGTTAGAGGTGCTGCTATTCTCCCATAATTCTTAAAAAACTTGCGATAA
This sequence comes from Pinus albicaulis, assembly GCA_034641835.2. NCBI lineage: Eukaryota > Viridiplantae > Streptophyta > Pinopsida > Pinales > Pinaceae > Pinus > Pinus albicaulis. Next base: position 848,041,260 of record CM076576.1, read on the forward strand.
TACCATATTAACCCGAGAAATCCTTGCAACTGCTTTATGGTTGTGGGGACTTTCCATTCTTTAATGGCTTTAATTTTTTTAGCATCTACCTTAACACCCTCATGAGATACAATATGACCTAGATATTCCACCTCTTGTACTCCAAAGAAACATTTGGATGTTTTTGCATATAATTGTTTCTCCTCCAATAGTTTGAGCACCCTATCAACATGTTGAACATGATCATTCCAAGACCTTTTGTAGATTAGTATGTCATCAAAAAATACTAGCACAAATTTTCTGAGGAAGGGTTTGAAAACAGAATTCATCAACACTTGAAATGTAGAAGGTGCATTGGTAAGTTCAAAAGGCATGACCAAAACTCATAATGACCTTCATGAGTTCAAAATGTTGTTTTCAGAATATCTTCAGTCTTCATTCTAATTTGATGATATTCTGAATGAAGATCCAACTTGGTAAAATAAATTGTGCCATGTAATTCATCAAATAATTCATCAATCGCAGGAATGGGAAATTTATCTTTAATAGTGAGCTTACTAAGCTCCATATAATCTGGACACATGCACCATCATCCATCCTTCTGGTGCACCAATACTGTTGGAGCAGAGAAATAACTTTGACTAGGTTCAATTATACCAACCTCTAACATTTCTGCAATCATATGTTCAATTTCACTCTTTTGGACATAAGGATATCTGTAAGGCCTGATGTTTGGAGGAACAGTTCCTAGAATTAAAAGCTACCATCCCCAAAGATTGTAACCATTGTACTCCTAGTACAACATCATCACCTCCCATTGGAATGGAAAGAATTGGACTATTCAATACATATTCCCCCATTGTTAACTTGATATTATGGCATTTTCCAGAGGAATTCATAGTTCTTCAATTTGCAACCATCACTTGAAATTATATTTTTAGGTATAGGAAACAATTCAATTCCTTGGATACCTTACAATGAATAAAATTATGGGTACTATCTGAATCAATCAACACTATTACATGTGTCCTTCTATTTTGAGAGTTTTAGGAGTGGTAATTCTTGCCAATGCATTACACGATATGGTCAGACTCATTTCTTCTTCTTCTAGGTTTGGTTCCTGATGTATATCCTCTTCTTTTGAAGTTTCCTGTTCATTTTCTTCATTCCCTTCACAATCTATGTAAAATAGTTTCTTCTCAGCACACTTATGACCTTTAATGTATTTTTTATCACAACTGTAGCAAAACCCTTTTGCTATTTTTTCTTACAATTGTTGTGGTGTCAAAATTTTAGGTTGTGGAATTCTAGGAGTAGCAACACTTCCATCTTTATAGATGTGAGTGGTAGGGTTCCTTGTCACAGTAAATTTACATTCAATTTTTCTTGCCAACCTGAATGCCTTCTGTAATGAATCAGATTCCCAAATGTAAACTTCATGTTGGATGTTATCCTTTAAAGTCCCTATGAAGACATCAATATTGTGTTCCTTTGAAATATCAGTTACCCTTATATTCAATTTTTAGATGCCCTCAATGTGCTCCACCACTGAACCCTTTTGTTTGAGATTTATCAATGGGCTAAAGAATGTGTTTCTGTTTGTATCCCCATAATGTGCTATCATTTCCTTCGTAAACATTGACCAAGCGACAATTTTTTTACGGTAGCAAAGCCATCGATACCATAGAAATGTATTTTGTTCTAAATGTAAAGTTGTGATGCATACCTTTTGTGTGTTTTGCACATTATTGAGATCAAAATATTGCTCCATCTATAGTATCCATGTTAGGGGATCCTTGCCATAAAAATTACTCATATCCTTCTTTAGAATATGGTGTTTCTTCCATCCAACATTAGAGTTTTTGAAATCACGATTAACATTTATTTAATTCTCATCATGAGTTTCCTCTACTATCTTTTCGCCATTAGGAAACATTGATTGTATCAAATTTATCAAACCTTCGATGCCTTCTTTTAGAGCATTCTTCATTTTTTCCATGTTATCTTTCATTTTTTCTTCCATGTCATCCATCTTAGCTTCCATGCCAGCTTCCATGACATCCATCTTAGCTTCCATGTCTTTCTTCAAACCATCCATCTTCACTTCCATGCCTTTCTTCAAAACTTCCATTTCATTTTTTGTTGCTCTTTGCAAAAGCGAAATTTGGCACACTTTCTCTTGTAATTTTGATAGACAATGTTGCAATTCTTCATCTTCATGAGTCATAGTAGAGTATTCTAAGGGCTTAATGGGTGTTGAATTCTTTTCTAGGGGGCATTTTAGAACCCAATACTGATATATATGCTCAATAGGCCCTTGGAATCACCTAAAATTGATTTTTCAAACAAGACTTATGCAATTTGAAAAACAATACACACCCTTTTCTTGCTTTTGAGGAGATCAATATTGAAACAAATATATTTGTAATTGTGGATCTTCAATATCTCAAATTCGGTCCTACAGTAGCCCTCTGAATCTTCTTTCCAATTCCATAGGTTTGACCTGATTTGGATACTTCAAGAAAACCTTATGTCGAATCTCCCACAATTCCCTAATTATGGACTATTTCAGTATAACTCAATTGTATAGTAGGCCAAGTCCCACAGTTTCCTCCTTTGGCTCTAAAATTGATACACATGAAACTATAGTCCATGCACTTGTTGCCAATGTTTACATAATTCCAATCCGATGCTCATAGAGATAGTTATGATAATTTTCCCAAGGTCACCTCTTTGAGATGAAATTGGGGAGCCTGAAAAAATCCTAACTTCCACAGATAATATCTCTGAAAATATTGTGAACTAAGATATGAAATTTGTATAGGTAGTGCCTGAGGATCCCAGCTTTACTATGTAAAAATTTCAGCTTCTGAACCTTCATAGAAAAAAAATTATAGTGAAAATTCCACGATGACCTGTTTAGGTGAAATTCGGGAGCTTGCAAAAACCCTTTATTCCAGAGAGCATATATCTGCAATTATTGCGAACCAAGATCTAAAATTTGTACACGACATTTCTCAATATTTCAGCTTTGCTCTATACAAATATCAGCTTCTGAACCTTCATAGAAAACAAATTATAGAAAAAATTGCACGATGACATGTTTGGAGCATAAAAACCTTAGAATTGAAAGCTCTGATACCAAATGTTATGAAACCAGCTACAAAAACAGAAGAAAAGAGAGATCAACGCCTTAGAAATCAGCCACTTCGAGGGGACAACCTACAATACATTACATAAATGAACATTTCTTGGACGATACAAATGAAAAAACCTCCTTATATATAGGGTTCCATGGGGTCACAATATAATCCTAACTGACCTAATAATAATAATGTAAGTGAACAATAATAAAAATATGGGGGTTAAAAGGGTACAACAATAACAATAAGGGGGATACACTAATAAAAATAAGGGACAATAATAGTAATATGGGGACCTAAAAAAATACATGTGGGAACCTTATGGGGTAAGGTCCACGGAGTAGAGGAGACAAAAGAATGATGGAATGGCATGGGGGTGGTTGTGGGTTTGACCCCGACCCCTGCACCAAATTTTGTTCCGAAATGCAAAGCAACATATCCAAAGTTCAATATTTAGTTCAAAAATTTGGATTCTAAAATATATATGCCTTCGTTCTATTGGCCAATCCTAGTGTTGGTCCACCAAATTCATCCCTGTCTGCCAGTTGTAAAGTTTTCCACTAAATATAGTTTGTAGTTTGACAATTAGCCATGTACGTCAACTATGTAAGGCCTCCACTTTAGGTTAATACCTACACATTAGTTTAAATAAAATATGTCCATACAATGCCATGGGGGAGGGCATGTGGCAGCCTCTGGTTTCTCCACGTGTCCCTTCTCCACTGGCCCAATTTCCAATACATAAAAAATAATAATGCACCCAATAATTAAAATTTCAACCTTAGAATAGGAAGAAAATTTCAATTCCCAAGCAACATTGGCGAATCTGACTGGGACAATTGTCATGGTGTTATTAGCTAAAAATTGGAGAATATTCTTTGGATATTACTGAGGTGTTGACTCAACTGCCAAGTCATCAGTCTGTCACTATTCCGCACATTTTTCACCTATTTCATAACTTGCTCATACAAACACAGATTTTGATGAAATGAGTTGCACCAAAATCCTAGTGATGAGCTCTATCTGATCATTCTAGTTTGGATCATTTCTGAGCACTTTCGTTTTTGAGTTAAAAACTGAGCCTATAATCATTCCTCCCCACTAGAAGCCTTTTGAACCCCAAAAGATACTATCAATTGTTTAGCAGGTGAGGGTACAAATCTACCACCCTTTCACTCTCCATTTGTTTGGCTGTAGAAGGATTTTGTCCCTTGAGTCCCACTCTAATGTATTCGACATTCCCTCTCCTTCAAGTTCTAGTTCTTCTGTCCTATATAAGATCTTGCTGAAGTTCATCAAGATATTCTGGCAAGAAATAATCTATTGATGGAAGCTGAACATGCTCTCCTTGATCATCAATCAAAGGAGGCTCAAAAAATATCAAATTATCAACATTAACGACAAAATATATATTCATATAAGGAGGAAAATCTAGCTTAAATGCATTAGTAACAATCTTTTCCAGAATTTTAAATGGACCATAATGGATTGGTTTGAGATTTTTACCTTCCCCTTGCAATCTTTCATTGCTGATATATAACCAAACTTCATCTCAAACCTTGAATTTGTGATCAACACGATGTTTATCATGCCTTGCCTTGTAGTTGCTTTGACTCTTTTCAAGTTGTTCTTGCACTGTGTGATGTACCAGCTGAATTTGATCAATGAAATTCTTTTCCTTATCTATCTCACTATGACCATCTATAGCGACATCTTTCTCAAAAATAAAGTCCAAAGGCAATCTTGGTAAATATCCAAGACATTTCTCAAATGGTGATGTGTTTATGGAAGAATGCATTGCCCTGTTGTATGCATGCTGAATGTAATGCAAATTTTCATCCCACAACTTGGGATGTTTGCAGCAATAGCCACTAAGAAGATTAATGACTATCATGTTTACCACCTGTTAGGGTCCTACAATAATAAGATTCATAATTTTGAATTGACTTTGATTAGTATTGTAATATGTACATACATTTTTTTCTGCAAATTGTTCTCCCATATTAGAAAAATAAAATAAAAAGTGTAAAGAAGGTAAAAGTCCTGAAAGAAAAATCGAAGGAATTGAAAGAAAAAATATCAAAAAGAATATGAAAATGGACCCCAAACAAAAAGAGATAAAAATAAAACATGAAAGTGATGCAAATCCAAATGCCACTACTATTTAATTTTACTGCAAAATAAAGATTGTGTGCAACTTGTTAAAATTCCACAATCCATGAAGGAAAAACAACTTAATCTTGACCTCGCATGATTTAAATTTCATGTTGTTATATAGAGAATAAAGATCTAGCCAAATAGTTTAATCTTGGCGGATTAGTAGTTAGGTAGAGAATAATAAGGACCTCAATAGTTTAATCTGAGCTCTTGGAAGAAATAAGGATAGAATCAGTTACTTTTTTGTTTTAAAAGAAAAATGGATAAGGGTTTGCAAGCTCAAATGCACCCATGTAAATGAATAAAAAATGTTAGGATAGAAGATGGGTAGGTACAAGTAGTTTTTACAATCATGGATAAGTAGAAAATTGGTCATTTCATTTACTAATTTCCTTCAAAAACCATCCCCTCCATTTTCATTCTTTCCCCTTATTTCATTCTTTTTCCCCTTGCAAAAAGCCCCTTTTCCTAAGTTAAAAACACATTTTACTTAAGAAAAGTAAAAGCCCTTTACTAATTCCCATTTATTAAAAAAATACATCAAAAACTCATAAAAACCCTTTATCCCAAGTATAAATTCTTAAATGATATTTCGGGTCATATACTGAAGAAATTCACTCTGGCATAAGTTTTACACTACACTTAGTATATTTTGCATCCCGCAATGTCCCACATTACATTTCATTACTAACACACTAACCTATTGTATTAATTCCTATATAAACCTTTTAACTCCGTATTAAATTAAGTTCTTTATTTATTATATCCCAACCCATAAATTTTATTTAAACATATAGTTTAAATCCCCACATGTTAATAATCTAGGTCCCACTATGTATATTCCCTACCAATTATAATATTACACCTACTTGTGTCCCATACATTAATATTAAACCCCGCTTACATATAATATCCCATGCTTTATACCCCATTGATTATATGTAAAAAACCCCAACCAATACATATTAACGAATTGCATAGTTTATTTACCGAGCCCCATGCATTTTACAACCCCACTACTCTATCACATCGTCCTAACTGTGTAAACTTCATCAGCCAGATCTCACAACCAGCATAGCTTATCATGTGTTTCATTGTCGGATAGTTAGCATGCCCAAAGCCTTGTGAAATACGCAGTTTTTGGCATCTCCCTATCTTCCACGTGGCGTATATTTATTGGATCACACCATTCAAAATAAAAAAGCTTACCACCTTTACTCATTGCGAAAAAGACTGAGCGGTTTTCTCCCCCATGTGAAAACCACCCGCCTGTTTGATATGACTGCCCATTAATGAAAATATTGTTTGGTTTAAAAAATTTATATAACCACTCAAATGCACCTTTTCATCCTTTTTGTTACCATTTTCATGCATATAGAGCTTTCTAGACTGAACATATTGCTGCCGACTCCACTTTCAAGCCAATTTGAAATAAAACCCAACCATTTGTCACTATTAAAGACCAAAAAAGCTTTTGAAAGCTTTCTACAACCCCAGAAAACCCTTCTTCAGAGAAAATATTCATTTTCTAGGTATTCTTCAAAAGAACAGACCTATTCTTGGATAAAAAGAATTAATACAGCAAAATTGAATCATTTAGGAGCCTTTTGCAATCTTAAAAGCCCTGTAACTTCCTGAAAACCCTTTTTTCTATAAACCCTATGCATATTTTCATAGATTTTGAAACCTTGGAATGTTAATTATCATATATTGAATAAAATGAAGAAATTTAAGCCTATGAATACCTGAAAAAGACTTATGTACCTTTCAATTCATTTTCTACAAACTCTAAGTGTCTTTTTACCAAATTCCAAGGTCTTGAGACTACTTTTATCATAAAAAATGCACTATAAGCCCTAGACATCTTTTACAGAAACTCTAAGGTCTTGAGATTTCGTTTTATTACAAAAATTACAGTTTAAGTTAATTGAGCAAGTTTATACCTTTGCAGACAAAATATAAAGCCCCTGTTATATCCAAAAATCGGTCTGCAACTTGTTATAATTACCAGAGGTGCTCACACATGCCTAAAATAGTATTTATAAAGCCAAAAGAGTAATCAAGCAAAGCAATGGCTTCCAAAAGCATTGTACCTATCCATACTCTACAACCCCTTTTTGTAGATATAGAGCACATTCCATTAGCTGACACAGAATTCAAGATTACTAATACAGTCACAGAATTCAACCTTCTTGAGCTCCACTGTTGGAGCCAAGAAAAATCCATAGATCAGGCTGATGAAGTGTTCATCTAGGAGTCAAATTTTCCAAAATATGTTGTTCCTTAAACCTACCAAGCCTGAAGTGATTAGAATTTTTCAATCATGCTACTCTCCTGATCAAAGAGCCATCATAAACCCTGAAAAAGAAGTATTATTTACCATTACTGTTGATTCAATTATTCAAATGCTCCAAATACAGCCCAAGCCTCATTAAATCCCTTTATCCATTGAGGCCCTCACTCAGTTATACCTCAAACTAGACTTTCCCAAGAGGTTCCAGATATTGCAAACCTTCATGCCTTCTTCTGTACAAATTCCCAAGATAAATCATCCATACCCTTCTGCGAAATTCTCTGAAAGGACTAGACATATCATTTCCATGTTGTCTTTCATTCTTGGTTAATTTACAGATGAACATGTTGATGTTGCAGTATTATGTTTTTTGTCTACATTTACACCTCATAAGCCTCCTGCTACCATTCTTAATTTCTCCCAATACCTTGTTGACAGTATCCATGAGAAATTGGTCAAAATGCCTTTTGAAGGTGTTTTCAAGTATTCTTCATTCCTATTTCACATGTTCTAATATTTTTAGTCCGAGACATTTAATATAAACCTTCAGAATCTTGATGTGGAAGGAAATCCACAATCAGTCATCTTGTGGACATCCTTGATAAGGAAAGATTAAAATTAGTTCACCTATACAGATTTTACAGATTCCTTCATTCATCCTATAGTAAATTTTTTGAACAACAGCATGCAACCCAGAGTTAGTGAAGAGAATAAGAAAGTCCTCCAAATGGCAGAGCATAACAGGACAGGTGATTAGTACTTGCACCAAAATCACACCGATTTAAGAGTATATGGATCAACTCTCGTTCCATATAAACTGCCTAAATACCTCCCTATGAGAGTATTTTGCCTAGAATACATATGGCAGATTTTAAATTCAGATGCAATTAATTTCTTCGCAACAAAGAAAAAGACACAATTCAAGTTGAAGAACCAGGTTGGTCCTTTTATCTGTAACACTAGAGATGCAGGTCAAGAGGCTAAAAAACATTTGCAAGAGTTCAAGTTTAGTCCCAGTTTCCTATGGTATTATGATCCCCTTGGAGTTATTACTAAAATGAGAGTTAAATGAAAATTGATTTCATATGTACATGAAAATAAACTGGAGATAGAGAAATTCTCCAATCAATTTGAATGGTTGGATAATACGTTGGTACAGGTAGAGAAGAAAAGTGATACTGGTCAAACTTTCCAAACTCCAACCCAAGAAGACAGAAATTTAAAGAGAATAAGAGAGGAAGGATCCCATACTGCAGAAACTATAACAGAGACAAAATTCAAATTGAGATATAGTAAAGAATCCAAAGCTAAATCCAGCAAACAAAGAAGTAGAAACAATAGAGGTGATTGATATAGAAATAACAACAAAAGACAATGCACCTCTTACAATAATTGAAGAACAAAAACAACCTACTACTTCAAAAACTTAGCTAATTTAGAAGCAACACAGTATTGAATTTTCTTCATCTAAAAAACCAACACAAAATGACATGGATATCAAAGAAAGATACAAAGAGATCAAATTCGGAAATGAAGAGATTAAAACATAAATATATTCTCAGTATCTGAAACAAACTCCTGGCATCCAAAATAAGCTACTTTCAACTTTTGAATATAAGAATAAAAATATGTAGATGACATTTCTTCAACCTACAGTTCAAACTCCTAAGTTATCCTTCGATTACGAAAAGATATATTTTGAAGTCCCAGTCCAGAATATTCATCCTCTAGACCAAATTTACTTTTATAGGTAGGCAGGGGAGATGATTTATTCTACAATGACCATGAAGGCCTTGAGTTCAAAAAAACTGCAAAAAAGTCCGGTAAATATGAGAGATTAAATCAAATTGGAGAAAGCATCATCACAGGCAAAAGACACTAGAATCAAATCCTAAAAATGATCAAGAAGGATATGATCCTAAAAATGATCAATCAAAGTAGGATATGATATTAAAAATGTAAAAGTTGCAGAAAAATTGATCAAGAAGAAAAATGCCGACATTGTTGCATTAAAGAAACAACTAAAGTTGCCCCCTGTTAGAGTCGGTCTTTACATCCCTCCGTCAGAGATCATTTCTCTTTATTTCATTTCATTTTTAGGTGTCTTACTCGATTCACTCAGTTGCATTCCATTAGGGGCATGCCATAATTTGATGGAAGGGTTTTCTCAGTCATACCTCTCATGCCTTGTACCTGCTGGATTAGGCCTGTTCATAAAATCAATTTTAAAGCCATTCATAGTCCTGTTTTGGCTTCTTGTCATCAAAGAGTTATTTTAAGGTTTTTAGGTCTTTTAGGGTCTAGGATTTAGTTGATTTAGTCCTCAAAGTGTAAAATAATACCAGCAGGTCAGAGGGAAGTTTTAAATAAGTTTTTATTCCAGAAATCTCAACGTCATATTGCAGGACTATGACTTTTCTTCAAAACCCTGTTTTGAAGAAAATTCTTCATTTCATTTTTGTAATAAATTGCCATGTAATTCTCGAAAGTATTTCAGTGGTTAAATTCTCCAGGCGCGGCCCTGGTCACCCTTTGCCAGGACATGCTACCATCCCTGCAAAAAATCAAGAACAGTTTCATCATTCAAGATCTGAAAATCAGTGGAAACAAAGAACAGAGTATGTATTAAAGGTGTAAAGTGTCAAAGTTCAAAATATTGTAGAAATGGGTCTTTAAAAAACAAATATCAAAGCCATGAATTTTTATAAATATTTTTCACCATCCAAATATCATTTGCATTCAAGAAAACATCAGAGAAGTCGATTGCAATTGTGGGAGGGCGAAATTGTAGGTTAAAGCTGGAACTGTGTGTTGAAAACTGCGCGCGACACATTGGGAATAGGCACGGTGCATAGGCGCGACGCGGCGCACTGGGCCTTCTGCCACAGTGTATTTTTTTAAAGGGCACGGCGCATGGGCGTGACGCGGCGCACTGGGTGTGCACACAGCGCACAGAGCCAACAGGCCAAACTTCATCAATTCTTCATCGAATTTTTAAATCAACTCAACTTGTTTGCTCCAAATGGTATGCAGGTCGATACAGACAGTGAAATCTACAATCATCAAACAAGAAAGGAGTTTTTCCAAGGTGTAAAACATTGCTTGGGAAATGGCTTCATTTTGTTGTAAAAGTAAAACTGATTTCTTCAATTGAAAGCATGAACAAAACTGCAGCTGGGATCGTTCATTGACCATATAGTCTTCCCTTCATTAAAGGCGTAATTTTAGTTTAAAATCTATTTTTATTAAAAAATGGTTTTTTCAAACGGTAAACGGAAACGAATAGACCGAACGCCTAAATTGAAACGTAGATATCTACCCTGGCAGAGAAATAGGATTCGACTACCTATTTTTGACTTCAGTTAATAATTCAAAGGGTTTACTTTACAGTTTCCGCCTCTCTATTGGTCATCAGAGAAATTCAAGGGGAACGTTGTTCTGTCTTTAGAATAGATGAATGGCTTTTTTCTGTATTTATAATTTCAGTTGAAACAACTCCCTATTTTGATCGATTTGTTTTCTCATAGTTTAGTTTATTTATTGTATTGAAAATCTTTTGTAAGGGGTCTGAGTTCTGAAAAAAAGTGTGGGAGAAAAACTCAGCGCTTCACTGTATAGTTTTGATAGAGAATTAATGAAATGATGCAGCTCTAGTTCATGAGATTCATGTGGTGTGAGTTTAGCATATGTCTTTTCTTTCTATTTCATATGTATCTCATTATGTTTTACGGTTCATTCATAATCATTGCTAGTTGAATGCTTTTAAGTAAGAAAGGTAGAATTCAGTTTATTGCTCTGCCTTGGGAAAGCGTTCATGTTTTGTGTGTCTTCTTCTATTGAAAAGGATTCATTAATATGCCCTTTTTGACCACTGAACAGTCTTTCCACTCCATATTATTTCAAATTTGATTGTTAAACTTCCTGCCTATCTTGCCTCATGAAACAATCTGTGTCTTTGAGTTAATTTCTCAGCTCATGCTGTCCTTTGTCCCATACAGCCCTGAAAACTTAGTCATTCATTAAACTACCTCTTTCATATTTATTTACTAGCCTAAAATCAGTATCCATTTTAAGTCATCTCAGGCCCTATTGGACATTTTTCACTGATTTGACCCGGAGAGAGCCCTCTCCTGTCCTCGTAGGTCTAGCTACGAGGCTGAGCGTGGTTTGTGGTTATCCTAAGTTTTTCCTTCCTTCAACCTAAGGCAGATTTAGGCTCTAACATAGTGGCGACCATACTGGGGAAGAACTGGTTTGCTGGTTAGCGTTATTTGATTTATAGCTACAGATGGAGCCTAAATTCATGCCAGGTAGCCTTCGAACTACTCTTGCTCTGCGAGTGCATAGTAGATAAACGCTGCTTCAGTCAATCTCCGGTTTAGCTTGTAATCGTAACAATTAACTTATAAATTGCCCCAGTACATGTATCAAGTTCAGATCTGATGGTTGATGGTGGACAACGATCAGACATAACAAGGCTAAAAATCATTCACCTGGCGACTCCATTCACTGAAAAATCTAGAAATCAATCCTTCATGATGACTCCACTGCAGAGAGATCAGTAGCTTTAAGGTTTTCAAGATGGAATAGGTTGCAAGAAGATACGCTCCCATGAGCAGAGATCACATCCCAGGTTTTCCAAATAAAATGCCTAAGGTGGATTGGCTTCAGAATTTGCCTATGTTCAGAAATGTGGAAGGTAATGATGCTGCTCTTCATCTGGTGAAATTTCACATTCATGTGCATAAATTAAAGATCGATTTTCCTGAAGACTTTTTGATGAAGATGTCTATGGCTACTCTGGAAGATGAAGCCCGATCTTGGTATGAAAGTTTGCCACCTGCTTCTATTTATTGTCTAAAATATTTTCATACAATATTCTTTGAAAAGTATAAAGAATCTGGTCCATCCTTAATATTAGTGCAGAATTGTTGTGAACACGTTAGTAGTTTCAATGAAGATCTTGAGAATTTTTATGGAGATAATGAATGGACGGACGAAGAAATCATGGAAGCATTATATGAAAGTTCGTTTCAGAGGAACACAAAAAACTTAGAGGATACTTACCAAGATCAGCAGGTTGAAGATTTCCATATGTCTGAAAGTTTCGTTTCAGATCTGCCCATGGAAGAAGACAGCATGCAGGGAAGTCAAGTTTCAATTTCAGAATGTGATAATGTCAAGTCAGTTATTTCAGATCTAGATTCAGATTATGATGACCAAGAATACCTTGTACTGAGTCCCATGAAAGATAACTCTTCTTTTGAAATCATCTGGAATGAAGAAGACAGAGTTATGGATCCAAATTTTTTCATGTCATCAGAACAAAGCCTTCATAAAGAGGTAATCCAGTCAGTTCATGAACAACAAGATGAGATCTTTGTTCAAGTAAGTGAAAACGTTTCTCTTGATGAATTTATGGTAGATGATAGAAATGATAGTGTTGAATATCAAGAATCATCTGAAGTTTCTTTTCTCATGGTTGACTAATGTAATGAGAATCTGGCTATCATATCATATGAAGATGACCTACAATATATTCAGGCTACAGAAGATCAGAACATTCAAGACTACCTCTCGGATTCTTCTTCATATGTTTCATGTTTTGAAATGTTTTTCCAAGAGGAAATCTTCTCATCTACTTGTTCCAAATTTTTTGAGGACCAGGAACATACTTTTACTGAAGTACATTGTGAAGGAAGATCAGAATCAAAAGAAAAGGACACCTTGTTTCTTCAGCAGGAGGTAAATCTTTGTGTTTTTCAAGATCCATTGGAAAATTTGTTGCAGTCAGCAGTGAAGGTGATTATTGCAGTATTCAGTTATGAAGGAGATCATGGTCAATTATGTTTTTGGATGCCCAGTTACCAATATTTACTGTTGACCAGGAGATCTAATCAGGAGAATCAGTCAAGAAGGCATCTGCTTGATTGGTTACATTGGAATTTTGATATAGTTTGATGGTACATTGTCTTGTAAGAAACACAGGTGGTCATGTACTGCCATCAAGCTTTAAGTTTTAAGTTCAGGTCTTAGTCATTTTGAGTTAGTTTGTTGGAGTCAAGTTTTTTCAGTCATTTCAGTTTGCATCGAGTTAGTTTGAGTCGGATTTTTAGTCAATAAAGCAGTCAACAGTCTTGTGTTGATTTTTCAAACTTGTGGACTCCATTTCCCAATGGATGAAGGCATTTTCTGCTCTCCCAAAGATCTGCTGTTCTTGGCACCTCCAGGGAGCTACCATCCCCATTGGAGCCAATGTTAGAGTCGGTCTTTACATCCCTCCGTCAGAGATCATTTCTCTTTATTGCATTTCATTTTTAGGTGTCTCGCTCGATTCACTCAGTTGCATTCCATTAGGGGAATGCCATAATCTGACGGAAGGGTTTTCTCAGTCATACCTCTCATGCCTTGTACCTGCTGGATCATGCCTGTTCATAAAATCAATTTTAAAGCCATTCATAGTCCTGTTTTGGCTTCTTGTCATCAAAGAGTCATTTTAAGGTTTTTAGGTCTTTTAGGGTCTAGGATTTAGTTGATTTAGTCCTCAAAGTGTACAATAATACCAGCAGTTCAGAGGGAAGTTTTAAATAAGTTTTTATTCCAGAAATCTCAACGTCATATTGCTGGACTATGACTTTTCTTCAAAACCCTGTTTTGAAGAAAATTCATCATTTCATTTTTGTAATAAATTTCCATGTAATTCTCGAAAGTATTTCAGTGGTTAAATTCTCCAGGCGCGGCCCTGGTCACCCTTTGCCAGGACATGCTACCATCCCTACAAAAAAATCAAGAACAATTTCATCATTCAAGATCAGAAAATCAGTGGAAACAAAGAACAGAGTATGTATTAAAGGTGTAAAGTGTCAAAGTTCAAAATATTGTAGAAATGGGTCTTTACAAAACAAATATCAAAGACATGAATTTTTATAATTATTTTTCACCATCCAAATATCATTTTCATTCAAGAAAACATCAGAGAAGTCGATTGCAATTGTGGGAGGGTCAAATTGTAGGTTAAAGCTGGAACTGTGTGTTGAAAAATGCGTGTGGTGCATTAGGAATAGGCACGGCGCATAGGCGCGACGCGGCGCACTGGGCCTTCTGCCACAGTTTATTTTTTTAAAGGGCGCGGCGCATAGGCGCGACGCGGTGCACTGGGTGTGCGCGCAACGCACAGAGCCAACAGGCCAAAATTCATCAATTCTTCATCGATTTTTTAAATCAACTCAACTTGTTTGCTCCAAATGGTATGCAGGTTGATACAGCCAGTGAAATCTACAATCATCAAACAAGAAATGAGTTTTGCCAAGGTGTAAAACATGGCATGGGAAATGGCCCTATTGGACATTTTTTACTGAGTTGACCCAGAGAGAGCCCTCTCCTGCCCTCGTAGGGCTAGCTACGAGGCTGAGCGTGGTTTGTGGTTATCCTAAGTTTTTCCTTCCTTTAGCCTAAGGCAGATTTAGGCTCTAACACCCCCTACAAAACATCCTCAATCCAAGGAATTCTTACAAGATAGAATCAGAAATATGAGATGATGAATCTCATTTTACAGTTGACTACTCAGATAAAGGAAATGGATAATTAAATGGACAAGTTGGTCCAAGAGAAAAAGGATAAAGAGGAAGAAATTCCAGTCACAATGATTCCTGTAGTTACTACTGTTGTACCTTATACAATAGCTGAATCACTGGCACCTACAGTCCCCATGGCTACAACATTACCTGTCACTTCATCAACCACTTTAGCCACAAAATATTCAAAAATAGCAGAACAAAATTCAGATGAAGCAAGAAAGTTGGTAAAAGCTATGCACGACATGTCTATTCAGAACAATGAGATAAACAGACTTAAAGAACAACTTAAAATTCTTGAAGATGAAAATAAAACTTGCCAAGATAATGCATAAGAATGAAGAACAAAGAGCTAACAGATTAAGTGAGCAGTTGAAAAATTTAGAAAAATAACTAACACTGAAGGAACCAATGGCACATGTCAAGCAACAACTATGGTCCAATATCATTGAATCTATCAATGATATTTGGCCATTAATATAGGTCATATATGAGTAGAAAGACTTAGTAAAATCAACAAGAGAAGCAATTCAAAAGATCAAACAAGAGCTTGGTAAGAAACCTGAACAAGCCCTTGAAATCATCAAGTTTCTTAATTCCAAAAATAGACAAGAGCTTGAAGAAATTTGAATTAATGACAGGAAAAAAACCATCCTAGAAGTTAGGAAGGTAATTTCTAAGAAGAATTTGATGATACAGTTAGAAGAGAAATGCCAGAACATGGAGGTTACTATAGCAAGGTTCATGATCAAGTTTGATGTTCTAAGGCAAAAAGGCCTTCCTAATCCCCTATTTATTAATGACATATAAATGAAGCATGATGATTATGATAAAAAGATAAGAGAGTTTGCAAAGGAGCAAGTGAATAATTCAGCCTTGCAGGGAATCCCATGAGGAAAGGTACTTTAAAAGCTTTGAGAATTTGTTTTACCTATAGCATGAGGTGAAACACATTTTTATCAACAAGCCTACATTCTCAAAATACACTGAAGCTGATGAGAATTTCAGGAGGATGATGAAGATAAAACTTCCAGAGGCTGAACTTTGGGAAAATTTGACTGATTTACTGTGAAATCAGATTGCATCAAGTACCAAATAGTAAAACAGAGCTTGTTATTTTTACATCTACAGTTACAGTTTTGTAGTGAAAGAGTATCAGGTGAAACAATATCATTTCAAAGTCAAAGTTTAAAAGTGAAAAGAAGAATTACAATGCAAAGATAAATCTTCCAGCGTGAAAAACGCCTCACTATCAAACTACAGCCTTCGTTGAACAACAAAGAGAGAAAGTAGTAACAAAATGAATAAAATAAACAAGTTATTTTAATAAAAAATGGACAACTAGCATTAGTTAGAAAGTTGTCACTATCTTCTTGCATGAAGATATTTCTTTTCCATGAATAATTCCGAAATTTTTTCAAGGATATTTTGTAAAGAGATTTTGTATAAATACTTCTCATTTAGAAGTATTGAGTGTGGATGAATTGCTAAACATTTCTATATTTGTACTATTTTGAACCTAAGGGTTATTGTAACAATTTCAAGTCAGCAGGCTGGATCAAAGAAATAAAGCATCATATTACAAGATTCATGTGTTGGGCTACTACAGTGAAGTATATTCACTTGTTTCTTTTTTAATTTCTTATGTTTTTTCATCAATACTTGAATGTGTTATAAATCTAAATGATAAATCATGAATTTTTATTTCAAAATATGTGAAAAACACTCTACTTGACTAATTATCATTTATATGTTTTCCAATGATATCTAGATTAGGGAACCCTTGATTGCTCCCTAGTGTCGATTGACCTTTGCCTTTTCAATCCTAATCCAGATTTAAGAACCCTTAATTTCTCTTTTACCCCGATTTAAACCATTTTCACCTTGAAGATATGAAGTAACTTAGTCATATTTCCCTGTAAACATTTCCCTTTAGAGCTTGATCCTGATATGAATACTTGACACATTGAATCCATTAGCCCAATGGAATACAAACCTACATCTATCCATCTGAGTAAGTGATTTCACCACCAAATCAAATCAAAATCGAAAACCAATTTACCCTAATTAACTAGCCTAAAATAAAATACAATAAAAAAAGATAAATCATATAGAGAGAACCCTCTCTAAAAATTAGGAAGGCTAGATCCTAAGGCTTAAAAATAGGTTTGTGGTTACCTCTAATATTCTTTAAACTAAAATAAAAAATCTGACAACTCTTGAGAATTATTTGAGTGATAACACCACCTTGGTTTGACCATCTATTTGCAGATGAAATGCATTACTCTTCTTCAACTTTCTATGTATCATGTCCCCAACTTTTGAGAAAAAATTCCCAACAAACTAGGAATCTAGATCGCTTACAATAGAAGTAGGAAGAACAAAAATAACCCATGCATTTTGAAAAGAAATATGAGTTGTTTGTTCAGCTGTAATTTTTTTTTTACATGGGAGGAAAAGACACATTTTGTTGAACATATCTACCACAACATATAAGTAATCCTGAAATTTCCTTCACATTGGAAGACAACCTCAAAATCCATTGAGATACTTTCCCAAGGATGTGAAGGAACCGAAATTGGAGTGTACAATTGAAGTTTCCTATTACTAGGCTTACTTATTGCACATAAAGAACATATTCTAATAAAACAAGATACACTATCAATCATTTGTGGCCAATAGCAATACCTTTGGAGATTTGCTACTGTCTTGCCTACATTGAAATTTCCAACAATCAATGAAGTGTGCACCTCCCTGATGATAATATTTCTTTCTCCCTTTGGTATACATAACTTGCCCAAGTGATACAAAAAAATGCTATGCACATGAATCTAACTCTTCATTTTTGTTTCCTTGACTAAAGCTTTCATACACATCTTGAAAATCACTACCATATGCTTATTGATCAATGTACCTTTCATGAGTAATTGAATTGTTCTTGAGTATAATAGATGAACTTACAATAGGCCTAGAGAGAATATCAACTACCTTATTGTAGATTCCATTTTTATACCTCATACCAAATGAAATTGTTGTAGAAATCCCATCCATATGAAATGACTTTATTGCTGCAACTTTGACTGTGATTGTAAGTACAACAATGGTTGATGGTCGATATGGATAATGGTCTCTTTCCCCATAAAATAGTGCTTCCATTTTTTACACTTTGTACCAATGCATATAACTCTTTTTCATAGGAGGGATAGTTAGTCACAACTCCATTGAAATTTTCAGAATGAAATGAAATAGCCTTACCATGCCGCATGAGAAATGCTCCCATGGCGTAATCACTTGCATCTGTTTGGATCTCAAATGGTTGTCTAAGATCCAGAAGAGCCAATACCGGTGCTGATATTATCTTTTGCTTTAAATAATAAAATTATTTTTGCTGCATATCTCCCCAATGGAAGTCTTTCTTGACACTTGCCAATGCATGTATTAGAGCTACAATGGAAGAAAAGTTAGCAATGAATTTCCTCCAATACTATGCTTCCCCAAGAAAACGTCTTACCTTTGTAACTATATTGGGCTTGGGCCAATTCATAATGACCTCTATTTTGGAAGGTTCTATCTTCAACTCACCTCCTCCAACAATGTGTCCCAAATACACTAAATAAGCCTTGCCAACCATACACTTCGACATCTTTAAAATAACTCCTCCTTTTTCAAGACATAATGTACCTTGTTTACATGCATGACATGTTCATCTCTTGATTTGCGGAATATCAAAATATCATCTAAGTAAAAAGTGGCAAAGTCATCTAGAAATGGTCTTAATAGATAATTCATCTCTCACAAAAGTAGCTAGGGAATTTGTTAGACCAAATGGCATACCTAGCCACTCAAACAATCCTTGTCTAGTTTTAAATGCAATTTTCCAAATGTCCTCCTCAGCGATTCTAAATTGATGATAACCACTTTGTAAGTCTAACTTGGTAGAATAGTTTGCATACTTTAACTAGTATAGCAAACCATCAATGCATGCGAGTGCATAGCGATCCTTTACCGTGATTTTATTCAATGCACTTAAATCTATGCACATGCAACAAGTCCCATCCTTCTTTGGTACCAAAACAACTGGTGAACCACATGGTGAAGTAGATGGGCGTATGATATTTTTGTTCAAAAATTGTTGAATATTATTCTTTATTTAAAAACTCTTTATAATTGACATACGATACATACCAATGTTTGGAAGTGGAACATTCTGCTACAACTGAATCTAATGATGAATTACCCTCTTGGGAGGTAAACCACTTGGTTCTTGAAACATCTCGCCATGCTGACTTACCACATCAAACAAATCAGATTTTAACTTTTCATCACATCCTTCAAAACATTCATAGTCAAAATCATTATTTTTCTTGATCATGAGAAGCACAAAATTTTTAATTGCATCAACTAGCTTCTTCATTTTCCCTGCATTAACTAAAGAAATATTGAGATTTTTGCGATGAGCTCTCACAATATACTCCACCCCACCCTTAAGAAAATGATATTTTTTCTCATAGTGATAAAACACCACTTGCCTGTCATACAAATATGGACTTCCCAAGATTATCCCGTAAATGTCAAGAGGAACCACATCTAACTTGACCTCATCAACAAAGCTTGCAGTAATAGCAAATTGAGATATGCATTTCCTTGTAGCTTGTAATTTGGCATTCTTAACTATCCAACTCAAAGGGTATGGTTTATGCTCTGGTATAGTTTCAAGGTTAAGATTTTTGACAGAGCCTTTTGAAATCGGGGTTTCTTGTGACCCACTATAAAACAATGCATCAATATTTGTATGATTTGAAATCTCTCTCACATGGGACAATTCTATCCTTATGTCTTCATTTGGAGTGTTGTTGTGACTATTTTAGGAACTAGTATTTGCTATGGCTTCCTTTCCCTTTTTAACCATGGCTACGATCTTGGTCGCATCTCCTGAATTAGATCCAAGATCATGTTGTGTGGTGGGAGTCATCTTTTGTTGCCCCTTGTTATTTGGTTTCTTAGGCTTTAGTTTGGGATGTAGTTTCCAACAATGGGCTTCATCATGCCACTCTTTAGAAAAATGTTTGCATGTCATTTTCTCCCCTTCTTTCTTGATGCTTGTATTCTTATTTCCCTTCCATTTTCCTCCCTTCTATTTTTACTTACCCTTCAATGGCTTCTACTTACTACCCTCTTCCTGAATGTTCTTTCCCCTTGCTTTAAGATGCGTGGCTTGCAAACATACTTCATATAATTTTTTTGGGTTAAACATAAGGATATTATGGTTCAAATAGGAATGTAAACCCCCAATGTATTTCAAGATTGTGTCTTGGGAATTAAAATTTACTCCTAACAACAAAGCCCTCTTTCTAAACTCCTGGGTGTAATCTTGAACTATTTGGCCCTTGATTTGCCTAATGTTTTACTAACTCATAATTACCTTTTTCATATAGGCTAATAGATAAAAGTTTATTTTAATGGAAGAAACAAATGCAACCCAAGAAATGGATATCTTACCATGGATTCACTAATCTTCTTGAGTCTTTTCCTCCCACCTATCTCAATGAAGCCAACTGGATCTTTATGTTGCCCTCTTGTAGATTCTGAATTCTACCATATACTTCCAATTGATGGATCCAATTATCCAACTTCTATGCATTTACTTCAACATTGTACATGGGTAGTTCAAACTTGATGTCCAACTTGAGTAATGGAGTTTTTCCTTTTGGGATTTTTGAATGAGTGTGGGTGGTTTTTGTGGTGGAAGTGAAATATGATGAGGATGAGGATGGTGGAGATGGATGTGGCTTTCCTCCACTTCCCTTCAAAATATTTTCTTCATCCTTATTATTATTTGAAGTTCCTTCTCCATGTGGAGCCTTAGAACCTTCTCCTTCTCTTCCTACTATGAATGCTTCAAACATGATTTTAACCATTATCTGAATATCCTTAAACTTTATATTGACATCTGCATCTTATTAATGTCCTTGAGTCTCTCCAACACCTGACATAATGGATAAGGATTCAAGCTCAACTTCTGATGCTTGTACCTTTTCAAACACCTCGGCTTCTTGTGCAATTTGTACCTCTTTAATCTCAACTTTTGGCGATAGAACTTGACGTGCTTCAAGTGCAGGTATGAGTCAAAAATTGGATGAAGATGATGCTCTCTCAAGTCTCTTTCTTCCGGTCATAATATCAGGAGTAACAACCAATAGCTTCCCTTCTCCTCTCTGCAACTTCAACCTTGTAAGCATTACAAAATTGCAACTATTAAAACCCTTCTTGTAGAATCTCAAGCAAATAAAGCAAGTGAACTTTTCTTTGATACCAACTTGATTTGAAATTGATTGTTACTTTATGTTCTACAAATATGAGTTTCATATCTAATATGAAAATTCTTAGGTTTTCTTCTTGTACAAGGGTTTTTACATGTGCTTGTTGGGTGAATTTACTATGTAAATTAACACAAGTACTTATTATCAATCCGGGCTAATGAAACTTAGAAGCATCCCCAAAGTATATGGGTTTAAATTATGATCAATTTAGAATATGGTTTACCAATGACTATGGAAATGCATATTACAAATATAAATCTAACTTAAACAATTTCTAAATTCAAGTGTGCAATCATACACAGAACAATCTCGAACTTAAGGGATTTGTTTGTCCTTCTCTAACAATATTACCTCATGAATTAGAAATAAAAAAATACTAATTGAACAATAGATTAAGATACATGAATCTATAATTGAATAGGCTCTTCACTGAAGAGGTCCTGGTTGCCCTTCATGATATATTCATTTATTAGTAATACTATTGTTAGAAACGGGAATTCAGAAAAGCATGTAAAAGAATGAAAAGATGAATTCTAACTTAAGATATTAATTAGATAGAAAGAATGTTTAAATTAAAAAATTGTTTTTCCTTTCATATGAAAAATAATAATGATCATTATATTCACCAACAGTCAATAAATAATCATCATAAACAAGTTAATCATAAGCAAACTAATTCAGAAATTGTAACTACAAATAAACTAGGAAGTGCACTTAACTCGGTGTGGGGGCCCTCCACCCTTGCCTCACACACTAAAGGAGTTTTCAGCTAATTAAAACTTTAGTCAATCAATCAGCATATAATAGCAGCAAATGGAATATAATAGATCTTCAATTATGTCTCCAAATTATTAGAAATAATAATATTAAGTTATACAAATTCTACATATCAATGCCTTCAAAGTTTTAAGCTTAAATAGATAAAGTGTCTAAAAAATTCATCTAAAATAGATCCTATAGTCATGAATATCCTTATCTTAACCAATCAGGTGGAATTCATCCATCAGATCCATCAAAATATAGAAAATCCCACAAAATAAAATTTTTGACCTAGTTTCTAAGGATCCTCCATAAAGACAGGTCCTGTTTGATTGCCTTTGATCGGGACTATTAAAGCTCAGTTTTAGTATAAAAATAGGTGTAAACTTAATACTAGTTCCTAAGCCTTCTATAAATATATCCATCTTGAGTCCAATTGTCCTGCAAATATGCAAACCATGATGCCATTACGGGAATTTCTGATGATGTCTAAAAATGTACTCAAAATTCAATTTATACAAAAACTTCTAATAATTGAAAAACATAATTTAAATACCTATATATGCCTTTATTTCTCAAAATAAGGTGTATATGATGGTGTATAGAGGGATAGTATGGAAAAATAACATGTAATTCATAAACAAAAAGAGATAAAAAATGAGGGCCAACATCTCCCCCAAGCTGATGTTCAAGCATGTCCTCATGCCTGCTTTTTCCTTTTGGACCTCCTAAGCTCTGATGCTGATCCCATTCATAATCTTGAACCTTCCTTCTATGTTGTATTTAGAATAGAATCCATATATTTGCATTGTTATTCCTTGTAAATTGAGTTCTTGACCTTCTGTTTCTCATATGTCTTGAAGCCACCTGAATGCTTGGGTGTAGAGAAGATTGTTTTTCATTTTCAAATTTACCATTTCTTCACTTATCTTCTCATTTTATTTAAGTAATTTTTCATTAGTTGTCTTACAAGTTTCATTTCCCCCTTTTAGATGCCTTTCCATTATCCTGCTCACCTCTAGGTTATCAGTTAACTCTCTGATGTTGCTTAATTTTTGGTCTTCCTCATCAGTATTTTTAGAAACTTAAGTAGATTCAACCTCATTATTTTCAAAATAAGAATCTATGTCTACAAGATCTTCATTAAAATATTGTTGCAACCTCTCAATGATTTCATTCGCTTTTTTAGTTAAAGGAGATGTCTCTATGACTTGCACTTCTGGTTCTTTCTCTTTGCTTCTTCTATCTGCTGAATTCCTCTTTCTCTATCTTGTAGAAATGGTCAAGAATGATGTTTCCCTCTCTACCATAATTGTTTCCTGTTATTTCTTTGATCTAGTTTTTGGATAGAGAGGTGAATGAACTATATTTCTTGTTTCCTACATTGGTTTAAGTTTGTTTTCAGTGACTTGCTCTACAAACTGATTTTGAATCCGGAAATATTCCCAAACCATTCCCTTAGTTTTCAGCTCGTAATCAACAATGATTTTTATGAGTCCTTGGTGATAAATTTGGGCTTCTTTGGGTTTGGTCTCAGATTTTACACTTTCAATCATCTTCATAAAGTTTCTATAAGAGAGGTAGGGCAAATTGATCCTGATATCTCCTTTAATATGCTATAGAAACATAATGTGATATAGGTGTACAACAGTATGTCTGTTATCACAAGTGAAAAACTTTTGAATTATCAAAACTACCTTAGCCCAAGGTTCATTGAACCACTCCCTGGTAATCCCCTTTGACCTATCAAAAGAACCCTTTCTATTCTTATCCAAGAAGAAGGTCCAACCTTGTCTTTGAAATGAAATCCCTTGTGGTATAGTTCACCTGATGATGGCAACTCTAAAGCTTCGGGAATAGATTATGGAGTTAAAGGAATATGTAAAATACCCACCATAATTTCATCCTATTTTCAATTATTTATAAACTCCCTTGTGATATCATTATTGTGCCCTTTGAATTTTTGAAGGAAGCTAATCAAGCCTGATTGATAAAGTTTCTCAACTGTGTCCCTACTCCAATGTTCAATTTGAAAATCTTTGGGCTTTGTTCTTGATGTCATATTGTCTGAAAACCATTTGATGTACCCATCTGCTATCATTAAATTCATTTTTGTAAACATAAATTCAATTACTAGATGTTATCATAGTAGTGAGGCTTACCTATGCTTTCTTCTCTTCCCAAGTAATTGAAATCAATCCTCTGTTTTCCTTTGGAAGAATGTGAGCTTACTGCTTCAAATAGACAAAAGATTTGATAAAGCGAGGTTCAAGAAAACATAAAAAAAAAAAATCATGTTTCTATTATCCTACTCTCTATTTTATTCTCTGTCTCTTTTGAAAGAATAAAAATCCTCTTCCTCTGTTTTGTAATTTTTTAATTTTTTTTCACTGTGTAAAAAAAATGAATTTTTTTTTTACTATGTAAAAAAATTGAATTTTTTTTTATACAACAATGTCTTGTGACCCTTTGATTCCATAAAAAATTCTTTTCCTAAGTCAAATCATTATGTATCTAATATAATCTCATTGTTTATGTAAGAGAGTAGCTCAATTATTTCATCAAAAATCTCATAATGAGTTCATTGTTTTCCTTCAAAATTCACGAAACTCTTCCCTTAGAAATATAAAACATGTTGACTATTCCTTTTAAAGAAAACATTCTTCACAAAACTTGGTTCAAATTCTCTTTAATTTATGTGCAAATGAAATGAGTTCACAACACAACCCAATAAAAATGTATTCACTATGCATTTCGAGCTAAACTCCTCATTCTTTGTTTCTATTCAATTTGAAATAGAAGACTGTGCATGTAGGCGTTTTCAAGTTTACCTGTCTTTGCAATGATCCTCATGATTTTACTTCAAGTTTAACTAATGTCTATGTGTTTCAATCAACACCAATATTATCAAAATATTCACTCAATATCTTCGTTATTTTCTCATTTAATCGACAGAGGATTTAGTGTTGACTGATGGCAAAGGTTTTATGAGTGGTGTCAAAGCGTTTATGAGTTGTTTCAAAAAAAAGACGTAAGGCAATGACGAGTTTTGAAGAACATAGAAGAAGAAATCCATTTATAAATCTTAGTTTGTT
Source organism: Pinus albicaulis (assembly GCA_034641835.2). NCBI lineage: Eukaryota > Viridiplantae > Streptophyta > Pinopsida > Pinales > Pinaceae > Pinus > Pinus albicaulis. The sequence continues at coordinate 848,066,580 of CM076576.1, forward strand.
TAACTACCACGAGATTTACTCATGCGAATCATCATAGTTTCAAACAAGAAAGTTTGAGTTTTCTCCTTACCTCTATCTTCACGAGATTTTTTCTTTTGATAGTGCGGTTTCTTGACACATATGCTGGATATGTTGGCTTGAAACTTTCAGTAAATTTTACTTATCCCTTCGTTCTCTTTACTGCTATATTTCCTGCCTTCTTTGCTGCATTATATTTCTTCCATTCTCCTTAGAGCTCTCCTTGTCTTCTCTCTTGTTTATTTGTTTTTCACAGAGCTGCAAAACAGATGCGTGTTTTGATTTCATTCCTTCCTTCTCTCACTGAGCCTTCGAAAGGGGATGATGGTGAAAAAAATAGTGCATATCAGTTGTTTGAGGTCCTAGAAATGGCAGAGGTTCTCTTCAACAATTTACACAGTGTTGTAATATAGCATTTGAATTTGTTTTGACCATTCATCAACCATCGCTTGATCGGTGCATCCATGACATACCCTTGCTTGGAATGCTAACTCCACAGTGTACATTTTGTCCTCTTCTTTGCTTATTACGTAGTCCCTTTCATGTTTTTATTTCATGCTTTCCGTTCATGACTATGTTTGCTTCCATCTTCCATCATATCTCCATTTTACTACTTGTATTCACATCACTTTATGCCATCATTTCTACATTCCTCGATTGTTGTATGTATCACTGTCTCATCATACTCGCGTCCATATACATGCATCATTGTCATGCATTGTTTTTTTCATAGCATCATAGTTTAGGCTAGTTTGCTTTCCATTGTTTGTATTATGATTGCACTCTTGCTCCATTACCTTATCTTATAACCATTTATGATTTCTCTTTTTGCATTTTGTTTTGTTGTTTGAAATAGTTGCGCTATCATATGATTTTAGACTTTAGGTTTTCTATTTTATTTAATTTTTTAAATTTACCAATGAAATGGTCATATTTTTAAAATTAAATATTTATAATGACATTAACCTCCTCTTTTTTTATTGTAGTTCCAACAAAGGTTTAATGTTAAGCCTTTTGTTTATGATTATTTTTTTTAGAAAAGTAGGGTAGGGTATGGTATAGATAAATTATGGAATTTTTATTTGGTGGTTAGGGTAGTGGTATATATATGAATAAAATAGGGCTAAGAATCATAAGTGATGAGATGTAGGTGATGTAGATGAAATGTAGGTGATACAAATGCATAAATAGTACTAAATTAGTCTTTACAATTATAGAATATTTTAGAAAAAAAAAATTGAAATTTTAAGAGGAATTTTTACTTACTGTACTTGTTTTCCCTCAAACAATTTGATGTTCATGATGGTCGAATTTGTGTTTTGTTATTAGATAGCTCTCCAGACTATGTAAATACTTTATTCTGCTTTGCATCTACTTTGCTTGATGTTGTTCAGGTCCCTTCTGCAGGTTAAATTTTGAAATTTTAGGTCCCTTCTGTTATGATCTTCAATATTGATGTAGCTCAACACCCTTCTAACATTTTGTATTTTCATGTCCCTTCTGGCGTAATTTGCAATAATGTTTGAAAATTTCTTCTGTCGTAATGATATGGGTCCCTTTCTGAATAATTTTCTCAATAATAATTCAAGTCCCTTCTGTATATGTTGAATGATGTACCAGGTTCCTTTGTAATTGTAGTTCATATTTCATCTTCAATTCAGATGCTGAAACTATTTTAATAGTTTTATTACACGTGTTCCCCCAAGATTATGATAAGACTTGTCCTCAATTTTGACATTTTGTGAAGGGTATATCTGCAAAAATCATAGTAAGTAAAATGAAAAAAAAAAGGGAATTCATATTGGCCAAACAAGTTGGTTTTCCGCTATGAATTTGAGTTTGTATTGTGCCAGTTTCTTGGATTTTCACAACCAAACTCTTATATATATATATTGCTATTATTATTCTTATTCTTCTTCTGGAGTTATGGTAAGAATATTGCTATGCTGCCCCATTAGTTCTAGATTTGAATATATCAAATTTTTTCTCACAAAATTTTCTTTATTTATAGGCTTATTGTAAACTTTAAGCCTATGTCCATTAACGACAAATGAAACAGATGCTTCATTAATTTTTTTTATCTTGACAACTCCATTGTTAAATATTTATTCAATCTCATATGGCCCAAGTCAATGAGTCATAAACTTTGCTTTGAAACCTTTGAACTCGGAGTCGAGCAAGGGTGCCCAATCTCCTTTCTGAAACACTTTATTCTTTATGAATAAATCATACCATTTGATCCTTTTCTCTTGCACAAGCGATGCATTCTATATTTCTTTTTGTCGTGTCTCATCCAGTTGATTTAATTCCATAATTATTTGCTGTTGTGCCTCAGATAATTCCATCCCCAATTCTGTTGCTAGCTTGAATGTATGTATTTGAAATTCTATGGGTAATAAGACTTATTTTCCATACACTAACTGATATGGATTGAACCTACTTGTGTTTTTCCATGTTACCTACATGCCCATAGTGCATCTGTTAATTTTTCTGACCAGTCCTTTCAGTTCATTTGTACAGTCTTTGCCATAATGTTCTCTAGGACTTTGTTTGTTGATTCCACTTTTCTGTTTGCTTGAGGATGATAGAGAGTTGATCTTTTATGTTTTGATCTTGTATTTCTCCATAGTATATCGAAAAATATTTGATGTGAACTGTGTTCCTTGGTAAGTTACTATCTGTCTCAAAACTCCATACCTTACAAATATCTCTTCAAACAGAAAAGAGACAACTGTATCTTTTGTTGCCCATGCTACTGTATTTGCCTCTACCCATTTAGTTACATAATCGGTACATACTAGGATGTACTTCTTTCCATTTGATGGAGGATTGATTGGTACAATAAAATCTAAAGCCCATTGTTCAAATGGTTTAATCAATACTTGTGGCTTTAATTTCATTTCATCTTATGCCATTGGTCTACCAATTCTTTGGCAGTTGTCACATCTCTTCACATAAGCTTTGGAGTATTTGAAGATGTTTGGAAAGTAGTAGCCAAGTTTCAACACTTTATATGTTGTCTGATTGTCTAAAAAATGACCACCACATGGCTCGTCATGACATGCTTTCAAAATATTAAAAATTTCATCTTCTCTAACACATTTTCTAATCATTAGATCTGCACCATTATAACAGAGATCTCCATTGACCCAACTATATCTAGATCTTTCTCTAATTATTCTTATTTTCTGTTTGTTTGTGCAATGAGATGGTAGGATTCCAGATGATAAATAGTTAGCTATATCTGCAAACCATGGAGTTTTTACATTTAAAGAAAATATATGTTCATCTGGAAAATTATCTGATACTAGATTTTGATCACTAGGTAAATGTAGTCTTGATAGAAAGATTACAAGTTCATTATCTTTTCCTGGTCGATCTTGCATAGTAATGTTAAATTATTGAATTAATAACATCCATCTTGTTATTCTTCCATTTGTTATTGACTTTTCATTAAATATTTTATGGATGAATGATCCGTGTGGATGTAAACTTGATAACCTGTTATGTAATGTCAAAATTTATTAACTGTATTTACTGTGACTAACATTTCTTTTTCTATAACAGTGTAGTTCAATTCAGCTAGTGTTAATTTTTTTCTTTTAAAATATATCGCATAATTGAACCGATTCTATTTTTGTCCAAGTGATGCTCCAATAGAAGTGTTAGATGCATCAGTTGAAATTTGAAATGGAAAAGACAAATTAGGTCCTCTAAGAATGGGTGCAGTTGATAATTTTTCTTTTAATTTTTCAAATGCATTTTGAAAATTATTTGTCCATCGGAATTCCACATCTTTTGCAAGTAACTTGAATAATGGAAAAGCTATTTTATTAAAATGTTCAATAAATCTCCTATAGTAGCCTGCATAACCCAAGAAACTTCTAACCTCTTTTTGTGTTGTGGATGGTGTTAAATTCACAATGACTTGAATTTTTGTTGGGTCCACCTTAATTCCTAAAGAAGAAATATGGTATCCCAACACTATCCCCTTAGTTAATATCATAAAACATTTCTCATTACTGAGTGATAGATTTGTCTCTATGCACATTTTTAACACTTTCTTAAGACTTTGTAAACAATTATCATATGTTGTACCATACATAGTGAAATCATCCATGTAAACTTGTACACACTCATGGATTAAATTAGCAAAGATTACAATAACTGCTCTCTGAAAGGTAGCAAGTGCATTACATAAACCAAAGGGTAATACATTGTATGCATATGTTACCCATGGGCATGAGAATGTTGTCTTATCTTGATCTTATAATTCTATCTTTAATTGATTATATTAGCTAAATCCATCGAGAAATGAAAAGAATTTCTTTCCAACTAATGAATATAACAATGGATCAATAAATGGTAAAGGAAAATGATCTTTTAATGTAGATTTATTGAGTTCTCTATAATCAACACAAATTCTCCATTTCCTATTTTTCTTAGGTACTACATCTAAGGGTGAAACCAATTGACTATTTGAAATAGGATAGATAAATCCAACTTGTAATAGTTTCTGTAATTCTTCTTTCACTATTTCCTTCATCATGGGGTTCATCCTTCTTTGCGGTTTCCATACAGGTTTAATTTCATCATCAGTGTAAATGTGATGGATACATGTTTTTGGATGAATTCCCTGCATGTCTGTATAATCCAGGAAAAAGCTTTTGAATATTTTTGTAACAATGTTATTAGATTTTCCTCTTGTGATGATTGTAAGTTGTTACCAATATTCAAATGTCTCTCAAGATTCATCTCAACAATTTTTTTTTTTTTGAATTTGTAATTGAATTAACAAGAAAAATGTTTTGAAATGTATTTTTCAATGATTGTATAGTGCAACTTTCCTGAAAACATTCATTTAAAAGATAACTAGCAGCTTCATATTGAGTTACTCTTAGCTACTTTGAAATATTTGGTTCTGAGATGAAAATATCTAATAAGTAATCATTATCTTCCTCCTCTCTAAAATTATAAACTTGATTAAGACTGAGAACAGATTGAAGCTCTTATGCTTCCTCTCCAGCAAGACATGATAGTAAAGAAGGACACTGAGCGGGAGGATATAATGTAACATTTTTTTCTTTCATCTCCATGTGCAATAATCATACTTCCTAACTTGCATCCAATGTAAGCACCTATAGTGGTTAACCATGGTCTGCCTAAATTAAGGGATGCCCTCCTAAATTTGTTTTTGGCCGCAAAATCAAGGGGTCTATAGGATACTCTCATGAATGCAGTGAGACAATGATATCTTCGAATATACCTTCTAGTACAACTTTAGATCTATCTGTATGTTATAAAACTATAGTAGTAGGTCTAATGTTGCTCAGATTCAAATGTTTCATAGTCTTTATTGTCATAACATTGATAACTTCTCCCAAGTATGTTAAAGTATTCAGCACTGAAATTTTTTTAATCAAAATGGTAACCATAGGAATTCCTGGATCAACATCTTTTTCAATGGTTGTGTTTGTATACATGAGACTAGATAGACTTCTAATTACCTCGATTGTAGGTGGATCCTTATTTCTTCTGCCATATTACTTAATGCATAGTTCCTTTATTTTTTTTCATATATCGAGATATCTTTAATTTCCTGCAACAAAGGAATTTTGACATATGTGTTCTTGAATTCATCCAGAATATTAAATTCAAGAAGAGATATTGGGATATTTTGTTGTATCAAACTCTTTAGATATGGTGGAGTTTGAGTCATAATAGATTTACCTTTCTAAATTTTTTGTTATGGTTGACATTGTTTACTTTGTTCTCCTTCTTCAGTTTTTTCTTCAATTATTGGAGGAGAATATTTTTGTAACACCTTCCCAGACCTTAGGTGGACATCTTGTATAGGAATAATTGAATAAGTAGGATAATATGTTGCCTATTCCACATGATATGCTGATCTATACACCTTGTTACTTGGATTAGCTACTAGATGAGCTGGTAATTGTGTTGGTCTAGGAGGTGGTTGGTTAGTGGGAAGCTGAAGTTGGTGCAGTTGAGTTAGCATTGGTTGATTTTGAGGTGGATATGGTGTTGGTTGATGTTGCTAGAATTTTTGGTATTGAGGAAATGGTTGTGGAGGGTATGGTTATTGCTATTGATACTATTGAGGATACATATCCTAAGGTGGATGGTTTCCATAACCATATACCCTCCAACCTTGTGTAGGTTGGTTTTGATATTGTTGTGATGGTTGTTAGACTATATAAATAACTTATTAAAAGACTGAAAAAATACACATTTAATCATCAATCCAAGGATGTTTGTTTATTCCAATTATATTTGGTGCAGTTGAGTTAGCATTGGTTGATTTTGAGGTGGATATGGCATTGGTTGATGTTGCTAGAAGTTTTCGTATTGAGGAAATGGTTGTGGAGGGTATGGTTATTGATATTGATACTATTGAGGATACATATGATAAGGTGGCTAGTTTCAATAACCATATCCCCTCCAACCTTGTGTAGGTTTGTTTTGATATTGTTGTGATGGTTTTTGGACTATATAAATCACTTATTAAATGATTGAACAACACACATTTAATTATCAATCCAGGGACGTCTGTTTATTCCAATTATAGTTGCACTGTCTGTGCTGATACACCAACTAGAAGTAATATCAAAGAAAAGAAATTGTTGCTGAAGTAAAATGCTGGAAATCAATCACTCATGAAGAAATAAAAGAATCTAGAAGATTGAAATCACACTTCAATTGATCTTTCTAGCTTGCCACACAATAAGTACCTAGCTGGTATCTCTACTATCACATGTGTAACAACATATAAAGTATATAAATCGAAGCATATATATTCTCAGCTAAGCAGCAGCAAAAACACTCTAATGATACATAAACTTAAATATAAGTACATACATACAACTACTTTAATCACTGCAATCCCTGCTAAGAAGGAGTGCCCTTCCTCCCTAGCAGGGCGAATGTAGAGAAGGAAGTTTAACTAAAGCCAAATAAAATCACACATGTAACAACAATAAAAAGATGAATTGTATTAATCTGAACACAATTACAAAGCCAAAACAATGTTGTTCTCCACTAACCTCTCGACCTCTAGGGCCGAGAGATATATAGTGGTTACATCAAAAAATCTAGGAATAGATCAGTCATGAGAATCTTACAATTCTCATGATGATCAAAATAGAACTCATACAGTTATAACCACTCACTAATAAAGTTCTGTTTATAAATTAAAAATATTACAATCAAAACTCCCCTTAGGCTGTTATCTCAAAAATACAATGTTAACAACTCCTACAACTATCATAAAAAAAACACAGTTGTAGTGCAACCTCCAGATGACAGATCAGCAACAATATAGACAAGAGCAGTCAATGGTAAAACTGTATCATCATTTTTCCAACGAGTCTATAATAGTAGAGCATAACAACAGTTGTTGGTGGGTCTGTAACAACAAGGTGTAACAACATTGCTTTACGGTAACAACAGTATACGAACTACTCCTGTGAACTCCGTGTCTGAGATCTTTGGTGCTACAAATAAAATCCGAAAGGACAACACAAATACCATCGAACTTTTCCAAACATTCACCATCAATTAGTCATAAAAAGGTATAATAGATCATAATAACTAGTGAATTGGCAAAGTAATGAAAGCAAGGTGAAACAACACAAGTTAGGGTAAAATGGTAGGAAAAAGGGGTAAAATATACTCCCACTGGTTATAGTTATAAAGCAGAATAAGGGAGATAATTTTAGGAAAAATGTACAAAGCCAGCACCCAACATCTCCCCCCAACTGAAATGCTTCCATGTCCTCATGTCAACTCATCTCTCATGGGAATATCTTCGGTGCAGGTCGGTAAGATCATAAGCACCAACTGTGTCCTCATCTGTAGACCTATATCCCTGATTGGCCATCAGCTATCGTACCCAGGATTCAGACTCATACTTTATTAATTCATAATTGGTCTGGTAATCCTCAATGGGCAACTAGATCAAAGGAAACTTGAACTTCAATCCCAACCACAAATCTCCAAGAGATTGTACAATCTGTGCATAGGATGGTACATGTGTAATAGCCACAATGAAATTCTGGAATGATAATGTATCTCCCTTCAATAAGTCAACACTGCTGGCTTCCTTGCGTTTTAAACACCCTGTCAAAGCTTTACTCTTCATCATTGCGAGCTGATTGAGACACAAATTCACAATTCTTCTTCTATAAGTGGCAACTAGTTTTAGTTTTTTAACCCCACGGGTACTGAAGATTCTCCTGAATTATCGTCTCAACTAAGTAGCCCGTCCTGGTACTACCCAAACCCATAATGTCGTCTTCTCCTCATTAGTCTTCATATATTTAATGGCCATATGCCATTCAATCTGATTCCTCAGGAAGGATAAAAAATCCCTTAATTGAAGATCTGTCATATAAGAGAATAATGTCACAATCATTTTCATGCTCACATGTTCACAAATAATGTTGTGTAAAAACAATTCACACAACAAACTTTGCTCATCAAAATTTGAAGCACGGAAAACATCCAGAAATGTATGAGTGGAGGAACATAAATAAGTTTTGTCCTCCATAATAGCTTTCAATTGAAACAAGAAGTAACGTTCCCACAGAAAATTAGGATATGATGGAGAAGGCCACCTACAACCCAGTAAGTTGAGGGCAAGATCATGAAGTCTCTATTTATCTATGGTGAGGTCTCGAATATGATCCTGTAACAGCAACAATTGTTCTTGTTTCTTCGAAGCTTCTTTCTTCTTGTAATCCTTATAATTTTTCTTCAAATCTACTTCCATCTATCTTTCATGTAAAGTTTCTATTTCTCTTTGATTTTCCTTTAGTGAAATCATCCCATCCTGAAGGGAGATTGCTTCTTGCTTCCATTTTTGTAACTCATAAATTAACAAGAGTTTTCAGAGTTCCATCCCGAGATGGGACTCGACGTTCTCCTAGATTCAATATCTATATCAACAATAGGTGTAACAACCTCTTCTTCATGGGGTTGTTCCACCTCTGCTGCTGGTTCTTGTGTAACAACAGCCTCTTTGGTGGGTTCTTGTGTGTCAGCCCCTTTATTTTTACTTAGAATCGCCTCTGTGTCCACTGTTGTTTCTTTGAAAATAGGAGTGGCCTCCATAGGTTCTTTTGGGTCGGCTTCTAGGTTAATTATTATAGGAGGCTCTGCTTTAATTTCTGGTTCTTGTGTAACAGCAATATCATCAGCAGGTTCTTGTGTAACAACCTTCTCGTGTTTAGTTTCTACTTCCATTGGGCTAATATTGTCTCTACACGAATTATAGCCCACTGTTGTTAATTTTTGAAAACATTTCATGCATACTAACACTGGAATTCCCTTCCCTTAGATAATTTCCACTTCAATTCCTCGTTTTATTTTCTTAATTTTTCCATTTCTAAACACAAGGCATTGGTTTTGTCCTTACCTAATGAGGAAGGTTGCCTTTCTTCTTCTAAAAATTCTACTTCCGTATGCTTCTCGGCCATAGGCAAGGGTTCTGCAAGTATGTTGACCTTCACTCTCTATTTCGGTCTTCTGTCCCCAATTGGTTCTTCAATAGGCTTCTTCCCAATTCTAACTCCAGCAGGCTGAGTCTGGGTCTCTTCCTCTGTCTGACTTTCTCCTGAGGTCATGGTTTGTTTCCTCTGGCTTCTCCTTGGTATTTTTCTTTTGAATTCTTCCCAAGTTTTTCCTTGCTGGCCTAGGGCATCCAAAAAAATGAGGTTAATCAGTCTGTGATTAGTCACACATGCCTCCGGGTGTGCTACTATTTTCATTGTTGTCGTCATGTGCTTGATGTTTCCAAGCAAATAAAATGGAAGATTGATTCTTTGCTGATGCTGAAGGTGGTTAAGTAGAGGAAATTTATAGTCGAATACTATCGTGGATCTCCCTTCACAAGTGATATATTTGATCAAGCCCAGGGCAATGTCTTCCCAAGGATGAGGAAGTGACAATCTATCAATTCCTCTTCCTTTCTTCTCCAGTTTCTCTTCCCCTACTAGGAAATCCTCTTTCGAGGAGGGGTCATTAATTTTTCTATTAAACCACCTCCACCCTTCTACTTGTAATGAAGTCACCCAGACAATCACCTCTTCAGTCACCTTCAATTTGATGCCTCTTGCTCGCATTTGATTTTTGTTCAAATTCTGAGAAAATTCAATTGCCACTGCCTTTTCTGAACCTTCAATCTTCTGGAAAAACTCAACCCATTCAGCATATTTGAATATATGGTAAGCCTCTGGGAAATTTAACAGAGGATCCATAGAGTCCAGCTCATGCCTAACAGCTGCTCCACCCATCTCTGCTATTTGTTTCTAAATTTTCTTCTTAATTTCTAACAACATTGTAATATCACTGAGTTTTTGAGTTCACTTCTTTGATGTTAAATCCTGTTGCAACATCACTGTGTCTCTAAACTAGCTTCTTGCTTGACACCTCTGCTTATCCCATTCGATGAGTTTACAATGATAATGCAAGGTTTTAGAAGGAGGTTGATGAAAGGTGACAACTTTCACGAATTTACCAAATCGTACCCTACACTAATATTCATAAATGGCTAATTATGGAAAGTGATGGAATTTCGTACACATACTCTTTTCCAACTAGATTTAGCCATAATTAGCAATCCTGTTATTGATTAGGTGCATGTGAATTTAATAGATATTAATGATTATAGCCTTTTTACAATGATTTCAAGTCATATCCCCTCCCCCACTCTAATTGTGACAGCCACCCACGGCCGTCACAGGAGCATCATTACTTTTCCAATTAACCACCAAATCATCAATGACAACCATTTACCTTTTTAATGACATACCTGAGGTGACGTGGAAGAAGACTTGAGTTGAAGATGTCCTCCTTGGAGCGCTCGTGTTGTTATGTTTAGTCGACATAGTTATTGCTATTTATGGAATGAATTACAAAGAAAAATATCCATGGCTGTCGGCTGTTACATGTGTAACAACCAAGACAGCTTTGAAATTATTCTAAAAAAAACATAATAATTAGAAGAAATTGGTAAAGGAAAGGAAATTACATGAATACCATCATCCTATGAGATGGATCAGGAAGGGAAGATGATATTACAAGGAGAAAGGCATGGGTGTAACAGCCACCACAAGAGTGGTTTTCAACTATTACTGGTTGTCTGATTGCGCCCCAGAAAGGAGTTTTCACAGTTAGATTTATTTATTTTTTATTTTATTTTGTTATTTATTTATTTATTTTTAAACAGGTGCAACATCTACCACAAAGGTGGTTTTCAACTATTGCACTTATTGGAACTTCAACTTTTAAGGCTGGAGAGGAGATCGTTCCCCTGCTGTTGTAACATGAAGATCAGAATATGTGACAATGTTGACAAATGATTCCTTCAAAGCGGGTTGATGATATAATTTTAGACGGTTCCCATTAAATAGTAATGGCATCTTAGCACTGTCAATGGTGACCAATTGTATAGTCCCATTGTCAAAGACTATATCTACTTCATAAGGACCTAGCCATCTGGTGCAGAGCTTGCCTTTGAAATCTTTGAACCTTGAATCATAAAAAAGAGCCCAATCTCTTTTCTGGAAAAATTTCTTCTTAATAAACCCATCATGGCATTTGGCTCTTTTCTTCTGGATAATTTCTTTCTTTTGAATGGCAGCCAACCGTTTCTCTTCCAACTCATTGACTTGGTTCAATATTTGAGTTTATGTTGTACTCAAATCTAGATCAACGTGCAATGCTGCTTTTAATGTCTTTATTTCAAAATTTATGGGGAATAAGGGATTCTTACCATACACCAATTCATATGGTGAGAAGCATGTAGTATTCCTCCATGTTGTCCTGTAAGTCCACACTACCTCTAGAAGTTTCTCAACCCAGTTTCTTTAGTGGCTGGCTACTATTTTTTGAAGATTCCCTCAATGAATTTATTGGTTCTTTCTACTTGACCATTTTCTTGTGGATGATAGGGTGTGGTGATTCTATGATGGATTCCATACTTTTCAACCAACTTCTTGATCAAATGAGATGTGAACTGAGGGCCCCCACCTGTCACTATCTCTTTGGGTATCCTAAAGTGAAAAAAAATATCTTGAGACAAGAAGTCTAAAACAACGTGCTCTGTTGCTCTAGTTTGTGCCCTTCCTTCAACCCATTTTGTGACATAATCGATGCAGACCAATATGTATGCTTTTTTCTGTGATGAAGGATTAATTGGCTCCACAAAGTCTAGGGCCCATTTCTCTAATGGTTCTACTGTTATCTAAGGTTGTAACGACATCCCATTTGATTTTAGAGGCTGGCCCATCCTTTGCTAACTATCACACCCTTTCATAAACTTCTTGGCATCCTGGAATATAGTTGGCTAGTAGTACCCCATTGAAAGTACTTTATGTCTTGTCCCCTTGTTAGTGAAGTGTCCTCCACAAGGTTCCTCATGGCAAGCCTTTACGATCTCAAATACCTCATCTGCTCTAACACATCGCCTAATTTGGAAATCTAGCCCACTGTGACATAGATTACCTTGTATCCAGGAGTACATAGCACTCTGTTGTATAATCCTCCTTCTTTCCTTGGAAGAAAATTGATGTGGAAATTTTCTCGCAGCAAGGTAATTTTATATATCTGCATACCATGGTGAGTGAGTAGAAATGAAAAAAAGATACTCATCTGGAAAATAATCCTCAGTAGCAGTGCAGTCATCACTTGTAGTTAATCTAGAAAGGAAATAAGCAACTGCATTATCTTTTTCGGGTTTTTCTAAAATAATAATGTCAAATTATTGTAACAACAATAACCATCATGTAACTCTACCATTAGTAACATGTTTTCTCATTAAAAATCGAATTGCAGCATGGCCAGTGTGTACAAATACTTGTTACCTGGTGATGTAGTGCCAGAATTTGTTGATAGCATGCATTACTGCTAGGAATTCTTTCTCAGTAACCACGTACTTAAGTTCTTCTGGAGTTAAGCTCTTACTGATGTAATAAATGGCATAAGACTTCTTATCCTCCAGCTACCCCAAAACAACACCCACAACCATGTCAGATGCGTCTATATTAATATGAAACAAAATTTCCAGTCTGGTCCTCGTAAAACAGGTGTTTCTCTTACACGGTTCTTCAACTTTAAAAAGGCCTGCTCACACTTTTCTGTCCACACAAATTACACATCTTTCATTAATGAAAGGGCGGAAAATTCTATAAACCTCCTATAGTATCATGCATGTCCCAAAAAACTATGTACCTCTTTTGGAGTCTTAGGGGTTAGGATTTTCGAGATTACCTCAACTTTTGCAGGATATACCTTGATTCCCTCTGCTGAAATGAAATTTCCAGCACAATTCCATCAGTCATCATCATGTGGCACTTTTCCATGCTCAGAGAAGCATTAGTTTGTTCACAACATTCCAACACTTTTTCCAAGTTAGCTAATGTTGTCTCAAAGGCATCCCCGTAGTGTGTAAAATCATGCATAAAAATTTCAAGATAATCATTCAAAAGATTAGAATAAATACCTAATATTTCCCTTTGAAAGGTTGCTGGTGCATTGCAGATACCAAAGGGAAGGACTCTGTATGCAAAAGTACCCCATGGACAATTAAAAGTTTTCTTATCTTGATCTTTTAGAGCAATCTGTATTTGATTATAGCCACTAAACCCATCTAGAAATGAAAAGAATTTTTTTCCAGAAAGAGTATCGAAGACCCAATCAATAAATGGTAGGGGAAAATGATCCTTTTTAATGGCCTTGTTAAGTTTTTTATAGTCAACACAGACCCTCCATTTTCCATTCTTCTTCAGAACTATGACAAGCGGAGACACCCACTAACTTCCAGAAATAAGGTAAATGAAATTAGCATTAAGGAGTTTCTGCAATTCTTGTTTCACTATCTCCTTAAGTGCGGGGTTCCTTCGGTGCTGAGGTTTTCTAACAGGTTTGCAATCTTCTTTAAGGTAAATATGGTGAGTACACAGGGTAGGATGGATTCCTTTCATATCGGTATAGTCCCATGAAAATTCATTTTTTTATTTCTGTAAAAGTTGTATCAACAATATATTTTGTTCAACAGTCAGGTTAGGATTGATGTTCAAACATTTTCTAGGTTCAATTTCAACGGGAATGCTGATAGTAAGTGGAGTTGTTTTCAAATGTTCAATAATTACATCATCTTCCTCACCTTCTTCTCCCAAAATCTCTAATGGAGGAAACATTGAGTGGATTACTGATAAAACCATTAATAATATCATCCTCTATTTCATCCTTAGATTATTGTGCTTTTCCAAGCGTGAGAAGAGGTAGGGAAAGATCAGATTTAGGTGCAAATTTGTCTCACCAGGGATTATTCAAATCCATATGAGGTTTTGCTGGGGGATAAAGATTTGAGTTCTGAGTGGCCTGTCCATATAAGATCACCATAGGTCTGGACCTACATCTAATATATGCATCTACAGTGGCTAGCCACGGTCTTCCCAAGATTAAAGTATGACCCCCCAGATTGGATTTTGTTTGTAAGATAAGAAAGTCAGCCGGATAGTTCTAGGAGGCCACAGTGATAACCACATCTTAAATCATTCCTTAGGGCTTAACACAGGACCTATCTGCTAGTTCAAGAACTGTAGGTGTAGGTCTAAGTCCATGAAGTCCTCGAGAGATGAAGAGGTCTTTATTCATAACGTTAATAGTTTCCCCTATATCAATCAGGGTATTGGTTAAAGGATGATTGTCAATATGGACAGTTACTGTGGGGTTCCCTGGGTCATTATACTTGGTCAACAAAGGTTGATCAATCATAAGATCGAACAATTTTCCCAAGAGATGGATAGTAATAGGGTCCTTAGGTTTCCTTCCAGGTCTTTTAATGCATAGATCCCTCACCTTTTTAGCATAGATAGGCACTTCCTTAAGAGCTTGTAATATGTAATGAGTAAATAATGTAAATAAATGATAAATTAGTTAATTAGTAATTAGGCTGAAAGGTCATGTATGATAAGACATGAACTTTCGTGAAGAGGCACCTGCGTAGGTATATAAGCAGGACTCATTTGTAACATTCAATCATCTATCTATCTCATCTCAGTCTCATATATTTTATAATATAATATTTGTATCCTCAATGGATATCTTTGTATTCCAAGTTTTCTGGAGTATCTAAACTTGAGAAGGAACTTTGTTCACTTCATTTGGTATCAGAGTAGTTTGAGCCTTTGTCCGCTTAACCACTGCACAGAGCCACGCTCTTTGATCCAGGTCTTTGACCATAGAAATTGTCAACCTTGTTGCCATCGTGACTAAAGCATTCGCTAAAAATTTTGGAGTTTCTCCATTTCTGAGTTTGTTAGAGGCCTTTGGCCATAATAAAAAATTGAAAAAATTAAGGAAGAAATATATATATATATATATTAATTAAAAAAATAAAAGAGAGAAGGAAAGTTAACATAAAGGGGGAAATAAATTAAAAGGAAAAAAAAATATTTAAAAGAAAATAGTTCCAAAAGAAAAGAAAAGAAAAGAAAAGAAAAAAAGAGATATATATAAATAAGTACATATATGTACATACTAAGACAAATTAAAATTAAAAAGGAAAAAGAAATAAGGAAGAGTAGATAAGGTTATTTTGATTATTCTTTAAGTGGTTTACAAGCTCGTGGTTCCGGGAGCCCATGGTATTTGCAAGGTAAAATGAGAAGTAAAGAAATAAAAAATCTTTGTGTGAATGGTAAGTTTACTTTTACGTGGAGAACATTAACCGAGTCAAATACACATAAGTGGACATATATTTTATAGGTGAATATATGTGAATAGCCACATTTCACTAGGGTTGTAACCTTTCAACAAAAAAAAAGAGTTAAAAAAAATCAATTGTTAAAAGAATATATATATATATATATATATAAATTTAATTAATTAAAATTAGTTAATTAATTAAATTATTAAAAAAAAAAACAAATTTGAAGGAATAATAACTTCATTAAAAAGAAGAATAGAAAGTTAGGAAGGGTTACATTAAAAACCCTAAAAGCCCAATTCAACAGACAAAATGGAATCAATCTTTGATGAAAAGGAAATTGAATCTAATTCAGAGAGGAAAGAAGGAAGATTCATAGTATGTTTGTCTGTGCACTAATTAGAATCAAAGGGTCACTTGCGAGAAAGGAAGTTCTCGTATCTATTGATCTTAATCAAGAGAATAATTATGTTAGTACTGAATGTGCCAACCAATTAGTGATCCCCAAATCAAATATAACTGAAACAAATTCATTTTGTGAAAATAAAAAACAATACGACATATGGAATTTACACCTAAGTATTGGGGACTATTCCTTTGTCTCCCAATTTACCGTTAAAACCTTATTTTGTAATGATAGTGATATAATTCTGGTTTCACTCTGGATGGAATCACTAGGGTCATTCGTCCTTAATACAAAAAAGAAGTTTTTAACATTCTTCTACAAAAATAAGAAAATAACGCTACAGGACGTCAACTTAAAGCCAAATTCAGTGACACATGAAGACATTCAAGAAATTCTAAAATTAATTTCTAAAGAAAGTAAAAAGGTGATTCAAAATATGCAAAAGGAAATTAACAAAATCACAGCTAGCAAGAATGAAGAAGTTTCTTGCCTTAAGAACCACAATGAAAAATTGCTAATGCAAATTAAGAAACTAAAGAAGGATAAGAAGTCGTTAGAAAACAAGGTGCAGCAACTTGTCGAAAATGAAGCATCGAAATCTTCAAATATCGAAGTTCAAGTTGAAGAAAAATCAAACGTTGATCCAGTAATTGTTTCAGCTGAAGAGGACGACAAGCAAGTTGTAGAAGAAACACACTTAGATGCCAGATGAATGAGGAACATTCTAACTGATGGTTCTGTAACCTACTCAATAACATCCTCGCCAAAAGAAAATCAAAGTCAAACCAAAAAAGTTCCCTATTGACATCCAAATCACGGGAGAAGACAACTCAACCAAGCTATGTATTCAAAACAGAAACAAGCTAATATTCCAATAAATACTAACAAATCATCAAGGTTGATTTAGGATGGTCTGATCCATTCTCAGTGCGACAGTTTTGTTTGTCACTTAGAGGATCATATCAACTTGTATCGACAAGGATAACTGCCCTGAGAAGAGAAGATGTTCATAGCAGGAAAAGAAATCAAGGCCTTTCATCGACAAGCTTTGAGGACAAAGATTTTTGAGGGGAAGGCAATGTAATAAATAAATAATGTAAATAAATGATAAATTAGTTAATTAGTAATTAGGCTGAAAGGTCATGTCTGATAAGACATGACCTTTCCTGAAGAGGCACCTACATATATATATAAGTAGGACTTATTTGTAACATTCAATCATCTATCTATCTCATCTCTATCTCATATCTTTTATAATATAATATTTGTATCCTCAATGGATATCTTTGTATTCCAAGTTTTTTGGAGTATTTAAACTTGAGAAGGAACTTTGTTCACTTCATAATAGTGGAACCCATACATATAAATTTTTCATCTCTGGAAGGAATTCAGATTCAGGTTGTAAGACCAGACCAATTTTAGTTAATCGTTGAGGGTATGGGGAATTCTGAATGCTAACAGTTGAGTCAACTACCAAAAATGTACTAGCCTTACTCGAATTGGTTGTTTTAGGAACAACATACTTTCCTGAGATGGCTATTACAGGTGTAACAATGGGTGTTGTATCATCTATTACATGTGTAACAACTACCTCAGAATCATCCATATCCTTCCTGGGTGATTCACTTTCTTCGATAATAATGGGGGTGTGCTCAGATATGATTACTTTCCCTGACCGAAGCTGAACCTCATCAAGTTCAATGGGAGTGATAAGGTAAGTCTGGAGGGTAACCAGAACATCCATTCTCTGAGCTACCTTATTATTTGGATTGCGGTTAGGTTGTACAAGTAATTGGGGTCAGACAGAAGGTGTAGGATTCTGAATAGAAGGCAGTTGTAACTGCTGTTGTTGCATTGGTATTGGAGGGGGTACTAGACCTTGGCCATTTCCTTTGTAGCTCCAACCCCAAGGATTGGGTTGTGATGAAGGATATTTCATTGGTGGAGGAGATGGCCACTACTTCCATGGTGAAGGAAATTGTGTTAAGGAAGGAGTAGGATACTGCCATGGGTATTTCTAACTATTATAAATATTATTCCAAGGATAAAAAGAAGAAAAATATGAAGGCATGCCTGTAGGTCGTGGCTGCCATGGTCTCTTTGATCTGATAATATAAGAATATTGAACATCCTCACTTGATTCTTGGAGTATCGCCCTAAGTATGGTAAACTTAGGACACTAATTTGTAGAGTGCGCCAACTCACAGATGTTGCACAAGTTGACACTATTCAATCCACATTTTCTTTCCAAATGTTTCTTTTTTCATCAGGGACAAAATATTGCTAAGGCTGCTTCAGATTCTTCTTGTGCCTTATTGACTTGTACCATAGTTATCTAGGCATAGAGAGTGCTAAGGAAATTGGTTTTAAAATCCTCGAATAAGTTCCTAATCTCCGCTCTTGGTTACTACTCCACTTGTGGACTTCTGTATTCGGACTGAAGGGTCCCAAACTGAAACTTTCCCTTTGATCGATCCCTTTGAGCTATGTAGGCAAAGCTTCATTATCTCATCAAACATTTCTTACGATATGTATCCTTTTCCTATTATATTCAGATGTTCCAGACAATCATCTCTTAAACCTGTTAATAATATTGGCTTTAGAATCTTTGGATCTAAGTTACTAAACTTAGAACTTTGTAAATTATAGTGGAATTGCTCCAGGTAATCTTCCAGGCTTTCCTCCTCCTTCTGTGCAATTCTGAAAATTTCATCCTTCAAATCCCTGGTTCGGTAGTAGTCGTGATAATTAAAGAGAAAGGCTTCTCTCATATCATTCCAAGTTCAAATTGTTCCAGCACCCAATCTCATGAACCATCTTAATGCTGCCCCTTTCAGAGTAGGAGGGAATAATTTCAACTTCTGGGTGTCTGAAGTATAGTCTTAACCTCTACACATCACATCGAATTCGAATAGAAAGGTATCAAGATCCTCAACAACCATCCCTTAAAAGGATGGTAGGAATGATAAAGGGATGTTCTTCATAGGGGCCTCATCCTGTGTTGCTACTATTGGGAATTCAAAGGTTACAGAGCTATCTTCTTTAAGATTTTCGTCCCCCATGGTTGATTCTTCCTCATAGGATGAACTAGCCTCAAAGTGTACTAGAGATTGACAAATAGAAGGATCAGGTTGTTCCAAGATTAATTATTTAACAGCACTACCAGCGTCCAATTGATGATCAAAGATATGCTATTCCTTAGGTTCCTGATGATCCCCAATGGTCTCTCCATGTCCTTCAATTATCAAATCCCTATCAATAATTCTCCACTGTTTTTTTGAATCTGGAGTTTTGATATTAGGAGTGGATATGTTGTTTAAAGGATGTGAGGTCCAGCCACTGAAGACACCGATGGTCTAGGCCATGATATGGTAACTGTTTTTTCTGGTCCTGTCTTCCTATTATCTCTATGTGACGTGGATTGTTCCTTCTCTGCCCTTGAAATTAGATCACTAAAGAATTTTTTCCTTCCAAAATTTGTGATCTTATTTTCCTTCTTACAACCCGTCTTTCCTATAGTTAGTAGAGTGGGGGGTGTTTGTAGATGTTGATGTTGCCTACCAGCACAGATGGGTCCTATGTGTATCAATTCATCCTATAAGTGCTTCAGTTTCTACAGCAGTGAGCCCACTCAAGCTTTTTAGAGAGATGCGTAGGTTCTTACCTCTCATCTTACCACCCAACAACTATATAGTTGAAGGCACCCTAAAAAATAAACACCTAAAATTCAATTCCTAAGTGTCCCAACAAGACATTGGTGAGCCCATTCAAGGTTGTTAGAGCGATGCATAGGTTCTTACCTCTCGTCTTACTGCTCGGCAATTGTGTTGTTGGAGACACTCTATAAAAGCACACGGAAAATTAACTTATTAGAAACAACTCTAATTTATTGGATCGTCACTTCCATCCCCAACAACGACACCAAAATTTTGGACTATATAAATCACTTATTAAATGATTGAACAACACATAATTAATTATCAATCCATGGACGTCTATTTATTCCAATGACAATTGCACTGTCTGTGCTGATACACCAACCAGAAGTAATCTCAAAGAAAATAAATCGTTGTTGAAGTAAAATGCTGGAAATAAAACACTCATGCAGAAATAAAAGAATCAACAAGATTGAAATCACACTTCAATTGATCTATCTAGCTTGCCAAAAAATAAGTACCCAGCTGGTATCTCTACTATCACATGTATAACAATATATAAAGTATAGAAATTGAAGCAGATATATTTTGAGCTGAACAAGAACAACATCGCTCTATTGATACATAAACTGAAATACAATTACATACACACAACTACTTTAATCACTACAATCCATGCTAAGAAAGAGGGCCCTTCCTCCCTAATAGGGCGTAGGTAGAGAAGGAACTTTAACTGAAGCTAAATAAAATCAAACATGCAACCACAATAAAAAGATGATTTGTATTAATCTGAACATAATTACAGAGCCAAAACAACGTTGTTCGCTGCTAACCTCTCGACCTCTAGGGTCGAGAGATATATAGTGGTTACATTAGAATATCCATGAATAGATCAGTCATGAGAATCTTACGATTCTCATGCTAATCGAAATAGAACTCATAAACTTATAACCATTCCCTAATAAATTTCTGATTAGAAATTAAAAATATTACAATCGAAACTGCCCTTAGGCTATTATCCCAAAAATACAATGTTAACAACTCCTACAACTATCATAACAGAAACATAGCTATAGTGCAACTACTAGAGGACATATCAGCAACAATATAGACAAGAGTAGTCAACGGTACAACTGTATCAGTAGTTTTCCAGTGAGTCTGTAACAATAGAGTGTAACAATAGTTGCTGGCGGGTCTGTAACAGCAGAGTGTAACAACCTTGCTTTGCTGTAACAACACTATCTGAACTGCTCCAGTGAAATCCATGTCCGAGATCTTTGGTACTACAAATGACATCTGAAAGGAAAACACAAATACCATTGACCTTTTCCAAACATTCACCATCAATTAGTCATAAAAATTTATAATAGATCATAATATTTGGTGAATTGGAAAAGTAACGAAAGCAAGGTGAAACAATACAAGTTAGGGTAAAAAGGTAGGAAAAAGGGGTAAGAGATACTCCCATTGGTTATAGTTATAAAGAAAAATAAGGAAGATAAGTTTAGGAAAAATGTACAAAACCAGCACCCAATAGTGGCCAAGCCTGCCATGGCATTGGTGTATTCCATGTATTTTGAGGATATTAAAAATTTTGGTGGTTTTGTTGAGGGAATTGTTGAGGCATCCTTGGTTGTCAAGGTCTCCTTGGGGCCGTATAGTAGAGATAATATACTCCTTGCACTTCTTCTCCTTGCAATTCTTTTAATTTGGAACATTTCTCTGTTACATGATTTTCTGTGCATAGTCCACACACTTGTATACCTTGCAAAGGACATTCCCTGAGTGGATGTTTTTGCCTACACTTTGGACATAAAATTGCTAAGATTTCATCTTGTTCTTCTTTATTTTTCTTAGCTTTCAAGAAATATACTTTTTTTTCCAAAGTTCTCAAGACATATGTTTTGATGTTTTCTAATAAAATTCCTATCTCTTCTCTTATTACTGCACTTGTTGCAGATTTAGAAGCTTTTGATGAAATATCTCTCTTTCCACTCTTTGCTCTTCCCCTAGAGTATTTCTGACAATGTTCAACAACTTATTCAAATGGTATATTAGAGATATCTCATTTTCCCATCACATTAAGGATGTCCAAATATTCATCTCTGATACCCTTAGGAAATATTGTAAGGATGGTATCCAGACTGAGAGAATGATGTTTTGATTTCTGTAAATTGTAAAGAAATATTTCCAAATATTCTTCCAAACTTTCGTCTTCTTGTTGTGGCATTCTAAAAATGTCTTCTTTTGAGTCTCTAGCCTTGCAGAAGCTTGATACTTTTTAAGAAGAATTTTCTTCATATCATCCCAAGAAGCTATTGTATGTTCTCCTAATCCCATAAACCATTTCAAGGTTGTTGCTTTCAGAGTAGCAGGACAAACTGGAAGCTTTTGTGTATCATCCGTATATCCATAATTTCTACACAAGATATCAAACTCAAACACGAATGCATCAAGATCTTCTATTGAAATTCCATAGAAGTTAGGAAATACAAAAGGTGGAATGCTTTTCATTTTTATTTGTTCTCCTAATATTTCTCTTTCATCTAAGATTGGAAAGCCAAAATTAGTTTCCTGATCATTGTTAATTTCTTGCTCATTTTCTTATGTTCTTCTCTTTTGATTTTCTCTTCTTGATCCTTCCTTTATCCTTATAAGTGCTTATACTCTTCTGTCTTCCTCTGCTTTTATGTATTCCTCAATTCTTATTTCTTCCTGTCGTTGTCTTCTCCATTCCCTTTGTTGTCTTTCATATTCAAGTCTTTTTTCAGGAGTAAAAATTATTCTAGTTTATCTTTCCCCTTCTTCATCCATTTCTTGTTCAGAGATATGTGGTGTTTCAATATGTGGTTGATTTTTTATTTCTTCCACTACTTTGATTTGTTCAAGGACAGTTTTGTTCAACAATTGGTTTTCTTGTATCTTTTTGTTTCCCCAAGGAAGAAGGTTCTTTAGGTGATTATTTTCTTTTTACCTCCAAGGCTAACAAGGTTTGTCTTTCAACTAAAGTTAATCTTTGTCCCGATCTCTATTTTTTCTCTAACTCTTCTATAGTAGGTTTTCTAGAAACTAGTGTTGTTAGTCTTGTGGATGAAAGAGCTGTTGGGGGGTTTTGTTTCACAATTCTACCCTTCTGATCTCTATCTTTAGGAATAAGAAAACATTACTTAAAGGAAAAACTGTGCTTTTGTTGTTTTTGATGATTTTATAATTTTTGTTATCTTTTTATCTTCCTATTTGATATTTTTGAAATATGCTTCCCCGACAACGACGCCAAAATGTTGGGTCAATTTTTTGTGTAAACTAACACAAGTATTTATTATCAATCAGAGCTAGTGAAACTTATAAGCATCCCCAAAGTATATGGGTTTCAGTTATGATCAATTTAGAAGATGGTTTATGAATGACTAGGGAAATGCATATTACAAATATAAATCTAACTTAAACAGTTTCTAAATTCAACTGTGCAATAAGAAGCGGAAGAATATTCTAACTTAAGGGATTTGTTTGTCCTTCTCTAACAAGATTACCTTATGAATTAGAAATCAAAAACTAATAATTGAAAAATAGATTAAGATACATGAATCAATAATTGAAGAGGCTCTTCACTGAATAGGTCCTTGTTTTCCTTCATCATATATTCATTTATCAGTAATTCTATTGTTAGAAACATGAATTCAGAAAAGCATGTAAAAGCATGAAAAGATGAATTCCAACTTAAGATATTAATTAGATAGAAATAATGTTTAACTTAAAAATTTGTTTGTACTTTCATATGAAAAATAATAGTGATCATTAAATTCATCAACACTCATAAATAATCAGCATAAACAAGTTAAGCATAAGAAAAATAATTCAGAATTTGTAATTACAAATAAACTAGGAAGTGCACTTAGCTCGGTGTGGGGTCCCTCCACCCTTGCCTCGCACACTAAAGAAGTTTTCAGCTACTTACAACTTCATTAAATCAAAAAACATATAACAACATAAAATGGAATAGAAAATATCTTTGATTATGTCTCCAAAGTCTGAAAAATAATAATATTAAGTCATACAAATTCTACATATCAATGGCTTCAAAGTTTGAGGCTTAAATAGATAAAGTATCTAACAAATTCATATAAAATATATCCTATATTAATGAATATCCTTATATTATCCAATCAGGTTGAATTAAACCATTAGATCCATCAAAATCTAGAAAATCCCACAAAATAAGAATTTTGACCTAGTTTCTAGGGATCCTCTATAAAGACAGGTCCTGTTTGACCGCCTTTGACCGGGCCTATTAAAGCTCAGTTTGATTGTATCGATAGGTGTAAACTTAATCATAGTTACCAAGCCTTATAGAAATATATCGAGCTCGAGTCCAAGTGTCTTGCAAATATGCAAACCATGAGGCCATTATGGGAATTTCTGATGTTGTCTAAAAATGCACTTAAAATCCAATTTTTACAAAAAATTCTAATAATTGAAAAACATATTTTAAATACATGCTTATGCATTTATTGGTAAAATTAAGGTGGATATGATGGTGTATATATGGATAGTATGACAAAATAAGATGTATTTCATAAACCAAAAGAGATAAAAAACAAGGGCCAACAGTGCTTATGATTGATAAATCAACAAACTTGATGATATTAAGTGCATTTCATGAACATAAAAGCATGGAAACAAAATATAAACACACAAAAAACACATACAATTAATTCAACTACACATGGTTTTGATGAAGGAGTTCACTGCCCCTGGGCTACATCTCCTTGGTCCAACTTCCATGGCATGGGGCTTTGTATTAGCTTCAATTTTGCAAAAGTGATGTTTACAGTCTCTTGTTTCCTCTGCAACCTCCTCCAATGGCTCGATACATCAAAATTTACCAAGAATGACTCTTCCTCAACCAAAATTGGTCAAAAATTGCCTCAGTGATGGCAAAACCAAATTTTCCTACAATTTCTCCACTAAACCTGGAATATAGCGAGACAAATCCACTAAGACTGGAGCTTCATTGCTCTTGGAATACTCCGCCATATTTTCTGACGTGTTAATAATGCCATTAGCTTAAGATAAGCAGGACTTAAGTTTTAATAAAATTTGAGTTAGTGCTAAGCACGCTTAACTCTTCAACACTGATTAGGTTGGCTAAGCCCAGATTAATCGCATATAAATGTGTTTAACAGTTTGAATTTACACTGGTAATAAGGGCCCAGTTCACCACTCTTGAGCATATTGGAGGGGGTTGGTTCGCAAGGTTGGCCCCCTCTGGACCCCTGACCATGGCGCATATAAACTTCAAATACATGTGGGAACCTTATGGTGTAAGGTCCACAGAGTAGAATAGACGAAGGCACGATTGAATGGCATGGGGGTGGTCATGGGTTCAACCCCAACCCCCACACCAACTTTTTTTCCAAAATGCAATGCAACATATCCAAAGTTTAAAACTTTTAATTTAAACATATATATGCCTCCATTATGTTTGCCCGTCCTGGTGTCAGTCCACAAAATTCATCCTTGACCTCCAGTTGTAAATTCATCCACTAAATATAGTTTGCAGTTTGACAGTTAGGCATGTCCACCAACTATGTAAGGCCTCCAACATAGGTTAATACCTACACATTAGTTCAAATAATATATGTCCATACAATGCCATGGGGGAGGGAATGTGGCAGCCTCTGGTTGCTCCACGAGTCCCTTGTCCATTGGCCCAATTTCCAATACATAAAAAATAAGAATGCACCCAATAATTTCCCTCCTATGCCCCTCTAGCAAGATAATTCTATCTTTATAGTCCATTGATAAACATAATGTATCATTAGTATCACATAATTTCTCAATATTATTATGGATCTGACATAACAGAATTAAATCTTCCTTTTGCTTCGTAACAATCCATTTCCTAGTATAAAATTTTATCCTTTTGAGTTTCCAATGGAAATTAATCATAGGAGACCGACCAGTTAGAATGATGGGCATACTCCATACCCTATTAACCATAGATCCAAATTCCTCCATTTTAAGCCACTGAGAATTGAACTTGAATGGGTAAGCCCTCCTTTCCTCCATCACATTCCAAGTTATCATAATCTGTTGATGAGTTGACATGTGCCAAGGAATAATACTAGAATTCATCTCCTTTATATTATTAAGGATATTCGACTTAGTAAGAACCTGTCTCACCTTTTGGATATTCACTCCCCCCTATTTTTCCATTCCTTCATGTGGGTGCCAAGATATTTGACATGACATGAAAAATGGAAAATGCCTCCATCCACCCTTTGTTAAAATTTGTGAGGGGATCTTCCCATGCCTTTTCACCCCACACCTCATCCTCCCCCAAGGTAAAATTTACATCCCCAACCATGAGGAAAGGATTCAGTCCCAACAACTTAGAATTGACCACTCTTTCCCAAAAGCCATTTTAACCAACATATGGAGCATAAATATTTCAAAATATGATCCTATATCTCGGTATCGTCATATAACCAGTAAAGATAATGCCTGAAAAAAATTGAAAAGCGTGATTTAACTCTAGCAAATCTAGGGTTCCATATTACCCCCAACCCTCTAGAGGATAGACAGGAATCAGATGCATAAACAATGTTCTCATATTCCAACGATGTTTCTTGCAGGAAAATATTAAGCGGTTGGTACATATGAATGATACAACGAATAGAGATGATTTTTCGTTCACCTCCAAAAGCCCTCATGTTTAAGGATAAAATGATCATGGGGGAACCATTGAAACATACTTATCCCATCTAAGGGCCCAAATAATTTTAAAAACTGAACTTGAAATCACCCCCACTATGAAAGTATCATCAAGAGAGAGAGCCTAATCTGGAGTTAGTAAACAATCACTGGGATTACAATCTGATACTTTCTTGTATCTCGACATATGTTTTTTCCTATGTGAAACATAATGTGGTTATGTGAATTTACCCGAATTTTGAGCAGGCAGAAAGAAAGACCTCTTTATCTCTAAAGGAACTATATCCTCTAAATCATGGATTAAGGCTTCCATATCATAGTTCGTAGAGATAGAATATAATATACAATTTCCAGTATTACGATCCTTAGGGGTACAAATAGTGGACCTGAATGGATAGATGTGTAGTGGTAAATGACCATATTTTACAGCATGTTCTAGAGAACTGGACAATCCAATGCCAAAGTGGACCTACTCACAAGTGGGATGGGAAAATCCCTCATGAACTCACCCTCCCAATTGGAACCCACCACCCTCCCTAGATTTTCAACATATAACACAAGACCCAGAAAGGGTTAGGGATGGTTTACATGGCTACTAAGCATTACCTCCTTATCTGTGGAAGCAGATAGATAAGACATAGTTCTAGATGTGAAAAAGGATTCATGACAACCCAAATTAAAAAAAAAAACCGAACATGGGTTATGGTTATATTCAAACACAACATCAAATGAGCGCTTGAGACTCCCTTTGGGCATGGTAAAACAAAGATAAACTATTGCATCGAACAATATATCTGACATACCCTTAACAATAGAAATACTACTCAAAATAACCATCCACAAGAGGTTTCGGGAAATCATTAACAATAGAATATATATGATTATAGATATTATCACTATCATACACCAAATTATGAGATGTGTCCAAGCTCCATTGTGAGGTGCCACACTAATTCATATCCTCCGGATTCTGCATCGTCCGCGGGAGTCCCTTGTGAAAATTTGATGGCATTCGAGTGTTGTAGTCCAACCCTTCACCAACCCCTTGGACATCATATCCCCCCTTCAAGAGCCTAGACAATTGATAGACAACATGTAAATAACCTGTCTCATGGAAATTAAGAGACCTAAACGGTAGTCCCCAATAATCAATTAATAGTTTTACAGAGAAATTACCCCAATTAACCACCAGGTCCTCCAACATTCCTCACCCAAAATCCAAATCCACAATGACCCAAGAAAGTCCCTTATCGAGCTGACCAAGGTTGCCTCCATCCCAAAAATAATACCTCCCAATACAGTTGGAAATATCTTTTACTACCAACTCATTCCATAGTTCTAGGGGTAAACCGGGAAGCTTAACCTAAAATATTTTACGCCTCAGAATGTTAGCCATCGAGTCAATGCCTAATTTCCATCTTTGAAGTATCAATAACCACCTTCCCTTCACCCATGGGTCTATCAAATGTTAGGTCCCTATATTACTAGTATAGTCCCTTATTGTTATTAGTGTAACCCCCTTATTGTTATTATTGTATGCTTGTAACCCCCATTTTTTTATTATTATGCCCTTAAATTATTATTTTTAGGATGGCTAGGATTACATTGTGGCCCACTAGGATTAAATTATGGCCACATGGACTCCTATATATAGAAAGGAGGTTTTGTAAATTGTATCATCCAAGAATTGTTCATTTATGTAATGTATTGGAGGTTGCCCCCTTGAAGTGGATTATTTCTAAGGCATTGATATCTCTTTTCTTCTATTTTTGGAGCTGGTTACACAACATTTGGTATCAGAGCTCTGGATTCTAGGGTTTCATTACTCCAAATAGGTCATCGTGGAATTTTAACTATAATATTTTTTCTACGAAGCTTCAGAAGCTGAAATTTTTAGGGTGTGAAGTAGAAATCCCGAGGAACATCTTCAAAAAATTTCAGAGCTTGGTTCACATCATTTTCAGAGATATGATATGTGGAAGTTCGGTCTTTTTTCAGGCTCCTAAACAGGTCATCGTGGAATTTGCGCTATAAATTTTTTTCTACGAAGGTTCAAAATCTGAAATTTTTAGGGTGCGAAGCTGAAATCCTGAGGAAACACATCAAAATATTTCAGATCTTGGTTCACAACATTTTTAGAGATATCATCTGTGGAAGGTAGTGCTTTTTTAGGTTCTAGAATTTCATCTCAAAGAGGTGATCGTGGGAAAATATTCATAACTCTCTCTCTAAGCATCGGATTGGAGTGACGTAAATAGTGGTCACAAGTACACGGATTTTAGTTTCTTGGCTATCAATTTTATAGCTGAAGGACAAAAAAAGTGAGACGTGGAAAGTCATACAAGTTCACTCTACTAAACCAGTCCATAATTAGGTCATTGTGGGAGATTGGACACAAATTTATCTTGGAGAATCCAAATCAAGTTAGACCTATGGAATTCGAAAGATAATTCAGAGGGCTACGTTGGTACTGAAATTAAAATATTGAAGTGCTGCAATCACAGAGATAATCTAATTTCAATATCGAGCTCCTCAAAAGCAAGAAAAAGGTGTGTATTTTTTTTCCAAATTGCATAAGTCTTGTTTGAAGAATAAATTTGAATTGATTCCAAGGGCATATTGTAGAATAGATATCAGTATTGGGTTCTAAAAGATGCCCCGTAAAAATAATTCAACACCCATTAAGCCTTCAGAAGGCTCTACTATGACTCATGAAGATGAAGAAATGCAACATGATCTATCAAAATTACAAGAGCAAGTGCAACAAATTTCACTCTCGCAAAGAGCAACAAAAATGAAATGGAAGTTTTGAAGAAAGGCGTGGAAGCTAATATGGATGGCGTGCAAGCTAAGATGGATGGTGTGGAAGATAAGATGGATGGCATGGAGGCTGGCATGGAATCTAAGATGGATGACATGGAATATAAGATCGATGAGAAAATGGAAAACATGAAGAATTTTCTAAAAGCAGACATGGAAGGTTTGACAAAGTTGATAAAAGAAAGGTTTCCTAATGGTGAAAAGATATTAGAAGAACCTCATGATGAGAAAAAAATAAATGTTAATTGTTATTTCATAAACTCTAATGTTGGCGGGAAGAACCACCATATTCCAAAGATGGATATGAGGAAGTTTGATGGAAAGGATCCTGTAACATGGATACTACAGATGGAGCAATATTTTGATCTCCATAACGTGCAAAACACACAAAAGGTACGCATTGCAACTTTACATTTGGAACAAAATACATTTGTATGGTATCGATGGCTTTGCTCCCATAAAAAAATTGTCACTTGGTCAATTTTTACGGAGGAAATGATAGCACATTATGAGGATACAAAGAGCAACACCTTCTTTAGCCAATTGATAAATCTCAAATAAAAGGGTTTAGTGGGGCAGCACATTGAGGACTTCCAAAAATTGAATATAAGGGTAACTGATATTCCAGAGGAACACAGGATTGATCTCTTCATAGGCACTTTAAAAGATAACATTCAACATGAAGTTCGTGTTCTGGAACCTGATTCATTGGAGAAGGCATTCAGGTTGGCAAGAAAAGTTGAATGTAAAATTATGGCAACAAGGAAGCCTACCACTCAATTCTATAAAGAAGGAAGTGTGGCTACGCCTAGATTTCCACAACCTATAAGGTTGACACCACAACAATTGGAAGAAAAAAGAGCAAAAGGGCTTTGCTACAGTTGTGATAGCAAATACACTAAAGGTCATAAGTGTGCTGAGAAGAAATTATTTTACGTAGATTGTGAAGAGGAAGAAGAAAATGAACAAGAAGAGGATATACACCAGGAACCAGCCCTAGAAGAGGAAGAAATGAATCCGACCATATCGTGTAATGCACTGGTAGGAATTACCACTCCTCAAACTCTCAAGATAGAAGGACATATCAAGAAGAAAAAGGTAATAGTGTTGATTGATTCAGCTAGCACCCATAATTTTATTCATTGTAAGGTAGCCAAGGAATTAAATTGTTTCCTATACCCAGCACCAGAATGTCAAGTGATGGTTGCAAATGGGGGAACTATAAATTGCTCTGGAAAATGCCATAATATCAAGCTAACCATGGGGGAATATGTATTGACTAGTCCAATGCTTTCCATTCCTATGGGAGGTGCTGATGTTGTACTAGGAGTACAATGGTTACAATCTTTGGGGACGGTAGCTTTAATTTTCAAGAACTTTTCTTGAAATTTTTTTCAGAAGGAAAGGAAGTCGAATTACGGGGTATTGAAGGGAAGCCAGGAAGGATAATAAGCTCTAATGTGATGACAAAGCTTCTAAAGAAAGAACAACGAGGCGTAATTGCACAATTATGCTCACTAGAAGTTCCGACATCAAAATCATCTATTTCTGCAGATCTCCAACAAGTCTTGGACAATCATTCCAAGGTGTTTGAAACTCCCAAAGGATTCCCACCTATTCATGATCATGATCATGCTATTCATTTGATTCCAGGAAGTGTTCCTCCAAACATCAGGCCTTATAGATATCCTTACTTCCAAAAGAGCGAAATTGAACGTATGATTGCAGAAATGTTAGAGGCGGTATAATTCAACCTAGTCAAAGTTCTTTCTCTGCTCCTGTAGTATTGGTACACAAGAAGGATGGATCATGGCGAATGTGTCCGGATTATAGGGAGCTCAATAACCTCACCATTAAAGACAAATTTCCCATTCCTGTGATTGATGAATTATTGGATGAATTACATGGAGCAATTTATTTTACCAAGTTGGATCTTCGTTCAGGATATCATCAAATGAGAATGAAGACTGAAGATATTCCAAAAACAGCATTTCGAACTCATGAGGGTCATTATGAATTTTTGGTCATGCCTTTTGGCCTTACCAATGCACCTTCTACATTTCAAGGGTTGATGAATTCCATTTTCAAACCCTTAGAAAATGTGTGCTAGTATTTTTTGATGATATACTAATCTATAGCAGTCTTGGAAGGATCATGTTGAACATGTTGACAGGGTGCTCAAACTATTGCAGGAGAAACAATTATGTGCAAAAACATCCAAATGTTTCTTTGGAGTACAAGAGGTGGAATATCTGGGTCATATTGTATCTCACGAGGGTGTTAAAGTAGACCCTAACAAAATTAAAGCCATTAAGGAATGGAAAGTCCCCACAACCATAAAGGAGTTGCGAGGATTTCTTGGGTTAACAGGGTATTATCGCAAGTTTGTTAAGAATTATGGGAGAATAGCAGCACCTCTAACAACATTATTGAAGAAAGATGCATTTTCATGAACTCCTGAAGCAACTAAGGCCTTTGAACATCTTAAAGAGGCAATGTGCCTAGCACCGGTCTTAGCTATGCCAGACTTCCAAAAAACCTTTATTATGGAATGTGATGCCTCAGGAAATGGAATTGGTGTTGTTTTAATGCAGGAAGGAAGACCCATTAGTTTTGAAAGTCGTCCAATCAAAGGAAAGTATTTACAGAAACCTATTTATGAGAAGGAAATGTTAGCAATACTGCATGCACTAAAGAAATGGAGAACTTACCTAATGGGAAGAAACTTCAAGGTAAAAACTAATCATGATAGTCTTAAACACTTTTGGGAACAAAGACTAACTTCAGAAGAGCAGCAAAAATGGGTCACAAAGATGTTGGGTTATGAATTCGAAATAATCTACAAAAAAGGAAAGCTTAATGTTGTTGCAGATGCACTCTCAAGAAAGAATGAAGAGGTGGAAGCATTTCTTTGTGCCATTTCTATTATCCAACCAGATTGGATAACCGAAGCAAGAGATGAATGGAAGAATGACAAAGATGTATGGACACTCATTCAAAAGTTGCAGCAAGATCCTAGTACATCTGATACATTTAGTTGGAAAAATGATTCCTTATGGTACAAAGATCGCTTATATCTTTGTAAGAATTCCCAACTAAAACAAAATATTCTTCTGGAATTGCACACTTCTCCTTTAGGAGGACACTCAGGATTTTTAAAGACTTACCACAGGGTGAAGAAAGATTTTTTTTGGGATGTCCTTAAATCTGATATTCAAAAGTTTGTGGCGGAATGTTTGGTTTTCCAACAGAATAAAGTTGAGACAATTAAGACCCCAGGACTTCTACAACCTTTTTCCATTCCAAGTCAACGTTTGGAGGGTATTTCAATGGATTTTATCACAGGTTTACCTAAGTTCGAAGGAAAGAGTGTCTTCATGGTGGTAGTTGATAGACTTACCAAGTATGCACACTTTTGTGCATTATCTCATCCATTTAAAGCAAGTACAGTTGCTACTACATTTATGGACAGAATTCAAAAGCTACATGGAAGCCCAAGGGTTATTATGAGCGACATAGATCCCATTTTTACTGGAAATTTTTGGACGGAGTTATTTTCTTGTTTGCGTACTCAATTAGCTCATAGCTCATCTTATCATCCTCAATCTGATGGTCAAACTGAGATAGTAAATAAATGTTTGGAAGGATATCTTCGTTGTTTTGTATCCGATAAACAAACACAATGGGTCAAGTGGTTACCTCTTGCTGAATGGTGGTATAACACTTCCTTCCATACTGCAGCAAAAATGACCCCATTTATGGCACTTTATGGATATCATCCACCATCCATCACATCATCTTTAAGGGAAAATTGGAAGGTTCAAGCAGTGGAAGATCACATCGAGCATCAGCAAGAAGTTCTCCAACTCTTAAAGGATAACCTGAATTTGGCACAAAATCGAATGAAACAACAGGCAGATCAACATCGCAGCGAGAGAAGTTTTGATGTAGGAGATTGGGTATTTTTAAGGCTACAACCATATAAAAAAATGTCCCTCAAGCAAGCTAAGAAGGATAATAAATTATCGCCAAAGTACTATGGTCCTTACAAGGTGTTGCAAAAGATTGGTACTATGGCATACAAATTGGAGCTTCCTTCCTCTTCGCGAGTGCATCCAGTTTTCCATGTTTCATGCTTAAAGAAGTTTATAGGTGAAAATCTTCCAGTTCAAACAATATTGCCAGAACTTGATGAGGAAGGAAAAATCATATTGGGACCTGAAGCGGTCACGGAAACAAGAAATCGATAGCTACGGAATCGATCAATTTCAGAGTATCTCATCAAGTGGAAGAACTTACCCACTGAAGATTCTACATGGGAGGATGAGAATTTTATATAGAAGCACCCATAGCTACTCAAGTGTTGAGGACAACAGTTTTTTGAAGGAGAGGGGCATGTTAGGTCCCTATATTACTAATATAGTCCGTTATTGTTATTAGTGTAACCCCCTTATTATTATTATTGTACCCTTGTAACCCCCATTTTGTTATTATTGTGACCTTAAATTATTATTGTTAGGACGGCTAGGATTACATTGTGGCCCACTAGGATTACATTATGGCCACATGGACTCCAATATATAGAAAGGAGGCTTTGTAAATTGTATCATCCAAGAATTGTTAATTTATGTAATGTATTGGAGGTTTCCCCCTCGAAGTGGCTTATTTATAAGGCGTTGATATCTCTTTTCTTATATTTTTGGAGCTGGTTACACAACATCAAAATTATCTCTGCATCCTCTTGACAGAGAAAATGGAAGCACAACCAACCATTATGTAGTAGACTAACCTTGGGTCTTCTTTTAAGATGGGAATCCAGAACTTCTCCACCCAGACCTTCACCTGAACTCATGACATTTTGAGATGCTTCCACCTTCCCATAAGGGATTTCTCCCTTAGCCTCTCCACACTTAGCCAAAATTCCTCTTAGCCTATCTCTAATGGAAATCCCCCCCTAAACATCTTGTAGCACTTTATTTTTAGTTCTACTTAGTGACCGCACAACATCGTAATAGCCACCGTTGGGAATAAACTTAATGTCAGGATCTGTTGTCAACATGTTTTTCCTAACTCCAAAACTAGCTTCACTCTCGGCCATTATGGTCACTTGTATGATTGTGTCAACCATGTGGGATTGCACCTTTTAAATGATTGCTGAGTTTTCATTGTTATGGTCCATACCATGCCACAATGCACCTCGACATTGTCAAAGCAACTATATGTACATGCAATCCACCAATTGTTAGTCAAATCCGCATAGTACATGACACCTATGGATTTAGTTAGCACCCTCTGGAAAAAGAAAAAAAAAATCTATAATTTGTTGTAGACTTCCTGAATCCTGCCTTGTGCAGTTTGCAAGCTGCACAAATATTCATCTCTAACTAGTTGTAGCCCCATAGCCTGATCCACTACTTCTCTTTGTTATTACCCACCTATCCAATGGCCCATGGTAGTATGGACCTATAGTAAAGAACCCAAGAAATAAAACCCTTAGCTGGATAGACGTATTCCTCCTCCCCCAAAAAAAAGTAGCCTCTAATAAACACCTTTGAAAGCAATGTCCTATATGACAGCTAAGCCTAAACCTCTAGCCATGTCACCCCACATAGTTGGTCCTGAAACTTGAAGGCAACTCAATGCCCCCATCAGCTCCTTCACAAACTACAACATACAGTTCGATAATTCTAATCTGTATCCACATACCCCACACTACAAGATACCAAACACCAAGATTACTGTTGAGATTCAACAAGATGATGAGCTTAGTTAAAATCAGCCACCTTCACTAAGTGGGCCCACAGGCTATTTTTAGGTGTAAGTTTATTTTTAGACATGGTGATCATATTTCAGAAGTTGCAGGATGCTATTTGTGGATGGTTTGTCAAGTTGGAAAAATAGATGAAATTCTATTTTTAGAATATTGGACAAAGTCTATTTATAGATCGTCGATCTAAACATAGAAGTGTCAATTATTATTATCTCTTAATAATAATATGACAATAAACATCAACTTATTTCAGTGTACAAATTTGGAAAATTAGTGGGCTGAAGGAATTACGCAATTCCTAGGGTTTACTGGTGGTTCATGCATGGAGGAATTAGTTATAACTAAAGTGGCAAAGTTATAACATAGATGGAAGAGTAGTTCATGGAGATGTTATTCAGTTTAACTCAGTTATTGGAGTTAAACTCAGTTGAGTTCGTTGTATCTAGTCTAACTGAATGATACAATAGTGAGAGTTAAGTGAATTAATTAGTTAATTCATTCATAAATAATAACTCATTAATCA
Organism: Pinus albicaulis; assembly: GCA_034641835.2. NCBI lineage: Eukaryota > Viridiplantae > Streptophyta > Pinopsida > Pinales > Pinaceae > Pinus > Pinus albicaulis. The sequence goes on from CM076576.1 coordinate 848,102,217, forward strand.
ACTGAACAAATACAATAGTTAACTACAGTGCATGCCAGTTCCAATGGAGACCCAGTGGAGAGATAGGTGAAAGCGCGAGATGGACTATCCGTTGTGACTATAGTGATGCATTGATTGCACCACACACACATTGGAGATGCCAATGAGGATTGTGCAGTCAAGGCAAGGCCAATTTGAATTCATTCAGGGGTTTTCTTCAGTAGGGATTGTGCAGTGGAGGTAGGCTATCAAGTGGAAAGAAATCAGCGTATGGATTTGCAAATTTCTTCTTGTTAGTGTGTGAATATTGATTGTACTGAGAGCTTGATGTACTAAGCTTTGTATGAGATTGTTACATGATCTACATGATACATAATATATGATAGTTGGGGTTTTTAGCTTCAGGCTTTCCCATTAAACAACTGTGTTATGTGCAATTGTTTTTATTGCTTCATGTGTTTTGAATTGAGTTTTTAAATTTCCGCAAAATATTAACAGTGGAAGGATTATTTGTTTAGCAAGAAGATAAATATTTTTAGATTAGGAGAATCTAGATATATTCATGTCTCTTGTATATAATTTCTACATGGTATCAGAGGAGTGTTAATTCTTGAAGATTGCAATATTGAAGAATTTTTGAGTTTGTGCTGGTGGACAATTCGAATTTGCTTCATAAAATTCTTGGTGCAATAGTTGAGTACATATTGAAATGTCTTTCGATGGGTTGTGATTGGAGTATGCCCTTGATGGTAGCTTGAATTACATAGAATAGAAGGATATGATGGAGGTGGTGCTAGAAGATAATGAACTAAAGGAGTTCATCAATAGCGATGTTCCTAAGCCGGGATCTAGCGATGCTGCATTACTTGACGCATGGAAAAAGAAGATATCAAAGACAAAAATAATTCTGTTGGAAGGTGTGAAGGACCATATTGTGTCAAGCCTTCATGGGAAGGCCACTCCATTTGCAATGTGGAAGGCTTTGACAGGTTTTTTCCAAAGCAACAACGACCAGAGGAAGTTGGCGCTTAAAGATAAGCTCAGAAAAATAAAAATGGAGAAGGGTGAGAATATTCCAAAATATCTCATGAAGTTTGTCCACTGTAGGATGAACTGGGAAGTGTGGGGATTACTGTTGATGATGAAGACTTGGTGAGCTTAGCTCTCCTTGGGCTTCCGAAGAGTTGGAATAGCTACGAAGACTCTGTTAATGGATGGGAGAAACTGCTGGGATGGGAGCGACTTTGGTTGGATCTTGTGCAGGAGGAGATAAGGCGAAGTACCAGGGATGGCTCTTCATCAAAGAATGAAGATGAAGAAAATTTCGGTTTGGCTGCCAAAGTAAGGAAAGGGAAGGGGAAGAAATTTCCTTCAAAATCCGAAGCTAAAGGAAAGAAGCAAGATTTGTCCAAGGTGAAGTGTTTTCACTGTCACAAACATGGGCATTTCACCACTAACTGCCCACAGAACAAGAAGAACAAGAAGGATGATGGATTTGTAGCGGATGAAGCCTTAGCCTCGCAATTTGAACTTGATTTCTCTTTGATCGCATGCTTGGTTTCAAGCTCAATGGGATCGGTGTGGTATCTTGACAGTGGTGCATATTTCCATATGATGGGAGACAAGGAGTTGTTTAGTGACTTGGGGGAGAAGGACCTTCAAATGCATATAGAGATGGGCGACGATGGTCGATAAAGTGTGACTGAAATTGGGACCATTACCTTTGAGAGGGAGTCAGGTAATCCATTTCCGTTGAAAGATGTTATGCATGTTCCAGGTCTGAAGAAGAACTTGGTCTCGGTCGCAATGTTGGAAGACAGAGGTTATGATGTTGTTTTCAGTGAGGGAAAAGCTTTCCTTCGACATAAAACAATGGGTCAAACCAAGAGGATAGGGATTCGAGTTAAGAATCTCTAAAAGCTAGAGGTAGATGGCTACACTGCAATGATGGGCAAAGTAGAAGAAGTGGTGAGCCGAGATGAGGGCGAATTATGGCACACAAGATTGGGCCATCTTCACCATGGAGCTTTAAAGATTTTGCAGTACATTTCTACTGGAGTTCCCAAGGGTACTCTTATGCAGTCAGATCAGTGAAAGGGATGTACTATGGGTAAGTTTGTGAAGACCACCTTTCATGAGAAGGAGAACCGTGCTTCGGTGATTCTGGAGAGAATTCACACAGATGTTTGTGGACCTTTCTCAGTTTCTTCAACATAAAAACATAGGTATTATGTTATATTTTTTGATGAATATTCTTTGATATGTTGGATCTTCTTCATGCAGAAGAAGAGAGAAACATTCTCAAAGTTCTGTGAGTTTAAAGCATTGGTGGAGAAGGAGTCAAGGAAGCAAGTGAAAGCTCTATGGAGCGATAATGGTGGTGAATATATCTTGGGCGAATTCAAATACTTCTATAGCAAAGAAGGAATTCGAAGAGAACTCATAGCGCCTCATAACCGACAGCAGAATGGGGTTGTAGAGAGAAAGAACAGAATGATTGTGGGTGTTGCACAAGGTATGCTACATTACCAGGGCTTACCGATGCACTTGTGGGCGGAAGCATGCAACACTGTGGTTTATGTGCAAAACCATTGTCCTCATAGAGTACTTGGCATGAGTACACTTGAAGAAGATTTTACTGGTAAGAAGCTTGATATTTCTCATTTGAAGATTTTTGGCTCATATATTTACATTCATGTGACAAAGGATGCCAGGAAGAAGTTGGAGCTGATTGCAAAAGTTGGGATATTTGTAGGGTGCACAGAAACACCCCATAATTATCGTGTGTGTTTTCCAGACAGTCGGATGACTGTGGTGCGACAGGATATAAAATTCAATGAGATGAAATCCATGAAGTTGTCGCTTGAGAGGGAGCTACACTTGCATGTAGAGGAGGAGCTACTTGTTCCCAAAGATGAGCCTCTAGATGTGGATCATCCATAGGAGGAGACTCATGGAGTGGAGGAGTCCACTCATGCAGAACCAAACATCAGACAAGGCAGAAAGCGTACCACAAAAGCTGAGCGACTAAAGCTTGAAGCAGCACAGAATGTAGGAGTCCCTACATCACAGTGCAGACAGAGACAATCACCTGAACTATTTACTAGATACATGGCTCTTATGAGAAAGGTATTGTGACAAAGCCATCTTCTTTTGACGAAACAGTGCAGGAGCCCACATGGGTAGATGCCATGGTGGAGGAGTATGATTCCATTGTCATAAATAGTGCTTGGGAGATTGTTCCAAGGCCGGTGGGTAAATCAGTTGTAGGATCAATATGGATCTACAAGGTAAAGAAAATTGCTGATGGGAGCGTCGAGAAGCATATGGCAAGATTTGTTTCTCGGGGCTTCTCATAGATCTAGGGGATTGATTATGAAGAAAACTTTTCACCTATCGCACGATATTCTTTCATAAGGACCATCCTTTCTCTCTCAGCATAGATGGGTTGAAACATTCATTAGATGGCTGTGAAGACTGTGTTCCTTAATGGGATAATTGAGGAAGTGGTGTACATTGAGAAGCCTGAAGGATTTGAGATCTTCTGCAGCGATTCGCATGTGTGCATGCTCAAAAGAGCATTGTATGGGCTGAATCAAGCACCTCTTGCTTGGTACACATGGATTGATAGCTATTTCACTCGACTTGGCTTCACCAAGAGTGAGGCGGATGCAAACCTGTACCAAATTGTGGTGGAGGGTAAGCTTTTAATTATTGTTCTTTATGTTGATGATTTAATACTAATGGGTGATGAATAGCTGATACACTCATGCAAGGTAGATCTTGCAAAGGAGTTTGAGATGAAGGATTTGGGCCTCCTTCATTATTTCCTTGGATTGGAAATATGGCAGTGGGAAGGTGAACTGTTTGTGTCTCAAGGCAAGTATGCCCAGGAGATACTAGAGAAGTTTCACATGCAAGGTTGCAAGCCTATCGACACTCCTCTTCCAGGAAATTGGAGGAAAGAGGATGCTACATCGGCAGAGGTACTGGATGCCACTATTTATTGACAGTTGGTGGTTTAACTCATGTATTTAGTTAATATAAGACTGGACATATACTATGCGGTGCACCAGCTTTCACAAGAGATAGTTAAGCCTACCAAGCTATTTTGGAAGGAATTCAAACATGTCCTAAGGTATCTCAGGGGCACATCTGGGTATGGATTATGGTACAGACAGACGGACAAGGTGAAGTTGCATGGCTTCATGGATGCAGATTGGGCAGGCAGCCGAACGGACAGAAAGAGCACATCGGGAGGGGTTTTTAGTATCAGATCTACAACATTTTCTTGGTACAGCAGGAAACAAAGATCCGTGGCACTTAGTTCAATGGAAGCAGAATACATGGAAGCAATTCAAGCTGCATGGGATGCTATCGGGTTGAGGAAGATCCTGGTCGGTTTGTTCGGTTCACATTTAGATCCTACAGTGATACATTGTGATAATCAATGTTGCATTAAACTCTTGATTAATCCTATGTTTCATGATAGATCTAAACATATTGATATCTGGTATCATCATATCAGATATTGTGTGCAGCAAAAGATCATGTTGCTTCTATACATTCCTACAGAAGATCGGGATGCAGAAATTCTGATGAAGGTGCTCACCAGGAGCAAATTCAAATACCATAGAGGCAGGATCAGGGTGAAGGATAATCCCTATCTTGTTGAGAGGGAGTGTTGAGATTCAACAAGATGATGAACTTAGTGAAAATCAGTCACCTTCACTAAGTGGGTCCGCAGGCTATTTTTAGGTGTAAGTCTATTTTTAGACATGGTGATCATATTTTAGAAGTTGCAGGATGCTATTTGTGGATGGTTGGTAAAGTTGGAAAAATAGATGAAATTTTATTTTTAGAATATTGGGCAAAGTCTATTTATAGATCGTCAATCTAAAAATAGAAGTGTCAATTATTATTAGCTCTTAATAATAATCTGACAATAAACATCAACTTATTCTCTTGGAGCACTTAATTTCAGTGTATAGATTTGGAAAATCAGTGGGCTGAAGGAATTACGCAATTCCTAGGGTTTACTGGTGGTTCATGCATGGAGGACTCAGTTAGAACTGAAGTGGAAAACTTATGACAGAGTTGGAAGAGTAGTTCATGGAGTTGTTATCCAGTTTAACTCAGTTATTGGAGATAAACTCAGTTGAGCTAGTTGTACCTAGTCTAACTAAATGATACACAAGTGAGAGTTAAGTGAATTAATTAGTTAATTAATTCACAAAAAATAACTCATTAATCAACTAAACAAATACAACAGTTAACTACAGTGCATGTCAGTTCCAGTGGAGACCCAGTGGAGAGATAGGTGAAAGGGCAAGATGTACTATCCATTGTGACTATAGTGATGCATTGATTGCACCACACACACATTGGAGATGCCAATGAGGATTGTGCAGTCAAGGAAAGGCCAATTCAAATTCATTCAGGGGTCTTCTTCAACAGGGACTGTGCAGTGGAGGTAGGCTATCAGGTGGCAAGAAATTAGTGAATGGATTTGCATATTTCTTCTTGTTAGTGTGTGACGATTGATTGTACTGAGAGCTTGATGTACTAAGCTTTGTATGATATTGTTACATGATCTCCATGATACATAATATATGATAGTTGGGGTTTTCAGCTTCAGGCTTTCCCATTAAACAACTGTGTTATGTGCAATTGTTTTTATTGCTTTATGTGTTCGCAATTGAGTTTTTAAATTTCCGCAAAAGATTAACAGTGGAAGGATTCTGTATTTATCAAGAAGATAAATATTGTCAGATAAGGAGAATATGGATATATCCATGCATCTTGTATATAATTTCTACAATTACTGGACAAAAAAATGGACGCGAAAATCATGCAAAATAGAGGAATAAGAAAATAACTTAGTGTAGACCAGCAAGAACCATACCAAAGGTAATAAACCAGGAGGGACACAAATGTGTAAGGTCTGATGCCAAGGACCTATAATACCTGCTAAAAATATGACTTCACATGCCCCTTCTACTCCAAGTTAGACTTCATCTCAGAGTATCTTCAAACAAGTGATATTGTAACTTTGGATCTTATAGAGTCAAGTGTCTCTTGCTCTTTGCTTCCATCCTGATTTGGTGCTTGTTTATACTAAAAACTATCAGGACACACTATGGACAACAACCACCATATCTACACCTAAACCTTATGTCCATACATGTTAAAACCTATCAGGGCTCACTACCATTGGAAAACAACCACCAACACTGCACCTAAAACGCGTAGTCAAACCCATGACTCTTTCATGCACCCATCGTATGATTTTCCCCCATTTGGATGTGGATATGGGATTGATTTATTATTTTCATAATCAACTTATTTTGGACAAATTTTATTTTCACTAGTGTATATGTGAGAGGTATTTTATATATTTTTCATAAATAAACCAGTTTGGGGAAATCTTTTATATTCACAATTAGATTTTTACTTTTCTTGTTTTTTTTTAGTTGCTATAAGAAATTTGTATTAAAAAAAAAATTACATAAGGATCACACAGTTAAATATTTTCGAATGAATGAAATTTTTTACGTTTAAATTGAAAAGGTGGGAAATCCACCAATAAAATTATTGGAGCTTAAACATACCACTTATTGAGTATAGGAAAAAATTCTCACAAATTCTTGGCACAAAGTTATGCAAAAGAAAAATTATTTCTAATATTTGAGAAAAATTGATTCCCCATAGATCCATAAGAGTCAAAATAATGTTGGCCACCATATTTGTGGATTTTTTTTTTTTATCTTTTATACATATTGTTATTGGAGAATAAAGTGGATTTATTTTTAAACATAATAATAGAAAGGAGAAGAGTAGGAAATATTTACCACTTCTTCTTCCTTGTTTTCCAAAACAATGATTTTCTCATTTTCCTTACCTAGAACCCCTTCCTTCATGGGAGAAATGATTGTATTTGAATGCACTTTATTTAGAATTCAGTGATCATAATGGTGTGTTGGATGATATTGGGCGTCTTTAACCTTGTGTTCAACCCTCAAAGATTTTAAAACTCCAAATCTATAACTATAGGGAAAGGGATATTGTTGGATACCTAATCCACTAAGGGTTAAAGCCGAGCACTTGAAAAATCAAGGGGAACTTGGAAAATCAAAGGGAGTTCAAGAAACGCTGGAATATGAATCAAACAGTCATAGGAATGTATTATAAATGTACATCAATATGAAGAATAAATTCAGTTCACTGTTTATCATTCATGTTACATCTATTCCATGTGTGTACCTGACAACACAAGTCCCAAGTTCAAAATTAACCTCTTTCTGCATGTAACTCCTACAATTCTACGTGATATGTTCTGCCCCTATTTTATCTATTTTCTCTGTCTGAAAAAAAATTCTCTATGTTGTATGTGTACGATCCATTTGATGTTTCTCTCTGATTTGGCCGTCCTCACACAGTCTTCCCACATCCCTACTGATGGTGTTAATGTCAGTGTTAATATCAGTGAAGATAAAGGATTTGAGAGTGTGAGAGTGAATCATATCTCTACCATACCATAATAGAATTTCCCTTATTGTAGAGAGAGCTCACCTTATAATCAAATATATAATATCGTCTTGCAATCTCCCTCCGCCCACGAAAGTTCTTTTGCATAATAGACATTGACTCTGGACAGTGGTGGCACTTCTATTATCATTCACAACGATAAAATGGGTTTCTTTTGTGATTGGTTTATAACATGATAGGAGTGATTAAACCCATTGCTTTATAGCATTTTAAAAAAAATTAGAAAAGAAGAAAAAAAAAATGAAATTTGATGGGTTGGAGGGGAAGCAGTGTCGAGTTTTTGAATAAATGAGAGCGGTGAAAGTAATAGCATCGACGGTTGGGAGTGATATATTGAATACAATTTTAATGACCCCGTTTCCTTTTGATGTCTATTTATACATTTACAGTGAGATTTATTTCCTCATACCTTTGTTGTAAATTGCTTGTTTGATTACATCGTGGGTGAGGTTTTTCCATGTCGCATTCATCCTTGTTTCACTATGATGCAGAGCAATTGTGTGGGATTCGTTTCCAGGAAAGAAATGAGAGCGATGGAACGTGTCCTTTTGGACAACATAGCGCTCCTTCAGCCTCTCTGTCACTCTGACCTGCCATTCGCCTATACCCTAGAGCTCTGACATATAAAATATAATGCCTCCATATACTCATAAAAACCTTGTGGTACCTCCACTAGTAACATATACTCCTCCGCCAGTTAACTCCTCCCTCATCACGAATCTAGTTATAATATATGCGATAGTTTGTTATATATCACAATTCATAACTCCATCATTTCGGTTAACACATCCAGCTCCCAATTATAAATTTTCCATATAACCCGATATCATTTATTTATTTATTTCTGTGATGAATATTGAATGGAGTGTTTGGTATCATGCTACATTCAATATGTTGAAATATGTGCTCTCTCTTCATAATTTGTGCATACGCTAGTCATGCTTATTTTTTTAACTCATCAAAAGTTCGCCTAAAAGCTCAGAAATAGGAAGCGACATCTCTGACTACACCTCTGAGTTCACTCACCCTCGACCATGACATACACTCCTCACAGTTACAATCACAATCGACCTTAGCTCCATTGAATGAGAGGATGAGGGGCATTATGTCTTATTGAGTTAGCATGTCACTTTTTCTAACATAAGACTTCAGCTTCTTGCTAGTTTTGGAAGAGTTCCACGAATCGCATCAAGCATTCCAGAGTTGGTGGTCATCCTTAAGCCACCACAAGTTGAGACATCCCTTTGAGGTTTAGGTTCTCCCTTTTTCATGTGTGTTGTAGAACTCCCTTTTCCAAGTTTAATGTCTCGCTCTTCAAATCATTAGAAGCACTTACTATAGTAGAAGACCTCATCTTCTTACCATATTTGGAATAGTTTCGTGAAGTGCACTAAGCATTCTAGTGTTGGTGGTCATCCTTAAACCACCTCCTTATGCCAACATTTCATAGAGCTCAGTCATCCTAGTGTTGCCATGCATATTTTGCATGATCTGTATTACATCTCTCTTCTTGGACTCATGCATACCCTTTCGGATTAGTGGGGAGAATGTTGGACACCTAATTTGCTAAGGGTTAAGGTTTGGGACTTCGATAGTGAAAGGGAGTCCAAGAGACGTGGGAATATAAATCCAAGTGTGACAAGAATGTATTATAAATGTACATCAATGTGAATAATAAATGAAATTCATTGTTTATCATTCATCTTTCATCTATTCCATGTATCTACCTTACAACTATCAAAATTCAAACCTAATGGTAGGATGAGACCTCTTAGACAATTGATTCATGTGTTTTCTTGAATTTTTTTTAATGCTCCTTGCTGATCATTAGATTGAAAATATGGGAATGGGATAAAAAGTGGTTGAGATACTAGAGCCTTAGGAAAAATTTTCGCAAAGTGCCCATACTCGTGGAAATAATTACATTTAAAGGGCATCTACTTATAATCCAACGCTTGAATATGGCTCCAACTCTTCATGCCAAGTTGAATTTCTTCATGGAATCCTTTTGCAAAATTGATTTTAACATAAATTCTAACACATCATAATTTATTCTCCTTCACCTATGAAGAAGTAACATAGTGGCCCACTTTGTCTCTAGTGGATTTTAAAATACTATCACCTTGACAAATAAGGGGAAGATACAACAAACTAATCCATACATGCACATAGGTTATCATGTTGGGATTGGAATCTAGATTTCATTAGGTGAGAAACATTCCCATTGAACCCAAGAAATAAGCCTTAGATCTAAATATTAGATTCCTATCTTCCTTGTTGTCAAAAATAAAAGCATAATAGCCTTTAACATAGTATATAATACCAACGGGTTCATGATTTTTCCAATTGTTAGATATATAGTTCAAAATAGAGCCATAAAAAAGACAAAGGTCGATGAAATTACCAATTAACCCTTTTTCTCAAGTTTTGTAACATTCTTCATTGTCGAAGAAGAAATCCCCAAGTCAAGAGAAGGAATTGTATTCAGCCTTTTAACAAATCTACTTGTCTCAAAACATTTTTGATTAACTACACCATGAGGTAGATAGCTATAGCCTACTATCATGGGATTGGAAATAACACCAATTGAACATGAATGAGAGTAACATCATCTTCAATAGTTCTTAGGAAAATTGTGGGACATGCATATGGTAAGGGGTATATTTTGGGTACATAATAAGTGTGCTAAAGCATATATATGCCAATGTTTATATTGAGAGAAATACATTTAAACAGAATATAAATTAAGTGAGTTTTTAGGAACTCTCTAGATCATTTTTTTTTTAGTAAATACACCTCAAAATGTCTAAATACCTATCTAAGACAAATTCCTAATTTTAAGGCATGTTACTACCATAAAGGGGTAGTTAGAAGTGAAATAAAATCAAGCACCCAAAAACGAGGACTAGAAGGATGGGACATGATTTAATACCAAAGGGGTTTGGACTATGAGAAACATAAACAATTTTATATCCGTTATTCCGTCATGGCCCGATATTATACATCAATCATCGTATTTTTGGCTCATCGTGAATATGGCCACATTTGATAAAATATGTAGGGTGAATTAGGATAAGGTGTAACAGTTGAATCCAACTTGGATCCACGTGGATATCTCAAGAGTGCACAAGAAATCTAGAATATCCATCAAATTGTATAACTAAAACATTCTCACCAAATGGGTATTAAATGGGAGGGAGGTTTAAAGACATGAATGTCTTATCTCTTCCTTCGAAGAGAGTAAATACATTGATAAATGAAATTGTATGAACTACATATAACCAACTCTCATACAATTTCATGTAATTTAGGAAACACTTCCTTTTATTAAAAATAAAATAAAATATTGAACTCAATAAAATTAAAAAAATAAAAATGGTACTATATTACAATGATGTCCATAAAGCATTCAATATTATTTTGATAATTTTTTTTTATAGATTTCCCATGAGAAAGGGTAGCTTCTTACCATCCAAATAGATTAGATATAATTAATTAATACTTGAAGTTTTTTCAATTTTGTAAGGACTTAATCAAGTAATTTCAAACTTACACTCTTTACCGTCTCTTTTGATTCTTTTGTTCGAGAAAAACAAGGTCACCCTTCTAAAAACTTCATTGGCGATATTTCACGTTGAACTTCTTATTCGTCTTTTATTGGTTTTGTACCAATGATCAAAGGCCATAAGTGTTTCTATTAGTGAACCTAGGACATAACATGTTTTCTAATGGGGTATTAAGGAATACCTTTGATTTTGGTAGATATTAAAAAATCTCCATGAAAATTCATTTGCTAACCTCCATCCCAATATGTTTATATGGTTTTAAAAACCTTTATTTTTACCATATATTCTATGTATCTATTTCTCCATATAATTTTTAATAAGTCTTTCTATTTCTACCTAGAGTATGCAAACATAATATAACTCTTATATTCTTTGAAAATCATCTCCCAAAGAACTGGTGAGAGAAACAACTATTGGAATAAGCCCTAGATTCTAGAATATTATGTAAAGAGGGAGCTAGAAAAGAACTTCTAGATGCAATAGTGATGGTAGATATGGATATTAATGAGGAGATATCATGCTAGGTATAATCCTCAGTAGCATTTCCAATAGAGACAAGCCTCCAACACCCATTGTTGCCCAATAAGATTCCTTTTCGTGAGTTATATGCAATATGTGTCTCATAATGTTATCGACAAATAGTTTCGTGCCAAGGTTTTCCAAATAAAAATATCTTATAAGAATACCATATACATATAAATTCACATAAACATGGCCATGTTATTGAACTTCATTTTAAATTTAAATTAAATCTACTATTTACAATGTTTTATGAATCTGGATTTATACAATTAGCTTTAGAGAGGATTTGTTTGTTGACGATGAAGAAAATATAAATATGGATTTACAAAGTTGAAAAATCTATTAAGAATTAATATTTTTCCACTAGCTTTGTAAACAATAAAATTAAAGAGGCCACCTTGAGAGGTTGAATGTATATTTCCTTTTATTCACATATGACAAATGACTCAGTAAGTTCTTTCATAAAGAACCAATCCTATGTTTATTCTATCTTAAAAGAAAATCTTATGTTTACATTGGATTTTGATTCACTCCCATCAAATATAAATATATATAGCATAAATTTATCTTAATCCAAGGTCTATTACATATCAAAATATTAACTTTACAATAAGAAATTTTTTTCTCTACTTAAAAGATTCAAAGTGAAAATTTATATATGCTGGTTTATTTAATATCATATACTTTATCTCACAGAAAAATAGTTTTGTTTTTATTTACATTACAATATTAAATTTATTTTATTTCTATCTATAAGAATTATAAAAATTAATAAACATGGCACACTTCAATAGCCTAAATTGCATATTGCAACTCACCTATCTTGATGCAATGATATAGACCTATGCATATATCTCTAAATTTGAGCACGTTTCCCAAGAAATTCTTACATGTGTATCATAAGGATGTTAAAAGAGAAAAATAAAATTAGTTGGTACATGTCCATAAAAATCCAAGGTCAACGTATTCCAGTGACTGACAACGAATTTTATATTTTTGACAGTTATTAGGTCTTGAACTTATGGAGCTCTTTTGAGGCCCTAAATGACGTTTTCTTGGGAGATCAGCCAATGGAAATCATATACTTCCATCGGTATTGGAAAAATAAACTCCCCACATACACCTTTCGACAGGGCTATTCATGCAAACAAAATGAATATCGTATGTGAAAGTTACGACCCCGCGAAGTTGACGTTCTAACTTATACCATTGTGGCCCATAAGCCTTTGGTGCTTCATCTCCTAGGGTTATATTTTTCAATGTTTAGGGATTCTCATTGCTTCTTCATGATAAAAATACCTCAAAGCTTCATTTTAATAGTTTATAAAGGTACATAGTTGTCACATATCTTCTCTCAGATAATCTATAACTGTTAGAGCTAGTTTTCTTTCATTTTGCATGTATACAATTTCAACATTTTCCATTTTTCAATTGAATTCAATTTTTATTATATCTCCATGTTTTGGTTATAAATATATATTTTGTTTTGTTCCCTTCCTCAATTTTGATCACTTGTATCAGAGAGATTTTCTCTTTTTTTGTTTCTTTGTGCATGTTCCCAACGAGATCGAGGTATAAGGAGTTTGGAGTCAAACTTCTTATACCATTATAAGAACTTATTTTCCAACCCAACAAAATTTCATGGTAGAAGAAAAGAAATATGAGGCAGTAGGAGATCCTATGAAACAGTTGCTTAAACAAGCCTCTGAGTGACAAAGGAATGAGATAATGGATAATTTGTTCCATATCCTTCATGGGATGCCAATACGTTAGAAATCTTCATGAAGTGGCTATTTTGGAGGTGCCACCCCCTTAAATATATAATTTAATTTTGATATTTGTATATTTAAAGGCTAGATAGATGCATATTCCCTAAACAAATATCTAAATCTTCTAGAAGGGTATATTTTCGTCCATAATTTTTTTAATATATAAAATATTAACCTTTTCACTCCTTAAAGCTACCCCTCATGTCAAGGACTGGTGGGAAACTAGGTGTGAACAAAGGGCCATATAACAATCTATAATATTTTTAGTCACATCCACTTTGGACTCTTTTAAGTATGTTGTTAAGGAATAATATTACCCTATTGGAAGCTATGCAGAAAAACACTTTATATGAACCACACTATGATATGATATTCACCAAGTAGTGCAAGTGTTCACAAATATCTTTCATACCTTGCACATTAAGTTAGGTATCAAGGACTATTAGCAACATCTAGTAATCAAGTATCATGGTTTTTTACACGTATACATATAGACATAAACGGAGTTCCTAGACATCTCCTAGCTTGGTGAAACATACCAATATGTTGTCAAAATTGAGAAAAAATCAAAATAGAAGAAGTGATATTTTGGATTATAAGTTACGAAAGTACATAGTAAAGAAGCACACTTTACCTAACTGTACGCTAGACCAAGTTATACTTATCTATTTCCTATGTGTCAAAATATCTTAACATCCCCCCTTAAGAACAACTTGGGATAGGATTGAAGGATTTACAAAAGTGACAAAATAGGAGAAGGAAGGAGGCATTAGAGCCTATCCCCCCTTAATGATAACTTTCCTGAACTCCAAGCGTAGATCGAAGTTTGGTAAACTTCACTTCTGTGAGAGCCTTTGTAAAGATATCAACAACTTGATCATTGGTTGAACAATACTGCACTTCGAGAACACGATCATGAATGATCTTTCTGATGAAGTGTATTTTTATCTCAATGTGTTTCATGTGATACTACTAAAATGGATCTTTGTATAGCTGAATGATACTCTGATTATCACACCAAAGTGTAGTTGGGTGCTGTCGATGAAGACCAAATTCAGAGAGGAATTGACGGAGCCACAAGGATTCCTTGCTGGCTTCAAAAACACCATGATACTATGCTTCTTCTGCAAAGAAAGAGATGGCACTTTGTTTCTTACAAGACCATGTAATGGGTCCCGAACCAAGAGTGAATACATAACATGGAGTAGACTTTCGATCATCACTATCACCAACCCAATCAGAATCAGTGAAACAAATCAACAATGGAGATGCTCCTGAACTGTAATGAATCTTGAACTAAATTGTACCTTGAATATATCAAAGTATTATTTTAGCTTCTTTATTGTGAATTTCAAGATTTTTGTGCATAAACCAAGCAATGAGATCAATGGCAAAGGAAAGGTTAGGACGGGTATGGGTTAGATACAAAAGTTTACCAACAAGTTGACGCTATAAGGTAGCATCAACCTCATGGGAAGTACAAATGAGTAAAATCTTGAATCCAGACTAAAGGGGAGAAGGGGTTGGCTTACATTCTTCCATGTGAAAGTCGTGTAGAATATCACAAACATACATGGAGTGAGAAATGGTAATACCTTCTTTGGATTGCAACGCTTGAAGACCAAGGAAATAATGCAAGTGTCCCAAGTATTTCATTTCAAACTTATTTTTAAGGCTAGAATTGACATGGTTTGTATGGTTGGGATCACTACCAACAAGGATAATATCATCAACATAAAGAACAAGGATGATTAAGTACTTACCCAGTTTCTTGGTGTAGACAGTGTTGTTAGAATCACATCTATAAAATCCATTATCTAAGAGAAAGCTATCCATTTTTGCATACCGAGCCCAAGGGGCTTGTTTGAGACCTTAGAGAGACTTCCTGAGGCGAAAAAAAAGATAGAGACATTATGGATAAAGAAAGGGGGTTGTTCCATGTAGATTTCTTCATGCAAGTCCCCATGTGGCTAGGAAGGTGGATTTAACATCCATCTGATGGACTTCGTATTTAAAGGAGGTAACACGGGAAAGAACAAGGAAAATAAAATTTATTTTGGAAACAGGAGAGAAGGTTTTAGTATATTCAATGCCTTCAACTTGTGAAAATCCTTTAGAAACAAGACAAGATTTATGTTTATCCACTTTTCCATCTGGTTCAAACTTTGTTCTATAAACCCATTTGCATCTGACAAGTATTCTTCCCTTTAGAAGAGGAACAATATCCCAAGTATCATTTTCCAATAAGGAATGATATTCTTCATTCATAGCTGCATCCCACTCTAGAGGACATGTAGCTTCTTCAAAGGTGAATGGATCAAGATTTTCTGGAACTTTAGCCATTAAGGAATAGCATCTGTCGAATTAAGAACGTGTACAACATTGATATGCAAGGTCACCTGCAAGAGAACCTATTGCATCCCGAGTAGAGGGGACCCATTTTGGAAGCCATGGAGTTGAAGGAAGATCTTAAGGAGGTGGAGGAGGATATTCATCCTTGTTTTCATCATCTGAACTAGAAGGAATTCTGTCAAAAGTATAAGAGATAGAGAGAGGTGGCACATATGCCAAATCAGGCTCGCAGGACAAAGGTGGAGAGGTAGTAGGAGATCCTATGAAATAGTTGCTCGAAGAAGCCTTCAAGTGACAAAGGAATGGGATAATTGATAGTTTGTTCCATATCCTTCATGGGATGCCAATAGGCTAGAAATCTTTATTAGGTGGCCACTTTGGAGGCGCAACCCCCTTAAATATATAATTTAATTTTGATATTTGTATATTTAAAGGCTAGATAGATGCATATTCCCTAGACAAACATCCAAATCCTCTAGAAGGGTATATTTTGGTCCATAGTTTTTTTAATATATAAAATATTTCCTTTTCACTCCTTAAAGCTACCCCTCATGTCAAGGATTGGTAGGAAACTAGCTTTGAGAAAAGGGCCATATTGAAATCTATAATATTTTTAGTCACATCCACTTTGGACTCTTTCAAGTATGTTGTTAAGGAATAATATTACCCTATTGGAAGCTATGCAGAAAAATACTTTATATGGACCACACTATGATATGTTATTAACAAAGTAGTACGAGTGTTCACCAATATCTTTCATACCTTGTGTTGGGTACCGTATTTGTATACTCTCCTCTCCCATTTTACCCTATCTTTCTATCTCTTTGTGCCATTATTTATCTTAAAAGAATGAGGTAAAACCATTCTTCCTATATTTTATGGGATATTTTATTAATGATGTATTTGTCATGGAGGTTTTACCTTTCTACATATTAACTGCAATATTTCTTCAGATCTGGCTACAACAGGAGCGTTGCAGCCGCGAGTCAAGGCATAGCCCATCATCTCCAACATCTTCCTTATTTGCTGCTACAATGTGACAGCCATGGGTATATCATCACTCTCTTAGGCCTTCTTATGATTTCTTACTCGGAAATCCGGTTTCCGTTGTAACAAGATGTATTTTTGTAACAATGGAGTCATTGAGAGGAATTAGGGGTTTCAGGACAATTGTATAAAGAGGCCTATGGGATGTGAATAGAAAGACCATGGGACATAGAGAATTTGTAATCAATCCTTTTATCATTAGTTGAATGTAAAACAACTTGTTGTTTCTCCTATAATCTTTGAGTTTCCACAGCCCTGATCCAAAAGTTGGGCCCACTCTTGTGATCAGGTGTTGCATTCTTCTTTCTTTTCCTTGTAGTGTTGTGTGTGGTGTGATTCTTTATTTGCTGTTACAGTCGTGTTAATTTTTGTCGATGCCTTTGATTTCTGCAGTTCATTTCATTGTTGTTACAATGGTATTTATGTTATATATTAAACCTGTGATCTACAATAGACCATGTGCTTGTATCTGCATATACTTTTCTGTTAGTCTTGAAATAACTAACGCCCTCGGTTTGATAATTTATGTGGAAAAAGGGTTGAATTCTATTCATATCCAGACACCAAAATTTTGGCGTTGTTGTCGGGGAAGGCTAACAGGTGCAAGAATAGGATCTGCAACAGATCTCAGAGTCGATCTCTTGTCTTGAGGTGGGAATCTATTTCCCAGCTTCAAGTCCTAAGCATAAGTGCCTTGTGTTTTCTTTTTTCTTTCTTTCTTTCATGTTTATTTTATTATTTCGTTTTCTATACAATTAAACCCTCATCTTGGGGAATTTGTTTTGTAAAACCTTTCCCTAAGTCCTTGGCGTAGTCCAGTGTTTCTATTTTTTTTCTCATTGTTTTCTTCTAGGGGCCAATTTCTCATCCTGGGGAGGGTATGTTATTACTTTGCTCCAGGACCTGAAATTTGATTTTTTCTTTTCCTTTTGTTTCATTTTCTGTGAATATTTTCTCTCGTCCTGGGGAGGAAGTTATCAGTCCTACTTCGGGTCCTGAGTGATTGATTTATTTTCTTTGATGAACCCTCTCCACAATTTGTATGAACAAAGATCCAAACAAGAGGGGCAGAGGAAGACCCCCAAAGAAAGGGAAGGATATGGGAAGGAAGATGTATATTTAGGAAATTATTGAAAAATCTAGATCTGAGGGATCATCCTCTGCTACTATTAGGGTTAGGGTTCAGATGAAGTCCGAAGGATAGTCTATGGAACAACCAGTGCAATCCACGGTACCAGAGGGTGTTCTTTCTATGGCAGAGGTGGAAGAAGTGGCAAGTAAGGGATCATAAGAATTGAGCAACTCTAACTGGGAAGAAGAACCTCAAAAAGGGTTTTCGTCCCCAAGAGACCAGGGCAACACTGTAAAAATTTCCGTTGTTGACTTCAGTGATTCTGATCTGGTAAAGGGACTTTTGAAGGACTTTGATTCACCAAGGGACCAGGGGAGTGTGGTGCAACCATATTCGGTTGAATCACTCCAGATACCGACTACAGAACCAATCGAAATTCCAAGTGAGTAGTGGAGGATATTTATGGCACCTGTAAGTTCCTCTATTGATTTTCCTATTGGAAATGTTACAGGTGATGCAACAATGATACCCATCCCTTTAACAACCTTGCCTAGTTTTCATGGGATCTCTTCTTAAGACCCTGATACGTTTCTCTTCGAATTTGATATTTTTTGTCGAGGATATGACTATATGACTAATGGTCAAAAATTAAAAATATTTCTTGCTACCTTAAAAGGGAAAGCTCTGAGATGGTTTATGGGTTTAGGGGGAAGCACGATTACCTCATGGGAAGAAATGAAAAAATATTTCTTCTAAAAGTACCAAGATTACTGTAAGTCCCGTGAAATTAAGGAGGAAATATTTAAATTTGCACAGAAGGAGGATGAAAATATGGAGGATTGTGTAGAATGATTTAAATACATATTGCAAAGATCTGGACATAGTGACTTGGATAAGTACATTCTAAAGATCATTCTTCTCAGAGCACTCAGGGAAGACTCTCTGCAACTCCTAAATATAGTGGGAAAAGGGGATATTTCTAAATAAAACTTCGAAACTATCTATGATTACTGTATCAAATATTCGCTGGGGGCTGCAAGAAGTGGACAGGGTATTCGGTCATCGAAGACCTCTGGTGGAGGGGTCACAAAAGCAGAGATTAGAAATCTACTGGATAATCTGAGGACCAATATCCTGAGCACGCTATCAGCTGAATTGGACACTGTACAGGCAAAAAAGAAGTGGATGGAGTTAGAAAAAACCATGGCCATATTTTTCCCTCAGTGCAGAAAGAAACACCATTTGAAGGAATGCCCGATGAACACGGTGGAAGCCTACGCGATCTGCGAACAGACTCACACAACCAGTGCTTGTCCTTCCTTGCTCGGGCTGAAAGCAGTTTTATAATGATAAAGCGAGCAAAGCACGGTAGACCAGCTATGATTTATGGGGTAGAAGAAGCCATGCCAACCTCGACAACCTGTGGTGAGTCCAGGTATGTTTCAGGACCCATCCCAATACTTTCATAATTTTACTATGGGTCCCCAATATGCACCATTTTTAGCCATGTGGCCTCAATATCAGTATCCCCCTTGGCAACAATGGGTTCCTCAAGCCAGTCCAAATCCTTCATGGAATTAGACTTGGCTTGGACCCCCTCCCACTGGACAGTTTCCTCAGCCTATGCCTCAACAACAACTTCAGTTGCCTTCCAATGTGCCCCCAAGAAACCTAGCCATTAGACCCCAGCTTCCTATCCAACCCAACACAAATCCGAATTATAAAGGGGTTCAACAAACAGACACTCTGAACCCTCCATCCTACAGCATTTCTACCACAGGACTTAATGAGATAAACCTACGGTCTAGTTGGGTAGTAAATGCACCTACTTCACTCATTATTACAGAACAATTTGATGATGAAGATACAAAACTAGAACAAAGAATAGTGAGGGAGAAGTTAGATCAAAACATAATATCTCCCTGATCAAGGTGATTTAATATCTCCCCCATATCCCGAAAGATTGACCTTGAGAAAACCAAACCCTCAAGCAGAATTTTACTTCCTTGGGGAATTACAGAATATTTTTTTTAAAATACCCCTTTTACAAGCTATGAGGGATGTACCTATTTATGCAAAATATTTGAAAGAATACTACTCAAAGAAACTAGGAAGGAAACCTAAGGAACCATTAACTATTCATGTAATGGGTAGACTATCCGATATCATGTGAGGAAAGATCATGCCTGTAAAATACAGAGACCTCAAGAACCCCATTCTAATAGTACAAATTAATGGGATTGAAATCCCAAATGTACTAGTGGATTTGGGAGTGGCCATTAACATTATCACTATTGAAACAGTGAACACATTAGGACTTTGAAACATTAAACCAACCCCTACTATCCTGGAACTTGGAGGCAGATCCACAATTAAACTAGTAGGGAAATTAGAGGATGTGATCATTTCAGTAGACTCATGGCATTACCCTGTGGACCTCCTTATATTGCAGACTCGATCTTCAGTAGGTGGCCACCCATTGATCTGAGGAAGACCATGGTTGGCAACTGTAGATGCCTACATAGGATGCCCGTTTGGACACATGATCATATCAAATGGGATAGTTACGAAGAATATCAAGCTCTATTCTCATGCGGAATGAAGCCCATCTGAAAAATAATTACCCAGCCAAAAACCTCTCCCTGCAGAAGAGCCTGAACCTGAAAATGAAGATGTTAGACCAGTTCTCACTATTGGCCGAGCCCTTCAATTTAAAATAGAAACTGAAGATGATGCCATTAACGCCTTCATTAATGATTCTAGTTATGTTCTGAATCGAACTCGACATATTCTAGAATCTGCTATGAGCTATGAGACATAGGAAAACATTGAACTAGAAGATGACATTGAGGAAGTTCCTCTAACCCCATTCCAGGATAGTACTCCAATCGAAATTGAACCAGGGAAAACACTTAATATCAACCTGAACTTGTCCGAATCTTAGACTAAACAGATTTTGAAAGTCCTTCAAGATCATCAGGAAGTTTTTTCCTGGGATTATACCGATATGAGGGGTATCCATGCCAGCCTATGCACTCATCATATTTACATTAAGGAAGATTGCTGCCCTGTAAGACAACCTCAACGAAGGATGAATCCTTCTCTCAAAAACATTGTTAAAGAAGAATTACAAAAATTGTTGGATGTAGGATTCATTTATCCCATCTCAGATAGCTAATGGGTATCCCCGCTAGTTATCGTTCCCAAAAAGAATGGTAAATGGTGGATCTATGTAGATTACAGGGAACTAAATAAGACAACATGAAAAGACCATTTTCCTTTGCCATTCATTGACCAAGTCCTAGACACCTTGGCTGGAAAGAAGTTCTTTTCCTTCCTAGATGGAGTCAGTGGATAAAACAAGATCCATATAGCCCCGGAAGACCAAGACAAGACAACTTTCACATGCCTGTGGGGAACCTTTGCATATGGTGTCCTTCCATTTGGCCTGTCCAATGCTCCTACTACCTTCCAGAGGGAAATCTTGGGAATTTTTTCTAATTTGGTCGATGATAGTGTCAAAATATGTATGGATTATTTTACTCCATATGGGAACTCATTTGAGGAAGGATTGGAAAATTTGGAGAAGGTACTCAAAATATGTAAACAGACCCATGTATCATTGAGTACAGTCAAATGCCATATGATGAGGGAAGAAGGAGTAGTATTGGGACATTTTCTCTTAGTCGCTAGAATTCAAGTTGATCCGGCTAAAGCAGAGGTAATATTACATTTCCCGGTACCCAAAACACCCACACAGGTACGTAACTTTATTGGTTGTGCTGGTTATTACAGGTGCTTTATAGAAAATTTTGCTAAAATAACAAATCCACTATTTCAATTGGTAATAAAAGATGCAGAATTTTTGTGGACTGAAGATTGTGAGACAACCTTCATGAAAATTAAGGGGATTGTGTGCACAGCCCCAATCCTTTGAGGACTTGATTGGGCATTACCATTTCACATACATACTGATGCTTCTCAGACAGCAGTAGGGGCTATTTTAGGATAGCAAGTAGAAAAAACATTGTATGCAATTTATTACATCAGCAAGAATCTAAATCCTGCTTAACTAAACTATACGGTGACAAAAAATTAATTCTTAGCTATGATTTATGCTATCAATAAGTTCTGTAACTACATCACTGGGTACTCTACTATTGTCCATACTGATCACGTAGCAATTAGGTATTTGATGAATAAACCTATTACTCCTGGTTGTATTATGAGATGGTTACTGTTGCTTCAAGAATTTGATATTACAATAGTAGATAAGCCAGGAAAAGATAACATAGTAGCTGATTTCCTATCTAGAATGGATAACAATGATGAATGCACACCAATAGAAGACAATTTTCCCGATGAACATCTTTTTTTAGTTTCTACTAAACCTCCGTGGTATGCAAATACTGCTAACTATCTTGCTACAACGAAAGTGCTTCCTCATTTTTTGTATAGGAAACAACGAAAGACTATTCATCATAGTGCCTGATATTCTTGGATGGCAAGGTACCTTTTTCATAAAGGAGCAAATAAGAAGATCTGGCGCTGTGTGTCTGAAGATGATATTTATGAAATATTGAAAGCTGCCCATGATGGCCCTTGTGGAGGGCATTTTGCAGACAAAATAATAGGCCATAAGGTGCTAGAAATGAAATATTACTAGTCTTCCATTTTCTGTGATGCTCAAAATTATGTCAGGAGGTGTGATAGTTACCAACGTATGGGGCAACCCGATAGAGCTGATGAAATACCTTTGCAGGAACAATTAGTCCTCAAGCCTTTTGAGAAATGGGGTATTGATGTCATTGGACCCTTTAACCTACCCTCCCAGCAGAAAGTCCACATCTTGGTCTATGTTGATTACGTGACTAAGTGGGTGGAAGCCAAAGCTGTTGCGAAAGCAACAGAGCAGGTAGTCTCTGATTTTCTATTTGAAGAAACTTTTGCTTGTTACGGTACTCCAAGAGAGGTTGTTTCAGATGGAGGAGCACAATTCACATCACACAAGATAGCAAAGCTCATGCAAAAATATGGGGTCAAGCACAGAGTGACATCTCCATACCATCCCCAGGCGAATGGACAAGTAAAAAGCACAAACAAGACATTAGAAAACATTTTGACCAAAACTGTGGCATACCATCGTTCGGATTGGGATCAGAAGCTCCCAGAGGCTCTCTGGGTGTACAAAAAAACATGGCGGAATACAACTGGGTTTTCACTGTTCGAGTTGGTTTATGGGAAATCCCCATTTTTCCCAATAGAATTTGAAATAAGCATGCTCAGAACAGCTCTGGAAGTTGCTTTAGATCTATCAGATCCCTAGAAACACCAATTGGCTCAGCTTAATGAACTTGATGAAATACGTTCAATGGTTTTCCAGGGAACTAGTGATATCCAGCAGCAGAGAACGAAATGGCACAATAGTTTAATTGAAAATAAGGTGTTTCAAAGTGAAGATTGGGCACTACTTTATGACTCTCGTTTTAAATATTTTAAGGGAAATCTTTGCACTCGTTTGATGGGACCTTATGAGATGGATGCTATATTTGATAATGGAACAATCAGGCTAGTAACAATTGACAATACACGCAGTTTTTTTACACTCAATTGACATCACCTGAGACTATACCACCGGCCGACCTCTATGGATTATTTTATTAAACAACTCTCTGGGAAATCTGGTTTGAAGGTTATCAGTGCAGAGAATCCTTCCTCTATGTTGGAGTCTCGTAATTTGGCAGATTGGTAAACCAAATGACAGGGTAACATCAGACCAAGCTTTGGAGTCCTAGGACCTAGCCTTCCTAGACTCAGAGAGGGATCTCTCTATTATGCGAAGGATGTGAACTTGTTCGCTTTGTATGTTTGATTTTAGGCTAATTGTTAAGTATAGTTTGGTTTTTTTTTGGGTTTTTGAGGTAAACTGATCAAAAAGGAAAAATAGAAAGAGAGTTCATCAAATCAACAGGGCTATGGGGTTAGATAAAGTTAGGACTGTCTAAATGGTGGACAAGGTATTACTGCAAGGTCGATTTAGTCAAGGTAAATGGATTCTTTGGGTGAAAATGAAGTGAAATAAACATTAAGTTTGTGAAATATAAAGAGATATTGAACATAAATAATTTTAAAGCAGGTATTCATGAGGTAGGGAAAACCATAAATATCTATGAATAAAACTCAAAATGATACATATGAAAGATAAACAATCAAGTGATACATAGAAGCATAAGGACATCTAACTCTAGAAAATCACCTTCAGTTGTTGGGAAAACAAATAAGATAAACAAACAACTTAATATATGAAGAGGGAAGTCCTAAACATCATATCTTGAGCTATCAGGAACTCTAAAATAAGTTTGCAAGCATGGACAAAAGGCAAGATCAAACGAGACCTCTTTGACTTAACTAAAACAACCAATATTTCATAGAAAGCTTTCAGAAATGGAGTTTTTGAGAAGCTACAAGTAAGCAGGGCATACCTTAAATCATACAAGATAGAAAAACATACTAACCATAAATGAAACAAATAAAAATTTCTTGATGGACCTAAAGGGCAGTTAAGAATCCTTTAGAAATGATCAAGAAGAGGAAAACATTAAATATGTAACATGTAGGATGTTTGAGGTGCTTCCATGAGCATGTCTCAACATATACTTTTCTTATCTATAGAAAATGAGAAATATGGAACATTAATGAAAAAAAGGAAACACAAACAAAATTAGAGAAACATCGCCATTCACCAAGCCATGGAATCCTGCACATAATGATCCTCCACCATCAAGCCCAACAAGACATCATCCACTTAATAAAACACGTATTTATTCCAAGCTCATAATGCTATGTATTTTTCTCAATATATCAAGTTATGCCTCTTTGTTACAATGAATCCTCTTGGTTATATAATCCAAATAGGAGGAAACCCACCTAGAGCAATTAGAAGGCCATTGGCCAAAAACAAATATCTAAAACTTTCCTTGAGGCTTAACAAAGTCCAAGGCACAAAATATCCTTCAAAAATATATTTTCGGACCAAAATAGAAAAAAAGAATCACCTTCAAGGCCCGACACACAAGATAAACTTGATTAATGCACATTTGGCCCAGTCATCATTTAGAAAACTACTTTTCAACAAAATATATAGGAACATAGCGCCAGAAAAAGGTCTTCTTTGAAGTGAAGTTTTGGCTAACCTCCTGATGTCGAAATGAGTCTCGTGACGGCTTGTTGGAAAGCAACGGATGTATAATTTCAAAAAATACTCTAGTTTTTACAATTTGATGCTTAGATGTCAATAAAAAATTAGAAACAGTAAAAAAAAACCCAGGAGTGTAGCACCTGCTGATATTAGGGGAAAAAAGGTAAAAAATGGCTTTTTTTGACCTTTTTGAGGGATCAAAACAATTTCATTTGATCTGAAAATTTCTAAGCATGTTCCTTTGATGTCAAGGAATCCAGAAATATATTTGTATTCAGCTGAGGATGCTTCGAGAAAAAGTTAAGGTACCCATGATTTCATGCTTTTAGGCCTAAAATTCATTAAAAAAAAAGAATGTGTCCAAAAATGCCCAAATTTGGTGAGTAAACCCCTTAAGGGTTTTTAGAAACATGCAATGAAGTTTGAGATAGAATTCCAAGCTGGCATAGGTCTTTTCCATGTTTTTCTGCTGGGCTCCTCCTTTGGGCAGCTTTGAGTTTCCTTCGAGCAAACTGATTCAACTTCTTGTAGTGCTTGGTCATTCTTCTTTGTAGGCCCAAATATTTGTTAGCTTTCTCCAATTTGGTTTCCAAATGCTGATTTTCCCTCTCAGGCCAAGACTCTCTATGATTCTCAATTTCTTTGGCAAGGAGCTCTGTAAGAGGGTACTTCTGTTCACGAGCTAATTCTTCTTCCTTCTACTTTTGCAATGCTTTTCTAAGAACCATGGTCCTAGGTCTCTTTCTTGCTGGCCCTTCTTCTTCATAATCTTCCACATACTCACCCATGTATTCTTCTAGCCTCACTTGTGACTTTTGAGATTCCATTCTATATTTGAGCACCCGAGCCTCAAATATTGCTATATATCCACTCATTTGATTATTTTTCAATTGCAAATAGTGGATGATGTATTTTTACCTTTCTAAGCCATTCTCCAAGTCTTTAATATGAGCCTCCCAGTTTTGCAAAAGAGATCTAAGAATACTAGTCTCATTATCTTCAACATCACTGTCTATTTGTATTATGTCAAACTCCCTTTCATGCTCATGGCCGATCTCCTGCTGTTGAATCTTCTCTTTGCCCTTGCTTTTAATGATTTTCTTTCCTCTGGTTTTCTTGGGAAATTCTACATTGCTCTTCTTTGGAAATTTTCCTCTACTCCTTAGTACCCTAGTGATATTGCTAGTCACTGCTTGAGTGGTTTTCTTCCTTGGTGTTTTGGTGTTTTTAGCCTTTTCTACTTTTGATGAAGGAAGCATGGCCCCTTGCCTTGGAGAGGTAGTAAACACATGCTCTTGACCTTGCTGATGATGAATGAGAGGAGGAATCAATACCTGGGCTTGTTTAGTTTGGTCTCCTATAGCCTTGGGGCTGCCTTCTTCTCCAAAAACATTCTCTGCTTGCACTTCTTGGTTGTTTTGCTGTGGGGAATTTCCTTCTTCATTAAATTTGATATTTGTAATTAACTCATTATCAAGAGTAAACTCAGCTCGATCATGCTCCTTTTCTATTTGGTGGGAGATGTCCAGGTCTACTATTTTTTCCTTTTCAAAGCTATCTCTACCTTCATCCATTTTCTTGCTGTCATGACTGTTTTTATTACTTCCCTCTTTGTTGTGACTGCTTCTATCATTTTCATTGTTTTCAATATTTTCCTGATATGGACTACCTTCCTTATGATCATTGTTTTCATTTTCTTGCTGTGGAATGCTCACTCTTTCATCACTGTCTTCGTTTTCTCCTTCTGGGCTACCTGCCACTTCATAATTGTCTTCATTTTCTTGCTGTGGGCTGCCTTCCTCTTTAATATCTTCACTGTCTCTCTGTGGGCTGCCTATTTCTTCATCAGTATCTTCACTTTCTCCCTATGGGCTGCTTGCCACACTATGCTTTCCTTGACCTCTACTACTAATCTTTGTCACAATTATCCCCTTGTTCTTTGTTTTTACTACAGTCTTATTTCTCACTCCTGTCTGTGGAGGATGGTTTTTGTTGGGGAGTTGACTCATAAGAACAAGAGGAAACATAAGATTTGGAGGGCAAGGAATGAGCATGAGGAGGGTCTTGGGATGAAAATGGCTTGACTTGTAGTGGCATAGTAGATAGAGAAGTGAAATCAGGGTGAGAGATGAAAGTTTCTCAAGGGATGCCCTTTTGTTTTAGCTGGTGAAGGACGATGATATTAATGAGAGAGTGATGAAATAAACTTGCTTTCTGTTGAGCTGGAGGCTTTTTTATAACAATGGAAGACATCTTGTCCATACTTTTTCATAGGAAAAAGGGTAGGTTTAGCAACTTAGTTTTTGTGAAATGCATAAGGATTTTGATGTGATAGGAATATACTTGGGAGTATCTACCTTCACAAGTGAAACAATTCATGACTATTTTCTTGAGGGCTGCATAGTCATCTAGCGAGTGTGAGAAAGGAAAAATGGACCTGCATGTATCTTGATGATTTGGCTTGAGAAAAGGATGATAGTGGTTGAGGTCAAGGTATGATTGCTTGAACCACTATTCTCCTATGTTAGGGATTTTGGTTGCCTTAGAAACAACTCTAGGAGTGAGTTCAAAATCTAAACCTGCTATGTGAACTTGCTTTCCATCCAACCTCAGGGAAAATAACTCTATTATATGAGGGTGGATATTGACCTTGGTATTATTTTGCAAAATTCAATGCAGCCTGCCTCTTGAAAACATGACAAGATTGAGGGAGAGGTAGTGATTTCTTGAATAGTGGTGGGCTCAAATCTGTTGTGTTGGCCTCTCTTTTTTACCCTTTTCTTTGGAGGCATTTTGATTTTTCTATTTTTCTTCAAAATCAACTAGACAGTCGTTAAATAAAAACAATCTTTCTCTTCATTCAACACTTATTTATCCTTTAATTAGGTTTTTGAAATATCCCTTATGTTTTAAGAGGAATTGAGGGGCAAAAATATGGATAAATACCTCGAAAAATTCCTTGCAGAGATGAAAAATGACCTTTGAGCAAGACTGGGAAATTTCTGGCCCTTTCTAACAGAGTGAATAGGTGCTACACCCTTGCACATAGGCGCGTAGCATCTGAACGGAGGCTGCGTGAAGAAAAAACATTGAGCCAGTTCAAAAAACTGTGTTTTTGAACGAAGTTTGAACAATGGGCGGTTGTGGGCACCGGGCGGAGGTTGAACGAGGGTTGGGTGCTAAAACGCGTTGCGCCAGTGCATAGGAGCATCGTGTCATTTGTAAAATCCTACGATGAGCCGCTACAGGCACGTTGCAACCAAGAATTTTTGCACGGGGGTTTGCCGAGGAACCAGACAAACCCTCCTTCTTTGCCAATCGGTAATATGAAAACGAAATATGCCTTTTGAGGCCTTTTGTGCTTTGTGCAATGCTTTTAAAACACGCAGCCTTCCTTTGACCTTTCCAAAATGGTTTTATCAAACCTCTACCCTTTTTTACTCATTTACCCTATTTCTTATGAAACAGTTTCGAAAAAGTGCTTTGCAAACATCACAATATGTTTTCATTTCTGTGTAAAAACAAACATCCTGGGTGTTAACTTATAAAATGCGCCCTACACTTTCTATGAAAAAGGATCTTTTACCAACTGTAGTTTGTCCTCTCCTTATACATTGAAAGCAGTATTTTAAACTAGTCTTTGCCCTCTGCTTATATTTGAAGGAGGCATTTCAAAGAAACTCTATTTTTGCCCTCTGCTTATATTTGAAGGAGGTCCTTTAAAATAGTTTTTTTCCCTCTGCTTATAATTGATGGAGGTATTATAAAACAGTCTTTTCCCTCTACTTGTATTTGAAAGAGGAATTTCAAAACAACTGTGCTTTTTTCCCTCTGCTTATATTTGAAGGAGGCCTTTAAAAAAAAAAAAAATCCCTCTGCTTGTATTTGAAGGAGGCATTTCAAAGCAATTGTAGGCCTGGTCTCTGTTTTCCAAATGAATCCTTTAGCCTCCTACACAAACTATTTGTATCACGCCATTTTCTCATCATCCTTGAATGAGGCTTGCTAGAAATAATTTTTTTAGGCCCTTTGCTCATGATTTGAATGAATCCTCTCTTGAAAAAGAAACCTTGTGCCCTATGTCCACTTATCACTAAAGGAGGTATTTTAAACAGAACTGTTTATATCCTCTGCTTATCATCATTGAAGGGGTGCGCCTCATAAAAGCAAGTGATTTCCATCTTCTTATCATTGAAGGAGGCATTTCATAAACACAACTGATTGCCATCTGATTTTTATGAAGGAGGAAATTCAAATGATTTATCCTTTATCAATCTGCATGAGAGAGGTTTCTTTGTAAAAATTTGCTATGAAGATGGTGAACAGGTAAGATATTTCAAACTCCAACATAACTTCTTGTGTCTCTTAGGTTAACTTTCTTTTTCAATAGCTTTAGTTTCCTTTGTGATGGAAGAGTCTTTGATAGTTTAGAGTCTAGGCTATAGGGGTATAAAAAAGGTAGTTGTTCCCTTTTTATATTCTTTCACTTTGATGCCTAGACTGCTTGAAGTATTTTGCCAGAGAAATAACATTCCTAGCCTCACAAGACTGTTTTTTAGAGCTGTGCCCATATGTTTGGGAAGAATGTGAAAATGCCATTGTGAGTTGACATGAAGTGCTAGATGCAGTAAACTTCCAACCTTTGTACTCATTTTTACATGATGGATTATTATTTGACTTTCTTGGCGATTTGAGTTTGCAGGTATGAATCATGTAGGTTTCCTTTCTCTTTGAAATTTGCATTTCCTTTATTTTCCAATAGTCAACTGTTCTAACTTTGAAAACTTTCCTTGAAGTGTCCCTTTTGTTTCAAAACTGGCTATTTCCATCTATCCATAGCACCCCCGCAGAGATGCATTGATAAAAATGTCTTCGACCATTTGAGACCTTTCCTGAGGTATCATGATGATAATGCTTGAAAATTTCACTTGATCACTTTTCTTCGGGTAAAGGACCCTCTTACTCTGTTTCTTCCTTTACTGACTTTATGAGTTTTGCTGAAACAAGACACAGTGACCATTTTGATGGTGTGTGACCTAGGGGTAAACGAGGGTTTTGTTTTGCCAGATAAGAAGAGAGGATGGCTGACTAATATTGAGAACAAGGTTTTTGACTAGAGATATTCTTTTCAGGATACTTACCCTAAACACGATCACCTAAACCTAGAGACTTTTTCATGACTTCTGAAGGGTTTCTCAGACATAGTGAGGTCATCAAATGGACATTTAATCAGTGAGAGGGGAGGAGACAACCTTGTCCTATGTGTGATAGTGAGCTATGTGAAAACATGCGATCTTGACTATTCATAGGTATAAGGATTATGACAGTTATGGACAGGGGAGCTTTACCAAGACTAAAACTTGATGACCACTTATAACATAGTCTATAAGAGAGGAAAAAGATTAAATTTTCTCTGAGGGGTTTTCTAGAGGACAAATTTACTATTTGAAATTGGTTTCTGGAAAACCTAGGCAAGGCATATAGTCATCACAATAGTAAAAAATACTAATGACTAACATTGGCTCCATTTGGGGAGGGCAACTCCTTTTCGGGGGGTGTCCAAAATTGCAGATCTCTGGCTTATGAAAACGAATGCCTCATCTATTGGTGCAGATTTCTCTTTTTCTTGATGCTTTTCCTGAAAATGATGATTTCTAACAAACTAACAGCATGATTAGCATCAACCTCATCTCTACTTACCCAACTATATTGCCTAACAATTTTTCTTCTTAGGGTGAACTTGGACTAGCAAACCCTTTAACATGATATTTTTGAAAAAGAAAACACTATCTAATTCTACACTTATATCTTCTGAGAGTCCATATTAAACTAATGAACTCCTTCATTTCTCTACCTATACTAGATCAACTGTCAAGATTAAGCTGCTTGACAAGATTTCATTTTCTAGACTAAAACATGGAATTGAAAAATGATCAAATCAGGATTAGACAGTCTGATTTGTCATGTGTTTATGGCATAAAGACAAGCTACACACAAATTTTATTTCCGTACAAAATGAGATTTAGAAAAATCAGGGCTAATGATACATAATTTTCTTTTCATCCCTATTTACCTCTTTGGTTATGTTTTGAGCATGTGGAACTAACATTTTTGTTTCCTAATCTACTTTCTTTGATAAGTCAAGCTTGAATATTTTGACTACCATTATTCTTTACTAACTTATCAACAATCAATTTAAAACATGCTCAGTTATGATTAGGCTAGACAACTGAACAAGACATCTTTTGAGCACTAGTAGTGGCATTTAGACTTGCGCGCTTTCAGCATGACTATTTTTTGAACATGGGGCTTCAATGCCGCTTTAAGACTGCCCTCTTTTTCTATTTTTCTGTTGTTTTTGTATTTTCTGTTTTATGATTTATTTCTTCAAACAAAATATGTACAATGAGTAACAAATTTAAAACTAGAGCTCTTGACAGAAGTAATGTTTCAATGTGCTTCCATTTACAGGACCTCCAAAAGTCTCAGTCCCATTAGGCTCTTGCAGGAAAAAAGCATTGTTTCCCCTAACTGAATTGATAATGAAAAGCCCTTTCCATAAGTTTCCAAACTTACCATGTTTTCCTTTATCTTCCCTTTTGGAATCTCATTTTAATACTTTATCCCCAACCTGAAAATCATTTTCTTTGGTCCTTCTATAAAAAATATTTTTCATCTTTTCTTGCATTAACTGTGTCCTTTAATAAACTTATTCTCTTGTTTGTTGTAAATGGATAGTCTGATTTATCCTCCTTTGCATGTCATTTTCTTCCATTTGAACTTCTTGTAATAGCTTCATCACTGGAACCCCTAAGGATGTCGGGAACATGGCATCCATGCCATACACTAGTTGATAGGGAGACATACCAATTGATTTTTTGGTGGTTAGTCTATCAGCCCATATTGCATGTACTAGTTTTCCATGCCATGCTTTTTTATTTTGTTCTAGAAGCTTATTAATGATATTGACTAGGATTTTGTTAGAAGAATTGGCTAAACCATTACCTTGGGGGTAATAAGTTGTGGAATGTCCTAATTTAATATGATATTTTTAACAGAAGTCAACCATTCTTTTGGAGGAAAAGGCAGCAACGTTATCAATGATAATTTTCCTAGGACAACCAAATCTAGATAAAATGTTGGTTTCTAGGAAGTTGATAATGACTGAATCGGTGGCATTCTTGGAGGGTATGGCTTCTATCCATTTGGTAAATTAATCAGTGGCTGTGAGGATCCATTTGTGTTGAGAAAATGAAGAAGGGTGTATTTCTCGAATAAAATCTAAACCCCATTACTGGAAAGGGGCTTCAACTATGATTGGATGTAATGGCAAAGGTAAAAGTTTTCTCTTGCCATCAAAATTATGGCATTTATGGCATGTCATGACCAGTTTGTGAGTGTCAGGGAACAATTTAGGCCAATAATAACTAGATCTAAGGATTTTGTTGGTTGTGGCTTTCCAGTAAAGATGTCCTCTGCATTCTCTTTCGTGCATTTCGTGCATAATTTTTCTTGCCTCTAATGCTTGGAGGTTTGTTTCAGCCATTAGTCTGGCGAGTCCTTGTCCCTTAACAAGTTTGGTGGGTCTGATTTCTAAGTCATATTCTAAGATGATAGCAATCCACTTTCCTCTTTTACCATCGAGATCTTGATTTAATATATCTTTGACGGTGGTATGGGGAACGAAAGCAATGATATGAGAATGTAAATTATAAATTCGGAAGTCTTTTAGTGCTTTTACCAATGCAAATGCCTTTTTTTCCATGATATTATATTTTAAGGGAGCATCCCTTAGGTATTTGCTAAAAAAGGCTATGGGTTGTTCTTGTCCTGCTGCATTCTTTTATAACAACACTGCAGCTACCATGTGTTTAGATGCAAATGAGAAGATGTAAAAATCTTTGGTGAAATCAGGACTTATTAGAACTGGTGTTTCAGTGAGTGCCTTTTTAATTAGTTCGAAAGATTGTTTGGCTTCTAAAGTTCATTTAACTCCAACCTCCTTTTTTAACATGTTTGTGATATTTCTCAAGATTTCGGCAAGATTGGGGATGAAACTTCTTAAAAATTTGATTTTCCTGATAAAAGATTGTAATTCCTTAATGTCTCTGGGGTGACTGATTTTTAGTATGCCTTCGATAATTTTGGGGTCTATTTTTATTCCATCCTCAGAAATGACGTGACCTAGGATCTTTCCTTCTTCGAGACCAAAAAGTGTTTTCTTGGGGTTTAGAATAGGCCATATTTTCTACATTTTTCAAAAACCTTTCTCAGGTGGACCAGATGTTCCTCGTCTATTTTGGAATATACTGTGATGTCATCAAGGTATATGACTATGAAATAACCTATGTCTTCTGAGAAATTTATGTCCATGGCTCTTTGAAAATCTGCACTCACATTCATTAATCCAAAAGACATTTTAACATACATGAAAGTGCCCCAAGGCGTGGTGAAAGTAGTTTTGTGTTGATCACTAGGAAAAACCAGCACTTGGTTATATCCGGAAAAACCATCAAGTAATGAGATTATTTTAGAGCCAACGATTTTTTGAAGTATGTGGTCCATTTTTGGTAAAGGGTAGCTATCTTTTAAAGAGGACCTATTCATATTTCTGAAGTCAATTCAAAGCCTAATCTCTCCTGTCTTTTTCCTTACCGAAACTAGGTTTGAAACCCACTTAGAGTATCTAAGGGAACCTATTATCCCAACGTCATGCATATTTTTTATTTCATTTTCCACTAAAGGCAGTAAGACAGGATTTATTCTCCTCAAATTTTGTTTGAAAGGCTTCTAGTTTTCTTTTAGGGGGATCTTATGTTGAATAATGCTTGTGTCGTATGATTTCAAATCTTGGTATCCCCATGCGAACACATCTTTGAACTCTTTAAACAACTCAATGTATTAATTTTTATGTGAGGAGGGAGGGTTTTGGAAAGTTTGATCATATTTGGTTCTTCTATGTTTCCTATGTTATATTCCTCTATATCAGCCTCAGTGGATTCCATTTTTGGTTTTTTGGCCACATCATTGAAATCAAACAATTATTCTAAAAGTGCAAGGCCTCTGGGTATTGTGTCATTTTCATAGTGTATGACTTCAAGCTCTCTTTGGTCTAGGTCCTCAAATGTTTTAGCTTCACAGGGATGAATAATCAAGTTTATATCTATTTGGGAAGGTAAATTGGGCTCCTCATCTTTAATTTTATCAAGATTTCTTTCTTCATGTTCTAAGTTTGGTTTAGCTATTTCAAACTCATTCCTGGATTGCAAAAAACCATCAATTTTCTCGTCATCCTCAAATATTTGCCAGTGATTGATGTTGTCAGGCACTGTAGGACAATGCTTGACTTTGATACTATATTGCTCATTTGTAGATGGTTTTTGGCAATTTCTTGCAGAAAAGGCGAGCTCATTTGCGAGACTATTTTGAGCTCTAGGAATATAATTGAGTTCATATCTCTCGACGGTTTTAAGAATGTCTAATGCTGCGTTTCTGTATTCTCTCAGTCTTGAGTTTTTTGATGAATATTCACCTCTGATTTTTCTAATTACAAGTTCTAAATCTCCCTAGGCTGATATTTGTTAGCGCCAGTGCCTAAGTCTCTAAGTAAGTGTAAACCAAGGAGAAGGGTCTCATATTCCGCAATGTTATGGGTACACTGGAATTCCAGTCTAAAAGAATGACCTTCATTAGTATTGTGTATCCAAAATCCAGCCCCTAAACTAGTTTTTCCACAAGAGCCATCAAAGCTTATGCTCCATAGAGTTTCTTTTTTATGTGTGTTATTAAGATGTTTTTTAGGCTTCTTAGAGTTCTGATAATAAATTCCTTTATTTGTGGATGAGTGAGGTTGTTATGATGGACTGAGTTTCTCTTTATTTCCTTTTATCTGCTCATGAATATCACTTTCGTTGTATAAGATAAAAGAATCTAAATTTGAATGAATGGAATAAACCAATGTATTGTTTGGCTTATCTAGGTTTCTTACCATATATTTCATGTGGGTTTCTCAGTAAAACCTCCTATTTTGGTTAATGAATGGGATGGTAGCAAATTAAATGTCCATTTGGAGGCTACCTCGTATTCTGGTGGCCCATGACCTTCATAATAACATCCCATATTTAGGAGGAATATCAACCACTACTACATCCATGACTAGGCTTTTAGTAGGTATTTATGTTAGAGTGATACATAGGTTTTTAATCAGGCCTAAGAATTTGACCCTGCTTGAATCGAATGAGTACAAGTATTTGTAAGTTTTGGTTATCTCCAGGCCCAAACTGTCCATGACTACTTTAGGCATGAGGTTATGGGAAGCACCAGAATCTAACATGGCATTATGTAATATCTTGTCGTGGATGTTCAAACTTACGTAGAATGGAGAGACAATTCCTTCTTGGTATTGTCCTTCTACTTTGGGACCAAATAAAAGCTCGGGTTTGTCGTCTGTTAGATTTAGAGTATCTGCATCATTTCCTATGTTTAGGAATTTCAAAATTTGAGATCTATACCTATCTATAGTCACTAGTTTTGTTGGGGGTATGGTTATCTTGATCTTAGCAATTTCTCCTTCGAAACTGAAAGGTACTTGGGTTTTAGGCATGTTCATCTTAGTTATATCAACCATAAATTTTTCTATATTTTTAATTTGTTGATTTTTATTTGGAGTTTTGTTTAATAAAGTTGTTTCAGGGATCTTAGTAGAGGTACTAGGACAGTTAGGATCAAGGTTTGGCTAGCTAGTTTTGTCTTGTTTTTATCAGTCTTCTTAGCCATGATTTTGTTACTATCTGTTGTTCTTTTAAGAATGGTATTGAGGGCTTTTGTAACAACAGTGTCTGAGCTACCTTTCTTAGAGTTGTCTTGGCTTTTATTACTCCTAAGATCATATTGCCTATGAAATTCCATTATGGCATTTTGTAATCCTATTTCAAGATCTTTGGGGGAAGAAAAATTGTTCTTCTTCTGTGAGAAAAACCTCACCCTCGCTATTGAAACCTATCAAGTTTAAGTGACTTTCATCTAGTGGTTCAATATATCCTTATACCTCATCAACATAGTTTTCTTGGAAAGGTGGCCCGATCTGTTGATCATTCTCCCTTGGTTTGATTGAGGTGGGTCTCTTCTAAAGGTCTGATTCAAGTTTCTGTTCTCAGGTTTTGGCTGGTCGTCTCTGGGAGGTGCCTTTTCACTTAGATTTATTCTTTCCAGCATTCTCTCCATAGTTGTAACTAGGTTGTCTATTTTGGAATCTGAAGAGGAAATGGAAGGTATGGTCTCATATCGGTAAGTGACTTTCTTTTCCGATCTCGTCCTAGCTCTCTTCTCAGCTAGGTTAGCTTTGACACTAATAGCTACCTTTTGCATTTCTTCTAAAGTTGCAGGGTCTCTTTCTCTAAATTGGTATGTCATATCTGGATCAAAACCTTTGGCAAATTTTGCTAGTGCTAGGCCAAGTGGAGGTTTCATGTGAGGCGGAAGGGCATTATAGACACTGTTGAACCTAGTGCAATAGTCTTGAACACTTTTCCCCATATTCCTTTTAATATTGTTGTATTCGGAAAGGATTTGAATGGGGTTTTTGCTAACTTCCCATTTGTTTATAAAAGTTTGATAGAGTGATGGGAGTTCCTATATACTATTAGGAGCCAAGTTTTTAAACCATTTCTTTGCTTCTTTGCCTAGGCTTTGGGCAAACATTCTCATCTCTATGGTTTCATATTCTACTTCCATATAGTCAAAAGCATCACTAATTCTATCTACATGCTGTTGGGCAGTAGTAGACTCAGCCCTGCTGAACTGTGGGATTCTGGATTGGTAATCATTTTGAAAAGGTACCAAAGGCTATGGTAACACTAAGGGCACATACCAGGCTACCATGATGGGAGCTGATGGTAGATTCATGGTACGAATATTTGTAGTATGGGAGGAGGTGATTTGCACAATAATTTTTTGAATGGGTGTGATGGAAGTACTTGGACTTGTAGACTGATTTTGAGCATATTTGGGGTGAAAAGAGCTGAAGTGGTGGAGAATCTAAAAATTGTGTGGTGTAGAGGGTGAGGCTTCTCTACTAGGCCTCTGTTGCAAATCTAAGGGCTCAAGATCAGCAAGGTTGACTATACTTTGTGACTTATTTCTAAAAAGGATTTTTGCTGAACAAAAGTCAAACTGGGGATCTTGCAGGGATGTAAGATGTTCAGGTACATAGCTTGCTTTGTGAATGGTCCTATTGGTAGCTAAGTTACTAGTTTCAGAATTTTTCCACAAAATCTTTTCTAGCTCATCAACTATGATATGAGGATTTAGGTCTGGATGAAATCCGGTATTGATTCTTCATGAAGCCAGATTTCAAGTTCAAAATTTAGAGAGGATGATAGTTGTGATTGTTTTTGGATGGTGTCCTCTCTAAGAGTCTTACGGATGCTAGTAAAGTTTTAAAACTAAATGAAGGCTAGTAGAGTCGGTAGGTGGATGCTTTGAAGTTTATGGTCCACCCCCAATATCGACAAAGGTGTTTTTTTAGGGAATTTCTTTTTTAGAAAAATTTTATGCAAAAACTTGTAAGAGTGCTCTAAAACTTAGATCAACAGTTTGCTAGGATGTTGAGAAAGCTATAGTTCTATTTTTAGGCTATTCTGCGGATTTTTTGTGTTTGATGAAAATTTATGAATTCCTAAGTAGTACTTAGTTTGTCATTAATTTCAGAGGCTGCATCATGATCTTTGTGATTGGAAAGGTAAGTCAACAAGATAGCATGCTTATGGAAAATGTTTTGCTTTAAATGGAGTATTAGGCCTACTGGAGGCTAGTGGAGTTTCTAGGTGAATGTTATTTGTCTTGTAAAGACAAATTTTTATGGTCCACCACCAATGAATGATAGAAACAAATCTAGGGATTTTTTTGTGAGGTTCTTTATAGAGTTTTATATGCAGCCTGTTTTGTAAAAGTGTCCTATATTTGATTCATTACTTAGATAAGGTGCTGAAACAAAGAGAGTCTACTTTTAAATGAATTTATAGGTTGTTTGTCTATTTGAATATGGAAGGACTAATGAGTCTACCAAGGCTTGTTAGGTTGTTTATTTATTTAGTGTTTCCACCACAATCGCCAGTATTTCAGTGTGGTGATGAGGAGGCATATTCACCAGTATTTCTAAGTCTAACTAAGCTTGTATGAGGCATTTAGGCAACTATGTACTCAGATGTCCCACCGTGATCGCCATTATGTTGGAGTCCCGTAATTTGGCAGATTGGTAAACCAAATGATAGGGTAACATCAGACCAAGCTTTGGAGTCCTAGGACCTAGCCTTCCTGGACTTAGAGATGGATCTCTCTATTATGCGAAGGATGTGAACTTGTTTGCTTTGTATGTTTGATTTTAGGCTAGCTGTTAAGTATATTTTGGTTTGTTTTTTGGGTTTTGAGGTAAACTAATAAAAAAGGACAGATATAAAGAGAGTTCATCAAATCAACAGGGCTACGGGGTCAGAGAAAGTCAGGATTGTCTAAATGGTGGACAAGGTATTACTGCAGGGCCGATTTAGTCAAGGTAAATGGATTCTTTGGGTGAAAATGAAGTGAAATGAACATTAAGATTGTGAAAGACAAAGAGATATTAAACATATATAGTTTTAAAGCAGGTATTCATGAGGTAGGGAAAACCATAAATCTCTATGAATAAAACTGAAACTGATACATATGAAAGACAAACAATCCGACAATACATAGAAGCATAAGAACCTCTAACTCTAGAAAATCACCTTCAATTGTTGGGAAAACAAATAAGATAAACAAACAACTCAATATATGAAGAGGGAACTCCTAAACAACATATCTTGAGCTATCAGGAACTCTGAAATAAGTTTGCAAGCATGGACAAAGGGCAAGATCGAACGAGACCTCTTTGACTTATCTAAAACAACCAATATTTCATAGAACGATTTCAGAAATGGAGTTTTTGGGAAGCTATAAGTAAGTAGGGCATACCTTAAATCATAAAAGATAGCAAAAAATACTGACCATAAATGAAACAAATAACAATTTCTTGATGGACAGAAAGGGCAGTTAAGAATCCTTTAGAAATGATCAAGAAGAGGAAAACATTAAAGTTGTAACATGCAGGATGTTTGAGGTGCTTCCATGAGCATGTCTCAACATATACTTTTCTGATCTACAGCAAATGAGAAATATGGAAAATTAATGAAAACAAGGAAACGTAAACAAAATCAAAGAAACATCACCATTCACCAAGCCATGGAATCCTACACACAATGCTCCTCCACCATCAAGCCAAGCAAGACATCATCCACTTCATAAAATAAGTATTTCTTCCAAGCTCATAATGCTATGTACTGCTCTCAATATATCAAGTTCTACCTCTTTGTTACAATGAATCCTCTTGGCTATATAAGCCAAAGAGGAGGAAACCCACCTAGAGCAACTAGAAGGCCATTGGCCAAAAACAAATATCTAAAACTGTCCTTGAGGCTTAACAAAGTCCAAGGCACAAAATATCCTTCAAAAATATATTTTCGGACCAAAATACAAAAAAATAATCACTTTCAAGGCCTGACACACAAGATAAACTTGCTTAACACACATTTGGCCCAGTCATCACTCAAAAAGCTGCTTTTCAGCAAAATCTACAGGAACGTAACACCAGGAA
Source organism: Pinus albicaulis (assembly GCA_034641835.2). Classification (NCBI taxonomy): domain Eukaryota; kingdom Viridiplantae; phylum Streptophyta; class Pinopsida; order Pinales; family Pinaceae; genus Pinus; species Pinus albicaulis. The sequence continues at coordinate 848,141,938 of CM076576.1, forward strand.
AAAGGTCTTTTCTGCAGTGAAGTTTTGGCTGACATCTTGATGTCGAAATGAGTCCCGTGATGGCTTGTTGGAAAGCTACAGATGTCTACTTTCCAAAAATAGTTTATTTTTTCCAATATTATGCATAGAAGTCAGTCAAAAAGTAGAAACAGTGAAAAAACACAGGAGTGTAGCACCTGCTAATATTAGGGGCAGAAAGGTAAAAATGGTTTTTTTTTGGCCTTTTTGAGGGATCAAACTAGCTTCATTTGATTTGAAAATTTATGAGCATGTTCCTTTGATGTCAAGGAATCCAAAAATATATTTTTCTTCAGCTGAAGATGCTTTGAGAAAAAGTTAAGGTACCCATGATTTTATGCTTTTAGGCCTAAAATTCACAAAAAACAAGAATGTGTCCAAAAATGCCAAAATTTGGTGAGTAAACCCCTTAAGGTTTTTTAGAAACATGCAATGAAGCTTGAGGAATATTTCCAAGCCAGGATAGGTCTTTTCCATGTTTTTCCACCTGGCGCCTCCTTTCGGTAGCTTTGAGTTTCCTTCGGGCCAACTAATTCAACTTCTTGTAGTGCTCGGTCATTCTTCTTTGTAGGCCCAAATCTTTGTTAGCTTTCTACAATTTGGTTTCTAAATGCTGATTTTCCCTATCAAGCTAAGACTCTCTATCATTCTCAATTTCCTTGGCAAGGAGCTCTGTAAGAGGGTACTACTGTTCATGAGCTGATTCTTCTTCTTTCTTCTTTTCCAATGCTTTTGTAAGACCCATGGTCCTAGGTCCCTTTCTTGCTGGCCCTTCTTCTTCATCATCTTCTGCATACTCACCCATGTATTCTTCTAGCCTCACTTGTGACTTTTTAGCTTCCCTTCTATATTTGAGCGCCCGAGCCTCAAATATTTCCATATGTCCACTCATTTGATTATTTTGCAATTTCAAATAGTGGATGATATCTTTTGACCTTTCTAGGCCATTTTCCAAGACTTTAATTTGAGCCTCCCAGTTTTGCAAAAGAGATCTAAGAATACTGGTCTCATCATCTTCATCATCATTGTCTATTTGTATTATGTCAAACTCCCTTTCATGCTCATGGTTGCTCTCCTTCTGTTCAATCTTCTCTTTGCCCTTGCTTTTAATGATTTTCTTTCCTCTAGTTTTCTTGGGCAATTCTACATTGCTCTTCTTTGGCAATTTTCCTCTACTCCTTAGTGCCCTAGTGATATTGCTAGTCACTCCTTGAGTGGTTTTCTTCCTTGATGTTTTCGTGTTTTTAGTCTTTGCTACTTTTGATGAAGGAAGCACAGCACCTTGCCTTGAAGAGGCAGTAAACACATGCTCTTGACCTTGCTGATGATGAGTGAGAGGAGGAATAAATACCTGGGCTTGTTTAGTTTAGGTTCTTGTAGCCTTGGGGCTATCTTCTTCTCCAAAAAAATTCTCTTCTTGCACTTCTTGGTTGCTTTGATGAGGGGAATTTCCTTGTTCATTAAATTTGATATTTGTAATGAACTCATTATCAAGAGTAAACTCAGAAAGCTCATGCTCATTTTCTGTTTGGTGGGAGATGTCTAGGTCTACTATTTTTTCCTTTTCAAAGTGATCCCTACCTTCATCCATTTTCTTGTTGTCATGACTATTTTTGTTACTTCCCTCTTTGTTGTGACTGCTTCTATCATTTTCATTGTTTTCAATGTTTTCCTGATGTCGACTGCCTTCCTTATGATCACTGTTTTCATTTTCTTGTTGTGGAATGCTTGCTCTTTCATCACTGTCTTCATTTTCTCCTTGTGGGCCGCCTGCCACTTCATCACTGTATTGATTTTATTGATGTGGGTTGTCTTCCTCTTTAATATCTTCACTATCTCTCTGTGGGCTACCTCTTTCTTCATCACTGTCTTCACTTTCTCCCTGTGGGCTTCTTGCGACATCATGCATGTATCTTCATGATTTGGCTTGAGAAAAGGCTGATAGTGGCTAAGGTCAAGGTATGATTTCTTGAACCATTATTCTCCTATGTTAGGGATTTTGGTTGCCTTAGAAACAGCTCTAGGGGTGAGTTCAAAATCTAAACCTGCTATGTGAACTTGCTTTCCATCCAATCTCAGGGCAAATAAATCTGTTAGATGAGGGTGGCGAGTGTCCTCTGGTATTTTTCTGCAAAATTCAATGGAGCCTACCTCTTGAAAATATGACAAGATTGAGGGAGAGGTAGTGATTTCTTGAATAGTGGTGGGCTCAAATCTGTTGTGTTGGCCTCCCTTTTTTACCCTTTTCTTTGGAGGCATTTTGATTTTTCTGTTTTTCTTGAAAATCAACGAGACAGCCCTTAAATAAAAACATTATTTCTCTTCTTTCAACACTTCTTTATCCTTTAATTTGGTTTTTGAAATATCCGTTATGTTTTAAGAGGAACTGAAGGGAAAAAATATGGATAAATACCTCGAACAATTCCTTGCAGAAATGAAAAATGACCTTTGAGCAAGACTGGGAAATTTCTGGCCCTTTGTAATAGAGTCAGTAGGTTCTACGCCCTTTCACATAGGAACGTGGCGTCTGAACGGAGGCTGCACGAAGAAAAAGCACTGATCCGGTTCAAAAAAATGTGTTTTTGAACGAAGTTTGAACGACGGGCGGTTATGGGCACCGGGCAAAGCCTCAATGAGGGTGGGGCATTGAAACGCGTTGCTCCAATGCACAGGCGTGTCATTTCCTTTGTAAAATCCCGCGGTGAGCCGCTACAGGTGCGCCGCGACCAAGAATTTTTGCACGGGGGTTTGCTGAGGAACCAGAGAAACCCTCCTTCTTTACCAACCGGTAATATCAAAATGAAATATGCCTTTTGATGCCTTTTGTGCTTTGTACAATGCTTTGGAAACACACAGAATTCCTTTGAATTTTTCAAAATGGTTTTATCAAACCTCTGCCCTTTTTTACTCATTTAACCTATTTCTTATGAAACAGTTTCAAAAAAGTGCTTTGCAAACATCACAATAAGTTTTCATTTCTGTGTAAAAACAAACATCCCCAGTGTTAACTTATAAAATGTGCCCTATAATTTTTATGAAAAGGGATCTTTTACCAATTATAGTTTTTCCTCTGCTTATACATTAAAGGAAGTCTTTTAAACCAATCTTTGCCCTTTGCTTATATTTGAAGGAGGCATTTCAAAGCAACTGTGTTTTTTCCCTATGCTTATATTTGAAGGACGTCTTTTAAAACAATTTTTTTCCCTCTGCTCATAATTGGTGGAAATCTTCTAAAACAATCTTTGCCCTCTGCTTATATTTGAAGCAGGCATTTCAAAGCAACTGTGTTTTTTTTCCCTCTGCTTATATTTGAAGGAGGTCTTTTAAAACAATTTTTTGCCCTCTACTTGTATTTGAAGGAGGCATTTCAGAGCAACTGTAGGCCCGATCTCTGTTTTCCAAATGAAGCCTTCAACCTCCTACACAAACTATTTGTGTCATGCCCTTTTCTCATTATCCTTGAATGATTCTTGTTAGACATAAACTGTTTAGGCCCTCAGCTCATGATTTGAATGAAGCCTCTCTTGAAAAATAAACCTTGTGCCCTGTGTCCACTTATCACTGAAGGAGGTATTTTAAACAGAACTATTTATACCCTCTGCTTATCATCATTGAAGGGGCACGCCTCATAAAAAAAAAAGTGATTGCCATCTTCTTGTCATTGAAGGAGGCATTTCATAAACACAAGTGATTGCCATCTGCTTTTTATGAAGGAGGCAATTCAAAAGCTTTATCCTTTATCAATCTGCATGAGAGAGGTTTCTTTGTAAAAATTCGCTTTGAAGATGGTGAACATGTAAGATATTTAAAACTCCAACATAACTGCTTGTGTCTCTTAGGTTAGCTTTATTTTGCAATAACTTTAGTTTTTTTTGTGATGACAGAGTCTTTGATAGTTTAGAGTCTAGGCTATAGGGGTATAAAAAAGGCAGTTGTTCCCTTTTTATATTCTTTCACTTTGATGCCTAGACTGCTTGAAGTATTTTTCCAGATAAATAACATACCTAGCCTCACAAGACTATTTTTCAGAGCTGTGCCCATATGTTTGGGAAGAATGTGAAAATGCCATTATGAGTTGACATGATGTGCTAGATGCAGTAAAATTCCAACCTTTCTACTCATTTTTACATGATGGATGATTCTTTGACTTTCTTGGTGATTTGTGTTTGCAGGTATGAATCATGTAGGTTTCCTTTCTCTTTGAAATCTACATTTCCTTTATTTCCGAATAGTCAACTGTTCTAACTTTGAAAATTTTCCTTGAAGTGTGCCTTTTGTTTCAGAACTGGCTATTTACATCTATCCATATCACCCCTACAGAGATGCATGGATAAAAATATCTTTGACCATTGGAGACCTTTCTTGATGTATCATGATGATAATGCTTGAAAATTTCACTTGATCACTTTTCTTCAGGTAAAGGACCCTCTTAATCTGTTTCTTCCTGGACTGACTTTCTGAGTTTTGTTGAAACAAAACATAGTGACCATTTTGATGGTGTGTGACCTAGGTGTAAACAAGGGTTTTTTTTTATAGATAAGAAGAGAGGATGGCTGACTAATATTGAGAACATGGTTTTTGACAAGAGATATTCTTTTTAGGATACTTACCCTAAACACCATCACCTAAACCTAGACACTTTGTCGTGACTTCTGAAGAGTTTCTTAGACATATTCAAGTCATCAAATGGAAATTTAATCAGTGAGAGGGGAGGAGACAACCTTGTCCTCTGTTTGAGAGTGATCTATGTGAAAACAGGGGATTTTGACTATTCAGAGGTATAAGGCTTATGACAGTTATGGATAGGGGAGTTTTATCAAGACTGAAACTTGATGACCACTTCTAAAATAGTTTGTAAGAGAGGAAAAAGATTAAATTTTCTCTGAAGGGTTTTCTAAAGGACAAATTTACTGTTTGAAATTTGTTTCTGGAAAACCTAGGCAAGGCATATAGTCATCATAACAGTAAAAAATACTGATGACTAACACTCTGCGCCCTAGTTAAAAAATAAATAAATAAATAAAAGAAAGAAATAAAAGGAAATATCTATCTATCTATATATATATATATATATATATATATATATATATATATATATATATATATATATAATAAATAAATAAATAAATAAATAAATAATTTTGTTCTATTTTCTTGTCTTTTTGTAGGAGCTGCGACTAAGGAGTAAAAATCAAGGAATTTTCTTATTGCTGCTACTCATGGTGCTGTTACTCGATTGCTGATTCTCATGATGCTATTACTTGGTCACTGCTACTCATGTTGATGTTACTCGAATGCTGCTACACCGGATGCTGTTACTCATTCGCTGCTACTCATGTTGCTGTTACTTGGTCACTGCTTCTCATGATGCTATTCCTCGGTGGCTGCTACTCATGTTGCTGTGACTCGGATACTGCTACTCATGATGTTGTTACACCAAGTGTTGTTACTAGATGCTGTTACTCCTTGATCAATTCTTCTACATCGGAGGTTGTTACTCACATTTTTGTTACTCGATCGCTACTACTCATGTTGCTGTTACTCGGTTGTTGCTACTCTGATGCCGTTACACCGGATGCTGTTACTCCGATGTTGTTACACTGATACTGTTACATTGATTTTGTTACTTCGATGCTATTACATCGGATACTGTTACTCTGATGCTGTTACACTGATACTGTTACACCGATGTTGTTACTCTGATGTTGTTACACCGGATGTTGTTACTCCGCTACTGTTACACCGGATGTTGTTACACTGGATGATGTTACATTGATGCTGTTACACCATCCACATCATTATTATGTTGTCATCCTACCAGCCGTCACATCATCCAGGTAGGCTGTCAGGTACACCTCCACATGACTTTTACTGATTTAATTAAATATCCCATGTGAAGATTTTAATGCCGCAAACAGAAAAAATTTAAGTTGGGGGGGTGTCGTCATTCCAAGGACGGTGTATTAATTTCCTCATAAGTTAAGTATGACATTCCACTCATGGTACACCTTACGATTCCCATAAATATGTGGTATCATCATTTAAATCGTATTAGGATTCGTAAGATGTCCCATCCACCCTGTATGAACAATTATTATTTCTATTTTACCACACTTACCATACTCTTTCATGATTTTTCTTGGTTTTCGAGAGTTTCAAACCGTATTTATCATTACCCCCTTTCCATTTTCACTATGTTGTTCCTCCGAATTCAGTATCCACCACCTTGCCCAACGGTCTGCTGCTACAGCAAGTGCTAATACAAGTATCCACGGTATGGGTGGGTTGGCTGTGCAGCATGAGCCTAAAAACACAGATTCAGTTCACAAAAATCTAGAGGTTTGGTAAGTCTTTGTCGATACAGGGTGGGATATATACTTTAACATATTGCAGGGATTTGACAAGGGTATCACAATGGAATTTTCACTCAATTTAGAGGAGAATTATTCGCGGGTTAGAGGTCTGGAATTTCGTGACACAGAGGTGGTAATTTCAAAGGTTAGCAGGCTGAGACAGCAGGGGCAACGATGGTTTTCTAGGAAAATTTCTCTCCCAGAATTTCCCAAATTGTTCTTGCAGGCAGGAGAAAGGGTCATTCAATTGGGCAGAGGATACGAGCGTAGAACTATGTTGTATCCTTGGAATGAAGTTGCAAGTTTCATAATAAAATACATTACCTGCGAGGGTTGGGCCTCAGCTCTATTTAAGTATCACTTTAAAATTCTAACACAACTCTGATTTCCACAGAATCAGGTGCATGCCCTAAATATGCCATTCTTCCTATTGAAACAACTGCAGCATATGGCACAGTCTGCTCGGCGCTCTCGCCGGATGATGGTAGTACTTTCTTACCATGGATTAGTGCGATTATTGGTAATGCATGTAATAGGCAGGCTTCAGGTTTCCTAAGTGGAACTCTGTGGTTCCTCAGAAGAAGCGGTAGCAGCTATGATTACTGCTAGAGAAGAAGAACCAACCTCTCCAGATGGTCAGGCAGAAGAAGAATATTCAAAAGAAATTGATCAAGAGGAACCTGAGGAAATGGAAATGGAAATTGATCAGGAGGAACCAAAGGAAGAAGAGATGATTATGGAGGAAGTAGTTGGAAAAACAGATGAGGCTACCACACACGAACCAACCTCGATTGAAGAACCCACAGAGGATGGAATTATGGACATTGTGCAGGAAATTGATACCGTTATACAATTGTCAACCTTTGTCAATGAAGAACAAAGGAATGGAATTGTGGACAGAGGAATGGCAAGTGATGCTATTTTGAAAGAAATAAAATCACCTATCCAGAAAGATATGGATATTGATACAGGTGGGGGTGTTACACAAGAACAACCCCCAATTCGGCTAGAACAGGAGGAGTCAACTCGCAAAATCAACGCTGGACCTCAAGAATCGCTACCAAATGTGAAAACAAAGGTGATTCCTGAGGAAAAGAAGGCTAAAGAAGGAATGAACCAACTGGTCGATATTGTTCCACAGGAACCAATATCTACCCATGAAGAAGAAATGGTAAGAAAAGGGCGAGAAGAAAGAATGGAATTGAGCCACGGAATCGATGCTGCTACACAAAAACCAGCGTCAAATCTAGTTGAGGTAGTAATGCATGAAGTTCCGGTCTAAATAGGAAATGAAGATGACAGGTCTGTTCCCTGTTCTCCATTCCATTCCCTGATGCCCAGAGGGGCGAGGGGATTTGTCTCGCCCAAATGGTTAATGGAAGAAGTGGATGCTCCCTTGGTACTAAAATTTGTTGACATGGCCAAGATTCGCCCAGACACTACTTAACTAGAACACTTAGAGGTTCACAAGGAGACAAAGTTCCTGTAGAAACATCGAAGCACAGGGGGATCAATGAAATTTTCGACCAAACAGCAGGAGTGCCCAGAAGAAATGTAGAAGAAGAAGGCCCTGTGGATAGGGGACCCAGCCAGAAGGGCTTGACAGAAGAATATGTAGAGGATTCCGATAGCATTCCGCTGCCTTCTGAGCCTGTTGTAGGTCCAGAACTTGAATTCACCGTTAAATAGGAATGGGTCGAACAATGTGAGAAAATAAGGTTACCTCTAAAAAAGAGGTATCAGCTGCAGTTCAGGGAAACCGTGAGACTGAAAAGGGAGGTTCGGGATTTGAAGAAGAAAGTTTCACGTTTAAAAAGGAAGGTAAAAATCTACAAATGGAGGGCAATAAAGCTGAAGATTGAAGTCTTCACTGCAACTACACAGACTGGCCCAATCGAAGAGTTGTTTGAAGGTCAAGAATTTGTATTGGCCACCGAAATTCAAAAGTGGCAGTCTGCGATGAGTGACCACAAGAAAGAAACAACTAGGGTTTGATAACATGCTACTGGAGTCATCACAGGGTACATGGATCAGTTATACAAGGCATGGATGAAGCAGGCCAAATAGAAGGCCAGTATAGAAGAGTTGGAAGAGCAAGTTCAGTTGCTAAAGACATATAAGGAGAAGATGTTCTCCCTAGCATAGCAGGAAATGGCCCGCATACCTCCTACACATAGTTATGCCTTATTCCATCATGAAAAAATTCTTTTCTTTTGTCTTGAAAGTATATATAAGGAGACTTGGTACGAAATTGAGGACCCCATTCAATTTCTCCATAATTTAAAAATTCATGATATTATATGACAAGACTTAATGTACGAGCTCTACATGCATGGGTATTAATTAAAGCATGATCAGTCCTTTAACCCCGTTCCATTGGTAGAGGACATCCACTTAAGGGCTTTCACCTCCTATACCATCAATCATATTAAATGGAGAAAGGCCTAGGATACATTTGAATAAAATCAAACCGAAAAGTCATTAATGGTGAGAAGAGAGCATGGTCAGTCCTTAAACATTTATAACAAGCATTATACCTTTCTACAGATTAAGGGCCGTAAATAACACATGTCGGCAACCCAAAAATGGTCCGCTGACCTATGCGTCAGCCAAATTATGACATTTCGCAAGGAAGCACTGGACAGTTGTCAAAAAAGATGGATGTTGTCTTCTTCAGCCATCAGGGAAAGATAACCATTTGGGGCACCTAACTTTGCACGTGCCTTAGAGAGAATGCCATGTTATTTGGCATGCATTCATACCTGTGGGGTTAGATGGATGGGATTAATATTTAAATTTCCCCTTTTATGGCTGCCAGCTGCGTAGTATACTCCTGCATATAACGTCGAACCCGACTGATGGAAGGACATTGTTTTGACAGAAGGATATAAGCCACCAGGAACACAAATGGCTATAGAATATGACCTCACACAGCTTCATGCCGGTCACAGTCAGTCCAATCCGGATCTAAGGAGATGACGAGCTGCATGAGGACATGCAGATAGATCAGTTGCGGGGAGATGTTGGGTACCGGATTTGTATACTTTCCTCTCCCATTTTACCCTATCTTTCTATCTCTTTGTGACATTATTTATCTTAAAACCGTGAGGTAAAACCCTTCTTCCCATATTTTATAGGATATTTTATTAACGATGTATTTTTCATGAAGGTTTTACCTTTCCAAATATTAACTCCAATATTTGTTCAGATCTGGCTACAACAAGAGTGTTGCGGCCACGAGTCAAGGCACAACCCATCATCTCCAGTGTCTTCCTTATTTGCTGCTACAGCGTGACATCCATGGGTATATCAGCACTATCTTAGGCCTTCTTACGGTTTCTTGCTGGGAAATCTAGTTGTCATTGTAACAAGATGTATTTTTGTAGCAATGGAGACGTTGAGAGGAATCGAGGGTTTTAGGACAATTGTATAAAGAGGCCTACGGGATGTGAATCGAAAGACCGAGGGACATATAGAATTTATAATCAATATTTTTATCATTAATTGAATGTACAATGGCTTGTTGTTTCTCCTGTGTTCTTTGAGTTTCCACAGCTCTAATCTAAGGGTTGGGCCCACTCTTGTGATCAGGTGCTCCATTCTTCTTTCTTTTCATTGTAGTGTTGTGTGTGGTGTGATTATTTATTTGCTTTTATAGTCATGTTAATTTCCATGGATGCCTTTTATTTCTGTAGTTCATTTCATTGTTGTTACAATGGTATTTATGTTATAGATTAAACCTGTGATCTACAATGTAACATGTGCTTGTATCTGCATATACTTTGTCGTTAGTCTTGAAATGTTAGGTCCCTATATTACTAATATAGTCCCTTATTGTTGTTAGTGTAACCCCCTTATTGTTATTATTGTACCCCTATAACTCCCATATTGTTATTATTGTGCCCTTAAATTATTATTGTTAGGTTGACTGGGATTACATTGTGGCCCCATGGACTCCTATATATAGAAAGGAGGTTTTGTAATTTAAATCATCCGAGAATTGTTCATTCATGTAATGTATTGGAGGTTTCCCCCTCGAAGTGGCTTATTTATAAGGTGTTGATATCTCTTTTCTTCTATTCTTGGAGCTGGTTTCCCAACATTTGGTATCAGAGCTTTGGATTCTAGGGTTTCGCTGCTCCAAACAGGTCATCGTTGAATTTTCACTATAACTTTTTTTATATGAAGGTTTAGAAGCTGAAATTTGTAGGGTGCGAAGCTGAAATCATGAGGAACATTTTCACAAAATTTTAGAGCTTCGTTCACAATATTTTTGGAGATATGATCTGTGGAAGGTAGGGATTTTTGTAGGCTCTTGAATTTCATTTAAACAAGTCATCGCGGATCTGTCGCTATAACGTTTTTCCTAAAAAGTTTAAGAAGCTGAAATTTTTAGAGTGCAAAGCCGATATATTGAGGAACATCGTCGCAAAATCTCAAAGCTTGGTTTACAATATTTTTGGATATATGAACTGTGTAAGTTAGGTATTTTTCAGGCTCCCTAATTTCATCTCAAAGAGGTGATTGTGGGAAAATCTTCATAACTCTCTCTCTGAGCATCAGATTGGAATTCTGTAAAATTTGGCTAGCAGTACACGGATTTTATTTTCTTATCTATGAATTTCAGAGCCAAAAGAGCAAACAATGACACGTGTAAAGTCGTACAATTTCGCTCTACTGAACTAGTCCATAATTAGGTCATTGTGGGACATTGGACATAACTTTGCCTTGAAGAATCCAAATCAAGTTAGACCTATGGAATTTGAAATAAGCTTCAAAGGACTAATACAGGGCCAAATTTTATATTTTTAGGATCTTACATTATAGAGATAATTCAATTTGAATAGAGAGCTCTGCAAAAGCAAGTAAATTATGTGTATTTGTTTTTCTGAATTGCATAAGTCTTGTTTGAAGAATCAAGTTGAATTGATTCGAAGGGCATATTGTAGAATAGATATTAGTATTTGTTTCTAAAATGGCCCCTAAAAAGAATTCAACACCCATTAAGTCTTTAGAAGGCTCTACTATGACTCATGAAGACGAACAATGGCAACATGACATATCAAAATTAGAAGAGCAAGTGCAACAAATTTCGCTCTCGCAAAGAGCAACAAAAAATGACATGGAAGTTTTGAAGAAAGGTGTGGAAACTAAGATCGATGATTTGAAGAAAGGCGTGGAATCTAAGATAGATGGCATGGAAGCTGGCATGGAATCTAAGATGGATGACATGGAAGCTAAGATCGATGAAAAAATGGAAAACATGAAGAATGATCTAAAAGGGTTGACAAAGTTGATACAAGAAATGTTTCCTGATGGTGAAAAGATAGTAGAGGAAAATCATGATGAGAACAGAATAAATGTTAACAGTCATTTCATAAACTCTAATTTTGGCAGGAAGAACCACCATATTCCAAAATATGGATATGAGGAAGTTTGATGGAAAGGATCCTGTAACATGGATACTATAGATGGAGCAATATTTTGATCTCCATAATGTGAAAAACACACAAAAGTTACATATTGCAACTTTACATTTAGAAAAAAATACATTTTTATGGTATCAATGGCTTTACTCCCGTAGAAAAATTGTTAGTTTGTCATTTTTTATGGAGGAAATGATACCAAATTATGAGGACACAAAGAGCAACACCTTCTTTAGCCAATTGATAAATCTAAAACAAAATGGTTTAGTGGGGGAGCACATTGAGGACTTCCAAAAATTGAATATAAGGGTAACTGATATTCTAGAGGAACATAGGATTGATCTCTTCATAGGTACTTTAAAGGATAATATCCAACATGAAGTTTCCGTTTTGGAACCTGATTCATTGGAGAAGGCATTCAGGTTGGCAAGAAAAATTGAATGTAAAATTATGGCGACAACGAAGCCTACCACTCATTTCTATAAAGAAGGAAGTGTTGCTATGCCTAGATTTCCAAAACCTACAATGTTGACACCACAAAAATTGGAAGAAAAAAGAGAAAAAGGGCTTTGCTACAGTTGTGATAGCAAACACACTAAAGGTCATAAGTGTGCTGAGAAGTAATTATTTTACATAGATTGTGAAGAGGAAGAAAATGAACAAGAAGAGGATATACACAAGGAGCCAACCCTAGAAGAGGAAGAAATGAGTCCGACCATATTGTGTAATGCATTGGCAGGAATTACCACTCCTCAAACTCTCAAGATAGAAGGAAATATCAAGAAGAAAAAGGTAATAGTGTTGATTGATTCAGGTAGTACCCATAATTTTATTCATTGTAAGGTAGCCAAGGAATTGAACTATTTCCTATACCCAACACCAGAATGTCAAGTGATGGTTTCAAATGGAGGAACTATAATTTTCTCTGGAAAATGCCATAATATCATGCTAACCATGGGGTAATATGTATTGAATAGTCCAATGCTTTCCATTCCTATGGAAGGTGCTAATGTTGTACTAGGAGTATAATGGTTACAATCTTTGGGGACGGTAGCTTTTAATTTTCAAGAAATTTTCTTGAAATTTTTTTCAAGAGGAAAGGAAGTCGAATTACGGGGTATTGCAGGGAAGCTAGGAAAGATAATAAGCTCTAATGTTATGACAAAGCTTCTAAAGAAAGAACAACGAGGGGTAATTTCACAATTATGCTCACTAGAAGTTCCAACATCAAAATCATATATTTTTGCAGATCTCCAAAAAGTCTTGGACAATCATTCCAAGGTGTTTGAATCTCCCAAAGGACTCCCACCTATTCGTGATGATGATCATGCTATTCATTTGATTCCAGGAAGTGTTCCCCCAAACATTAGGCCTTATAGATATCCTTATGTCCAAAAGTGAGATTGAACATATGATTGCAGAATTGTTAGAGGCGGGTAAAATTCAACCTAGTCAAAGTTATTTCTCTGCTCCTGTAGTATTGGTACATAAGAAGGATGGATCATGGTGCATGTGTCTAGATTATAGGGAGCTGAATAAGCTCACCATTAAAGATAAATTTACCATTCCTGTGATTGATGAATTATTGGATGAATTACATCGAGCAATTTATTTTACCAAGTTGGATCTTCATTCAAGATATCATCAAATTAGAATGAAGACTGAAGACATTCCGAAAACAACATTTCAAACTCATGAGGGTCATTATGAATTTTTGGTCATGCCTTTTGGCCTTACCAATGCACCTTCTACATTTCAAGGGTTGATGAATTCCATTTTCAACCCTTCCTTAGAAAATTTGTGCTAGTATTTTTTGATGATATACTAATCTACAGCAGGTCTTGGAAGGATCATGTTGAACATGTTGACAGGGTGCTCAAACTATTGCAGGAGAAACAATTATATGCAAAAACATCCAAATGTCTCTTTGGAGTACAAGAGGTGGAATATCTGGGTCATATTGTATCTCACAAGGGTGTTAAGGTAGACCCTAACAAAATTAAAGCCATTAAGGAATGGAAAGTCCCCACAACCATAAAGAAGTTGCAAGGATTTCTCAGGTTAACAGGGTATTATCAGAATTTTGTTAAGAATTATGGGAGAATAGCAGCACCTCTACCAACATTATTGAAGAAAGATGCATTTTCATGGACTCCTGAAGCAGCTAAGGCCTTTAAACATCTTAAAGAGTCAATGTGCCTGGCACCGGTATTAGCTACGCCAAAGTTCACAAAAACCTTTATTATGGAATGTGATGCCTCAAGAAATGGAATCAGTGTTGTTTTAATGCAAGAAGGAATGCCCATTGCTTTTGAAAGTCGTCCAATTAAAGGAAAGTATTTACAGAAACCTATTTATGAGATGGAAATGTTAGCAATACTTCTTGCACTAAAGAAATGGAGAACTTACCTAATGGGAAGAAACTTCAAGGTAAAAACTGATCATGATAGTCTTAAACACTTTTTGGAACAAAGACTATCTTCAGAAGAGCAACAAAAATGGGTCACAAAGATGTTGGGTTATGAATTTGAAATAATCTACAAAAAAGGGAAGCTAAATGTTGTTAGAGATGCACTCTCAAGAAAGAATGAAGAGGTGGAAGCATTTCTTTGTGCCATTTCTATTATCCCACTAGATTGGATAACTGAGGTAAGAGATGAACGGAAGAAGGACAAAGAAGTGTGGACACTCATTCAAAAGTTGCAGCAAGATCCCATTACATTTGATACATTTAGTTGGAAAAATGATTCCTTATGGTACAAAGATCGCTTATATATTTATAATAATTCCCAACTAAAACAAAAGATTCTTCTGGAATTGCACACTTCTCCTTTAGGAGGACACTCAGGATTTTTAAAAACTTACCACAGGGTGAAGAAATATTTTTTTTGGGATGGACTTAAATCTGATATTCAAAATTTTGTGGTGAAATGTTTAGTTTGCTAGCAGAATAAAGTTGAGACAATTAAGACCCCGAGTCTTCTACAACCTTTATCCATTCCAAGTCAACGTTGGGAGGAGATTTAAATGGATTTTATCACAGGTTTACCTAATTCCAAAGGAAAGAGTGTCATCATGGTGGTAGTTGATAGACTTACCAAGTATGCACACTTTTGTGCATTATCTCATCCATTTAAAGCAAGTACAGTTGCTACTACATTTATGGATAGAATTCAAAAGCTACATGGAAGCCCAAGGGTTATTGTGAGTGACAGAGATCCCATTTTTACTGGAAATTTTTGGACAAAGTTATTTTCTTGTTTGGGTACTCAATTAGCTCATAGCTCATCTTAATATCCTCAATCCGATGGTCAAACTGAGATAGTAAATAAATGTTTGGAAGGATATCTTCGTTGTTTTGTATCTGATAGACAAACACAATGGGTCAAGTGGTTACCTCTTGTAGAATGGTGGTATAACACTTCCTTCCATACTGTAGCCAAAATGACCCCATTTATGGCACTTTATGGATATCATCCACCATCCATCACATCATCTTTAAGAGAAAATTCAAAGGTTCAAGAAGTGGAAGATCACAATGATCATCAACAAGAAGTTCTCCAACTCTTAAAGGATAACCTGAATTTGGCACAAAATCGAATGAAACAACAGGCAGATCAACATCGCAGCGAGAGAAGTTTTGATGTAAGATACTGGGTATTTTTAAGGCTACAACCATACAAACAAATGTCCCTCAATCAAGCTAAGAAGGATAATAAATTATCACCAAATTACTAGGGTCCTTACAAGGTGTTGCAAAATATTGGTACTATGGCATACAAATTGGAGCTTACTGCTTCTTCATGAGTGCATCCTATTTTCCATGTTTCATGCTTAAAGAAGGTTATAGGTGAAAATCTTCCAGTTCAAACAATATTGTTAGAACTTGATGAGGAAGGAAAAATCATATTTGAAACTGAAGCGGTCACAAAAAAAAGAACTCAACAACTACGGAATCGATCAATTTCAGAGTATCTCATCAAGTGGAAGAACTTACCCACTGAAGATTCTTCATGGGAGGATGAGAATTTTATACAAAAGCACCCAGAGCTACTCAAGCGTTGATGACAACACTTTTTTGAAGGAGAGGGGCATGTTAGGTCCCTATACTACTAGTATAGTCGCTTATTGTTGTTAGTGTAACCCCCTTATTGTTATTATTGTACACCTCTAACCCCCATATTGTTATTATTGTGCCCTTAAATTATTATTTTTAGGTCAGCTAGGATTACATTGTGGCCCCATGGACTCCTATATATAGAAAGGACGTTTTGTAATTTGAATCATCCAAGAATTGTTCATTCATGTAATGTATTGGAGTTTTCCCCCTCGAAGTGGCTTATTTCTAAGGCGTTGATATCTCTTTTCTTCTATTTTTGGAGCTAGTTTCCCAACATGAAATAACTAATGCCCTCGGGTTGATAATTTATGTGGGAAAATGGTTGAATTATGTTCATATCTGGACACCAACACCTTGCACATTAAGTTAGGTATCAAGGACTGTTAGCGAAATCTAGTTCTCAAGTATCGTGGTTTTTTACATGTATACATATAGACATAAATGTAGTTCTTAGGCATCTCCTAGCTTGGTGAAACATACCAATATGTTATCAAAATTGAGAAAAAAACGAAATAGAAGAAGTGATATTTTGGATTATAAGTTACAAAACCACATAGTAAAGAAACACACTTTACCTAACTCTACGCTAGACCGAGTTATACTTAACTATTTCCTATGTGTCAGAATATCTTAACGTCCCCTCTTAAGAAGAAATTGGGATAGGATTGAAGGATTTACAAAAGTGACACAATAGGAGAAGGAAGGAGGCATTAGAGCTTTCCCCCCTTAATGATAACTTTCCTGAACTCCAAGCATAGATCAAAGTTTGGTAAACTTCGCTTCTATGAGAGCCTTTGTAAAGATATCAACAACTTGATCATTGGTTGAACAATATTGCACTTAGAGAACACGATCATGAATGTGCTTTCTGATGAAGTGTATGTTTATCTCAATGTGTTTCGTGTGATAATCTTAAAATGGATCTTTGTATAGCTGAATTATACCCTGATTATCACACCAAAGTGTAGTTGGATGTTGTCCATGAAGACCAAATTCAGACAGGAATTGTAGGAGCCACAACGATTCCTTGCTGGCTTCAACAACACCATGATAATATGCTTCTTCTGATGAGAGAGAGATGGTACTTTGTTTCTTACAACACCATGTAATGGGTCCTGAACCAAGAGTGAATACATAACCTGGAGTAGAATTTTGATCATCATGATCACTAACCCAATCAGAATCAGTGAAAAGAATCAACAATGGAGATGCTCCTGAAATGTAATGAATCTTGAACAAAATTGTACCTTGAATATATCAAAGTATTATTTAGCTTCTTTCCTATGACTTTCAAGAGGTTTGTGTATAAACCGAGCAACGAGATCAACGTCAAAGGAAAGATCAAGACGGGTATGGGTTAGATACAAAATTTTACCAACAAGTTGATGCTATAAGGTAGAATCAACTTCATGGGAAGTACAAGTGAGTAAAATCTTGAATCCAAGCTAAAAGGAAGAAGCGGCTGACTTACAGTCTTCCATGTGAAACTATCGTAGAATATCACAAACATACTTGGAGTGAGAAAGGGTAATACCTTCTTTGTATTGCAAGGCTTGAAGACCAAGGAAATAATGCAAGTGTCCCAAGTCTTTCATTTCAAACTTCTTTTTAAGGCTAGAATTGATATGGTTTATATGTTTGGGATCACTACCAGTAAGGATAATATCATCAACATAAAGAACAAGAATTATTAAGGACTTACCCAATTTCTTGGTGTAGACAATGTTGTCGGAATGACATCTATAAAATCCATTACCTAAGAGAAATCTATCCATTTTGGCATACCAAGCCCAAGGGGCTTGTTTGAGACCTTAGAGAGACTTCCTAAGGCGACAAACAAGATAAATATTTTTTGGATAAAGAAAGGGGGTTGTTCCATGTAGACTTCTGCATGCAAGTCCCCATGTAGCTAGGAAGGCGGATTTAACTTCCATCTGATGGACTTCCTTTTTAAAGGATGTAACAAGGGAAACAACAAGGTAGATTAATTTTATTTTGGAAAAAGGAGAGAAGGTTTTAGTACATTTAAAGCCTCCAACTTGTGAAAATCCTTTGGCAACAATTCCAACTTTATATTTATCCACTTTTCCATCTGTTTCAAACTTTTTTTTTAAACCCATTTGCATCTGACAAGTATTCTTCCCTTTGGAAGAGGAACAATATCCCAAGTATCATTTTCCAATAGGGAATGATATTCTTCATTCATAGCTTCATCCCACTATGGATGACCTATAGGTTCTTCAAAGGTGAATGGATTAGGATTTTCTAGAACTTTAGCCATTAAGGAATAGCCTCTATCAAATTGAGAACGTGTATGATGTTGATCTGCAGGGTCACCTGCAAAATAACCCATTTTGGAAGCTGTGGAGTTGAAGGAAGATCCTAAGGAGGTGGACGAGGATATTCATCCTCATTGTCATCATCTGAAATAGAAAGAATTCTGTCAAAAGTATAACAGATAGAGAGAGGTGCCACATATGCCGGATCAGGCTCGCAAGCCAAAGGTGGAACATCGGGAAAACCAAGTTCTCAGGCTGATATATTTTGATCAAATTTTATATCTCTTGTAGTGATTCCAGTTTTGGATTTGTGTTGAAGAAGTCTATATCCTTTGAAATCTTTAGAACATCCAAAAAAAATTAAATTTTTACTCTTAGGTTCTAAGGATTTATATTTCTCATCTGGAATAGGGGCCCAAGCTTCACTTTCAAAAACACGAAATTGAATTTCATATAGCTTGATTGAGCTCTAGGCTTCTTTTGGAGTGATATTCCTTAAAACCTTAGTAGGAGTGTGATTTACTATGTAATTTGTATAGTTAATTTCTTCTGCCCAAAAATTAAGACTGAGTCCTTTAGATTGAATAGTTTGAAACCCTATAGAACTAAGAGATTTTTCATCACAGCCATAAATATTTTTGGTGTTACAATCATTTAAAGAAGAAAACATGGCTTTATTTTTGGCCATGTGGTAAGAGGTTCCGGAATCAATGAGACACTCATGACAATGAGAAGAAGAAGAGACATTAAATGCATAACCAGATCTTGATGCTTGACAACCACATGCAAAAAGTGCCAATCCAGAAGACGAAGTTGAAGAGTTCTCCAAATATATGTTGCGCCTCTTCATTTTTTTTTCCAAGGCTTCCATCTTCTTAAAACATTTTGACTCTATGTGGCCATCACTATTACAAAAGTTGCAATGTCTGTTTGTCTTCTTCCTTTTTTTATTTTTTTTTCTTATGAATTTATTGAGTTTCTTTTGTAGTTTGCAAGGCTTTCTTAGAAGAGTTTCGAGTATTAATAATACCAAGCTGTAAGAGTTTTTCTTGTTCTCTTTTCAAAGAATCGCAAAAGGCATAAAAAGAGGGGGACTTGTAGGTTGTTCCTTGAGAAATGATGGCTTATCTAGTGGAATGGAAGGTCGAAAAAAATACAGAGTATGCAGGGCCTAGCTTAGCAAGAATGGAATAGATAATACTACAATATTCCTTTTTAGCCTTATAACCTTCTAAAATAAATCTAAGGGTCTTGAATTTGGACAAAAAATCTTTAATAGAGGAGAAATTATTGGGGTCCAAAGTAAGCAACTCATTTTCAAGCTGGAGAGCTCTGATTTCATTTTTAATGCCAAAAGCAATATTTAGATTTTTCATAGTTTCAGGAGGGGAGTAAATTTATTGGATATGAAATATAATATCTTGAGCAATGGACATTCCTATCAACTCTCATGCTTGAAATTGTTCATTTTACCATTTAGCTGTTTATATTCCTCATCGGTAGGGTTAGATTCTTGTCCTAAGGCTATTCTATAAAGCTCTTTACTTCTAAGTAATTCTATAGTGTAGGATTTTCATTTGAAATAATTGGGTGTTTACATGGAAAATTTGTCCTACTACCGTAGATTCCCCCGTAGAAAGTCCCGATCAGACCTTGAACTGCTGGGAGTAGGATCCGTCCGGGGTGTGGGTCCGGCTACCGCTTAAGTCACCTTCCCCTTTGGTCTCAAAAGAACCTGATTGAACCTGCGGACACACACTTATTCACATGATACATAATACATGATCGATGCATTAAACACGAATCAAACACTATGCGTAGCAAGATTATAAATAAAGCATGTACACCTCAGGAGATGTCATTAGCAACACATCTTTGGGGGTACTGCTTGTAAGGTAATCTGACCACGAAAGAAATAGTTCTTTATGGCGAGATGTCCCTTTATTTTCTGAAAGATAAAATGAAATGCTAACAAAATAGTTCATTAACATTCATTAAAAGAGCAGATGATAAACTGAACATCATTAATACAACACAGATAGCCATGACGCATAAATGATGACATGAAAAGTGCAGCTTCATTAATCATAGGATGTTCTGAAACTGTACAAAGAATACACACAGTGTTCGCACAGCAAAACACATCATAACCATAGGGTGTTTTAACAAGAATCTGTATTCATATGCATAAGAGTATAATCTTTCAGTACAATGCCATGTAGCTCTTTTCTTTCCAAAAGAAAAAGCCCTTTTACAAGTTCCCGAAGGAAGTATTTATAATGCAGAAACTGCCCTTCGGGCTTCCTTGATCTTTCATCTTCCCGACCATTGGGCTGCCTTGCGACCTAGTCCTTTTTGCGACCTGCGACCTGAGCCGCTGTTGCGACCTGCGACCTGGTTGTTGTTGCGACCAGCGATCTAAGCTGTCGTTGCGACCTGTGACTTGACTGGGTCGTGGGGTCGCAAGTTGTAAGAGAATGGCCAAGGTGCGACCTTGCGACCTTGCGACTAGGTTGCTGGGTCGCGGGGTCGCGGATCGTGTAAACAGCGCACATGCGACCTTGCGACCTTGCGACTAGGTCGCTGGGTCGCGGGGTCGCAAAATGTGTAAAAACAAAGATATGCGACCTTGCAACCTTGCGACTAGTACGTCTAGACCTGAGGTCGCAAAGGCTTAGAAAACCGGCGTGCGAACCTGCGGCACTCTGCGACCAGGTCGCCGGGTCGCAGGGTTGCAAAAGGCGTAAAACCAAAGGTATGCTAACGGCGACCTTGCGACTCAGGTCGCCGGGTCGCAGGGTCTGTGCGTGGAACCGAAGGCAGGGGTATCTGCGACCTCGCGACTCAGTCGCCGGGTCGCAGGGTCGCAAAGGCGTAAAACCGAAGAGGTGCGACTCTGCGACTCTGCGACTAGGTCGTCGATCATGTGGTCGCAAAAGGCCGAAAACCGAAGGTATGCGACCTTGTGACCTTGCGACTAGGTCGCTGGGTCGCAAGGTCGCAAAAGGTGGAAAAATGAGACCTTGGTGACCTCGGCGACGAGGTCACTAGGGTCGCTGGGGCTCAAAGGTGAAAACTGTGAGATATGCAACCTTGCGACTGGGCAATGCATGACCTAGGGTTTTATCCTTTTGCATTTCTCTTTCAGAGATATCATAACCTTGTTCTCCGAAGGCCTGGCTTAGCCCTCGCCATGTGAGACAACAGCCTCTATCTGTCGGCGGTGTTATTTCTGCATTAAGGGAATTTGCATGAAATGATATGTTATTTGCTCCACGTTGTACTCCTTGCAGCATAAATAATTTCACACTATGTAGCTTAGGATCCATAAATGCTGCTTCCAGAGATGCGCTCACATATTTGAAAACTCTGTCATTGGCTTGCCACACCAACATGTGTGCCTTCGCACTGCTACCTGGTACGAGAACGCCTCAAATGAGATGGTCATGGTCTAGAGAAATCTTTGGGTCCGCTTTGTTCACCGGGCCATACTAGACTCATCGAAGTGGCGAAAAACATTTCTTTGCGTGCGCCCATCGACATTGAGATGGTATTATGCAGGATCTGGACATTTCCAATGGAGCGCTTTAAGCGTCTGGTGCGCACTAGTGAAGAAAGATTTTTGCATCAATGACATAGAAGGTTCTCTCCGATCACCATGTATCACACTATCCTCATTTTAACAGTACTAATCACTTGCTCCTGATCCTCCCCTGTTCTGCAACTCTGGCCTCGTCGTTGAGCCACTTTATCACCCTTGATGTTGCGACACGACTGAGGAGTTTGTCACCCGTGGGGTCGACCTTGCGTGGAACATTACGACATCATAATTATTCTTTGATAATGGTGACCACAGATAACACATATGAAACTAACAAGTTTACGAGAAGTATTCGAACAACATGTCTAATGACCTACATCGGGAAGGCTTTTATTCATCAATACGCAAAAGGTTTCCATTCAAACGTATGTATGGCGATCTCATTACATATCGCGCGACTGCGGTAAGAATGTTCGAGCATACGCTAGATGATCCTTCCCACCTATGGCGTGATTGCAACAACGACATCTGATCATGAAGGCGAGACAACTCACGAGGGGTTGGGGATAGGTCGCTGGGATGTAGTTGATTGCAGGTCGGGTGGAAGACTTTAACGCCTAAGCGAGCAGAGGGGGAACCTGAAATTTTAAATATACCCAAAATTTTGGGTGGTGTTGTAGCGGCTACAACATGTTGTTGTAATACCTGCATGCACTTTCCATTTTAAAAACTAAAGCTGAAAATGTTGAAACTAACTGCTCCAATTGAAATTTCTTATAAAAATAGGTTTGTTAAAAAAAACGGCTCTGAAAACGGCTTTTGAATGAAGAATTTATGTCTTCTTAAAGAAAAGTTGTAGTAGATGTCGAGTAGTTACATGATAAGTTGAAAGTGGATGATGAAGTTACACTTTTTAAAAAAAATTCCCCCCCTTTTTCAAACTTAATATATTAAGCTCACTTTAAAAAAAAGTACTATTTTATGTGACCCACTTTTATAAATAAGTGAGAGTCACTTTTACAATGTTACTTTTACATGTTCTTTTTAAATAAAACCCTTTTTTTTTAAAGGAAACTCGGTAAAAAACTTTTTAAGAAAAAGTAAGTTAACAATTTTTTTTTTAGAAAAAGAAGCTTGACAAAGAGACTTGAACCCAAGATCTCTATTCTCATAAATTAGCTTTACACCAAGTGAGCTAGTAAAAGGTTTCTATAATTGTTTGAAAGGAGGAAAGGTTTTTTCTTTTTTCTTTTCTCTTTCGTAGTATGTGACTTTTTTCCTAAAAAAAAGACAATCGTGAAAATAAAAAAACAAAAACCCTTACAATAGAACATTACATTTATGGTTAGTTCATCTGACAACTACCTTTTTTCTTGTCTATTTCCCATTTCCCGAGATCACACAAATTCACGGGGAAAGAGCGTACGTAGAAGAAAAAATATCGTCTTCTTGTTTTCTGATTTGCTAGATCACACACATCAAAGAGTAAAGAGCATATGCAAAAGGAGAGGGTATAGATCTCGGTAATAAAAAATATTATAAACCGAAAAAAATAGAGGGATTAATAAATATAACAACAACAAAAAATAATTTATACCTCCGGGTATAAAATCACATAACTTGGGGAACCATAAACCTTTTTGCATGAAAGAAAAGGGCTTCCTCACTATAACAGAGGCTCGAGACACAACGGAGAAGTTGTCCTAGCACTGAAATTAGTGGAAACAATAGATCTAGAAAATAGGTAGTCGCATGCAATCAAACCGGCTTTGGATTTGGATCAACAATGGATGTGGCCCTCAAAAACAACTCGATACCATGTAGGAATTTATAGGGTAAGGTCCTTAGATCAAACACCAAAGGTCACTTCTCGCAAGACATATCACATATCAGTACACCAGTATTTGACGTAGTTAAAACCCTCAAAAAAGGAAACAATTCATGACTCTGAGCCAACGTGACCACTTCGGTGAAATTTATTAATATAAAAGAATGAAAATTTATAGAAGCTTCTCTCATAAACGATCACCTGGGAAAAAATGACCCTCGATATTCTTTAAATAGAGATCATAGACCAATTGGGTGTTAAGCCACGGATCAAGTGTCGATAATACCGAGGAGAGAATGATCCATCAGATAACTACATATCATGGCTATCGCTATATTATAAGTTACAAAAATTACATAGTAAATAAACACACTTTACCTAACTCTACATTAGACCAAGTTATACTTAAACTATTTCCTATGTTTCGAATATGCTAACACAATATTCAAGAGAATGATTAATTTTCAAATATTAGTGGCATGGTCCGCCTCCAAAAGACTAATTCGTCGATACAAGTAACATAAGACCATCCATTGTATTGGGCAAAATATATTTCCAAGAATTTGAGTTTACGTAACTCTTAGTGAATCCAATGAGTGACAACATTTGTTTGTATGACATTGTTGCACTGTGAGGAACCGAGAGAAGCAAGGTCCATTTTACAGCCTAGATGAGGGTGGAGGTGATCCATCAACTATTTTGTGCTAGTATGTAGATCTATCTAAATATTTGAAACATATGTACTTACGAGGATGCTAAGAAGACCCATCCAAACATTGGATGGCTATGTACATGCATGTTACTAATGCAAGGATGCGGATATCTTGTCCACATAACATAAGTGGTCGATGTATCAAATATTGGAATACCCGAGCTTGTAAGAAGATACTAGTCCCTAGATGTAACTAGTGATTAAACTACTTGAATGAATGGTATGTTTAATTGAGAAAATGAATGCATCTAGTTGACTAATATGATCGATATCATCTAAAACTAAGAGGTACGAGTGAGCGAGTGAAAAAATACATTTTGAGTGTCTCCAATGAGAGATGCATTGTGAGCATATCTATGCCCTCATAGATGTTATCTAAGTGTATATTTGGTTGGGCCAAGGATTTAAGAGGTCTAGTATGTTAAACATTTAGATGACCATTGGTTTTGTTTTCTCTCACATGGGATAGAAAACATGATCGAGCATACTTTTGATGTGTGATGGTTGAAGAGTTCATTTGTGATGCTCATTTTTCCAACCCCACCACAACCCACAATCGCAACCATGGCAGTCTTTCCCGCATTGATGTTGTGATAACATTTTCCTTTCAAAATCTCCCACATTTATTTGTTTAGGCCGGATGACATTAAGAGATGTTTTCACAAGCATTTTTTGGAAATAAACTTTTGGACAAGCAACCCCTCACCACTAAATAATATTCACCATTAAATAAAAATCACAAGTAAGGAAGGGTTACAAAAATAAGTTTCTGACATACCTAGAAATCCGATAAACAACCGAGTAATAGGGAGAGTTCATGTTAATTCGCCTTACCCATTGCACGAGTTGAGCTCAAAACCGGTTATATTTGAGACAACAAAAAGTCTAGGATTTCTCAATTTTTCAATAGTGAGGGAGTCATATCGTGGCTTCTTCTTATCTTCCTCACAATCGAATGTTGTCTTTTTCTTTCGAGCACGTGCGAGGTTTGAGCATACACAAAATTTTTTTCTGAGGTACACAATTTACACAATAGGATGTATCCCCTTTTTATCGTCTCTCATATTTCAGAGTTGCATGGGTGGTTATTGGAACGAGTAACGAACTTCCACCACAACGTTTGGGTTCTCCTACCACTACGATGATCATGATCTAAACAAAATAAATGTTTCTTAATAGTCTAACACATTGGATCAATGACACAAAATAGTACATGGTGGCACATAGTGGAGTTATCCCTAGAGGGAAATGCCTTTCCCCATAATAATATTTTTTTTAATTAATGGTTACAAATAATTTTCAATTTGATTTCTTATTTAATCTAAGACACTAAATTAACCATTAAATTTTAATATTTTTTTATATTTTTTCTATAAATCAATATATATTTTTAATTTTAAAAAAAACAGTTAATTTGATATATTTTGGAATTCTTATAATACTTTTATATAATTGTCTAAAAATAGTTTCTTTTGAAAAAATATCTAATTATAAATACTTTATATTTATATAATTAGTTTATAATTTTCTTTAGAAAATATTATTTAATATTTAATACATTTAAAATTATTTAGTTTTTAAATATAACCGATTTTGATATGTAAAAATATATTTTTAACCAATCTTTATCAATGTTTAAAATATACAATTATAAAATATATATTTTTAACAAAATATTTATCAATGTTCAAAATATACAATTATAAAATATGGTTAATTCTCTAGCCACATCTTTATTGGAATCATAAAACCTCACAAATCTCGTGGTTAAGGGACGAGAAAAATATGATAAATTCTTTTAGCTAGGGTATATTACATGTCAATGAAATTTATATTTATTTACAATGTTTTCATAAATTATTTTATTAGTTAGTTATATATATAAAAACAAAATATCATAACTAGTTTACTAATAAAAGTTTTATATACATATATAATTTTACTTTGATAAGTTGTATGAGTTTTAAGATGACTCCATGCTTAATATTAGGTTAAATAAACCACGACCTAGGGATATCTAAGCTTTCAAAATCACCCATGGATCACATTTTTCTTGGGCCACACCATCCCTTAGCATGATAGGTTTTATAGAGTTATGAACCATTAACCTTCAAATCACTATGTACCCATGGAATTTAGAACCAATGACCTTCACATCTTTAACTCTTTATTACAAAGTTGTATAAAAGTTTGAAGTGTTAGACACTAATTTAGTTCGTGCGAGGGCATATTTTCATGCCTAGTGATCTTCTCCTCTAGCCGCTCATTATTGTTGAGCCTCCTCGTCTCCTCATCATCCTATCGAGATTGGAAAGGCATCCTGATCATCACCATATTCATGTTAGAAAAAATGAAATTAAATTTCGAAGCACCGATTGCAAAAAACAAGGATACGAGTGACGACAAAAACATTGGCGGAAGAGAGGCTCTGACCCTCATGGAATTCTTCTCATTCTCCCTTATTTAAAGAATTTAGTTTTCAATTTAAATAGATGAGAGAAAATGTCTAAGATAGTCCATGCTATCTTAGAATCCTTTGGTTGAGATAATTTCTCACCAAAAACCTCACCAAGATAGGAGTTACTAAACAAACTCCAATATTTGAGGAACAACCCAAGAGTTAGGCACATATTCCTAACATGGAATATTTAATTAATTAATTTATTATTTTGGATTTATTATTGTTATTTGAGAGAGGCTAAAATTTCCCCCTTAAATGACAAATCCAAAATAAGAAACGAGGAACCATCTTCCAAGTTCTCATGTTGATCCTACAACGCCCGAAAAACGCCAAAGCTGGATACTGAAAAAACTCGCAATCTAAAGAGACCATGAGTTAGCTACATGTCCGATTCATCTCCTAATTCTTTCTTGACAGCTCCATTGCATGCCAAGTCACAAAAAGGATCCATTTTGTCCTTTGCATTAAATCAACATCCTTTATCGATCGCACAAAATTTGTTCAAAGCCCAACGTCGATTATGTAAAAACCACTCACTCTTGCTTTTCCGTGTCGAAAATGCATTTCACTTTTGCGTCCTTTGTTGTCGAGCCCATCTGAAAATTTTTTTGATGCCCACCGGCTGTTGAAGATTCCCACCAGCTTACTTTTTTTGGTTTCGCTCGAGACTTTCAGATCGACAAACCACACGTCAATTTCATTAACATTTTCCCTTTGTCGAAAACCGAAAGGAGAGACACTTCTTTTGAAAAGTATTCCGAACTCGCCCCTTTAGGGTGTAGGAGTTTTTACACCGGTGTACTCCCCCATTTAACCGCATGAGAGTACCATCATATTTTCAACATGGTCGCACTATGTGTGATTGTATTCGGTTGTAGAGCTGAGACAATCTGTTTTGACCGTGGATGACCATTTTCCAGGGTCGATCCATTCATAATGTATCTTCAATCCGGCTATTTTTTGTTGGTTGCGAAATTTTTCTGAGGAATGATTGGGCTTGCCACAATGGTGACAATGATGGAGATCAAAAGCACCGATCTTCCGTATGATCGGTTCTTTGATAAATGAGAACATTTCGGTTGAATTCAACTTCAAAGTACGAGCAAATTTCTATTTTTCTGGTAAACTTTGGGTTGCGTGTATTGCTAGTTGTCTATATACTGTCTTTAGAACTTTGCACGAGATGATTTTTGCAATAAATATTGCATTGACGAACTTAATTGACTTGGAATAATCGGAATATGCAAGTTGGTGTCATTGTTGACATATCTGCGTGCGCTCGATTCTTGTTATTGTGAATTTCTTCCCATGGCTTGATGATGGGCTTGGAAGAAATTTGAAATGTAACAACTTTGACACTTGAAGTTGTTGGAATGGAATGACTTATCATCCGGATGGTTCAAAAATTGAAAGTATCACTCTTTATTGAAATCCAATCCTTTGAAATTGCGACTCTAGTTGAAGAAACTCAATGGTTTCTTTTTGTTTTGTTGTAGATGCCGTGAAAGATCAACAAGAGTTTCTTTGTTGAGTTTTCACCATGTCTTCATCACTTGAGATGATCAAACCGTGAAGAATTTTTAACAATCGAATATGTTGTGCCATCTAAACTTGCTCACTTGAAATCGAGCTCTCTTGTTATAGATGTCGTACTTTCAACTATTTCACTTAAATGACAGGGCTCACTTGAATGTGGCTTAAATGGCACGCTTGCTTGATTTGTTGCTTATTTCGCTTTCTTGGAACACTTGCTAGGAATTGTACAATATTATTTGCTTAAACTCTAGAATTCACGCTCGCTTTGATGACGATCGTGTTTGTTTAATCGCTCACTCGACGTACGTGATGACCCGTGCCTACTTGAATGAATAGCCGCGCTCGTCTTGATGTCGATCTCAACTTGCTTGATTTGCATTAGAGTTGAACTTTGTTTTGGTTTGCTTTCGATGGTTGCTTCAATGAACTTCACTCTCGGCTCGCTTGAAAGGTTTGAACTTTTGTTTATTGTCTTGATGCAAAATTTCTTGAATGTATAATCACGCTCGCTTGCGGGAGATGTGAACTTGCTGCTGTTTGTTTTAGAGGTAAAAAACTCGTGCATTCACTTGGTTTTCTAATAAAGAGAAGGATGTCGAACAAACATCAGAGATGCACCCAAAGAAATCTTACAATGATTTTAATGATTCACTTTGTTCTCTTAAAAATTCATTAACTAGTGAGATTTTTAATGATTCACTTAAAACAATGAGTTTGATTACAAGTTACGCAAATGGATTTGCAAGAATGTTGCTGACGTAGACTTTTGTCTTTTGAAATGCATTAAACTTGACTAAAGCGAATTTGATTGTTGATGTAGAGTGACGAGGTAGACAATCTTTGATTTTATGTTGCATGTGTTGATCTTGCAACTATGTGTTGTGCTTGCTGATATTGAACTTACGTGTATGCGATATTAAATGAAATTATTGATGTATGTCGAGGAAACTAGACACTGGAAGTCAAAGAGAAACAACATGAATCCGTAAAAACATGCGCCATCACAAACACACATGGTGTACCTAAAAATCTCTTTATTCAATTTCCAGTGGATCTAGGACACAATCACCAAAAAAGTTATATATTATTCATGTAGAGAAAAATTTTCAATCACATTATTTTTCTTGCCTTGGGACCCTTTGTCAAACAAAAATTCACTTCTGAATGACTTCTTAGAGTGAAAACCTTATCACTCCAAAGATTTACAACGAAAACAATTTTATCAGCTTTCAAATCACAATTATTATTATTTTATTTTTTATTTTTTTAGCTTACCACTCCAAAAAACACGACTTTGTTTTATGTCTCCCAAAATTAAATACAAATTTTTGAGCACTTATCGCTCCATTACAAATATCCTTATCACGACCTTCACCTCGCCAACTCCCAAAAATCAAAATAAAACGTCCACTCACCCCTTATCTCTCCCAATAATCACAAATAATTAAAAATACACCTTTTTTCGAAATCACTTACATCTCCTTTTTAAACTTCCATGATAAAGTTTCTTTATAAAAAGGAAAAAAAACATATTTATCACCACACCTTATCTCTTTATATGAAAACCATTGTCCCGTTAAACACTTTTTAAAGCATGAGCTAAGATATTTTAATATATAGAAAGTGCCACTTTTAAAGTTTTTACCTTCTGACTCTCATTCCAAGCAAAGCATGTCACTTTCTTGAGGACTTTGTTCACGTAGGTTTTCAAGGCAGCTCTTCATGTTGTAGTTCAACGCACGTGTCGATCTCCAAAAGACGACGACATGCACCACACGAGAAAATGCACCAAAAAGGAAATTAAGAGCTTTAATAAGTCTATTGTTTCAATTTTTCTCACCTATTTGAATCTTTTTTTGATCGCACGTTACTCATCTTGTTCCCTACGACATACTTCTCATAAAATTTATTGATTTAGGTAACACAAACCGGTGGTAAGTTGGCATTTTCGACTCACCGTGCTCTTGCTTGTCGGGACCACGTTATATACACACACTTTTTAAATTGAAACCAACGGTGATCAATTTCTATCCGGATCACTCTCTACATTTGTTACGACGGATTGATGAGTTCAACACGAGGATACTCTACTCGCTAGCAGGGAGTGTCGATCAAACACAAAAAAAATCGACTTTCCATTCGTTCTTTTCGACCTCGGTAGATGCAATAGATAGTTAGACCGTAAGTCGGTGGATCGTTCAACGTCACATCTATTCACCATAGCCACCGCCATCGCTGCAAGAAGGCGGACGACGACGCTCCGGGGAAAGGACGTTTGAGAAAAACTCTAAATAAAAAATAAATCAATTCATCGGAAACTACACATCAATCGACAGCTTTGAAGGAAAACGTTTTTTGTGAGTTCCTCCAGATTCTTTCGTTTAATTTGACCATCCCAAGAAAAGTAGAATGTCCTTGCAATATTCGCCTTTTAATTCAGCGGATATCTTAGAACCAACAGCTGAACCCACTTCTTGGCCTTCGATTTATTCCACCATCTATCACACTTATCCACACTCACAACTCGAAATTGAATTCATAAATGCTCTTAATACCTCCATAGACCACGACAGGTCCGGAAGAAAATTCATCGTAGTGCCATAATGAAGGGGGCGTCTGCGCGAAATGTATGCATGAGCTGCTCGATCATTCTTTTAAAAAAACTCACATACACTCAGTTTTTCACGATTTTAGATAATGCACATGATTCATTGTCTCAAAAAGCTCCCACACACCACATCCACCGTGGCTCTAATTTTTACGCATATGGAATAAAAAACACACAGGATAAAAAATAAAACTTACTCACACGACTGGATGCGTACTGTTGATTTGGTTACTCGTTGTGTGCGTGTTCTTACAAACTTAACCGAGAGATTGTGTGGCCGTGTGACACTGCACCGTGGGATGGATACGATGAGACAGAAGGTTAATATATGTCTAGAAAGTGAAATTAAAAATTTCGCTGGGCTACATTGCATACGTATTTCCATCGGCCTTTAAATTGCTTTTGAAGCGTCTCGATGCATTTAGTGTTTTCAACAATAACACACGGCATATGACAAATTAAAAAATGGCACCATCCACATCTCATCTCTTCACAAACGGCATGCAACTCTTCAATGCCTCATCCGCATCACATCTCCTTCACACACCGATGCAACGACTCAATGCCTCATGCACGTAGAGCTTCAAATACATAGAGTCCGGCGATTTCACCAAAGAGTAAAATGATCTGGCTCGATGCACACACATATTAGAAAAAATGAAATTAACTTAGAAACGAGTACTACAGCATTACCACAGCTCGAGATACAAAACCGGACAAAATATTGGCGTGAAAAGAGGCTTGACCTCATGGCATTCTTGTCATCCTCTCGTATTAAAAAGAAATTTAGTTTTCAAATTTAAATAGATGAGAGAAAATGTCTAAGATAGTCCGTGCTATCATAGACCTCCTTTGGATTTGAGATAATTTCTCACCAAAAACACCAAGATCAGGAGTTACTAAACAAACTCCAATATTTGAGGAACAACCCGAGAGTTAGGCACACATGTCCCTAACTTGGAATATTTCATTAATTTAGTTTATTATTTTGGATTTATTATTGTTATTCCGAGAGAGGCTAAACACTTCAATGATGAGCATAGCCTGGTGGTATCTTCCTTTATCCTCATTCTCATGGTCTCCACATTCATCCTCATCATCCCAATCTCTTCCTTCATCTTAATGGAAAAAAAATGTCACAATAGAGGTGTAAAGAAGAGAAAAGTCAGAAACATGAAATTTATCATTACTGCAGGTCCATTACTATGTTTGAGAATTTTGTTTTACATACTACATTGAAATCCATTGAAAACCTTCAAAACACGCTTGCAACCAATTTGATATTTAATGTTGTTTTACGTAGTACATTGAAATTCACTGAAGACCTTGAAAAAGAACATCGAAAACCAATTTTCTAATTATGATTTCATCAAATTTCATCGTTAGGATCTAAGTTAAAATCCCATCTCTAGAAAAAAATATTTCCAAAAATATTAAGGTATTTTCAATTAGCAATTCTTTACCCTTGAAATCATTTGTGCCCCGATTTTAGACTTTTTGCATTGTGAATCCATTATCGCACGAATGCATATGCTCCGATTTTAGTCTTTTGCATTGAGAATCCATGATGAAATTCCCATAATAGTAGCTTTGAATGATTTTAGGCTTTTACATGAAAAATACGGATCAAATTCCCATATGCTCGATTTTAGACTTTTGCATTGAGAATCCATGGTCACATTCCCATAACGGTGAGGTCCGTATAATTTTCATAACTCATTTAATAATTAATTTTTTATATATGTATGTTTTTTTAATTGTATGCTTACTATTGGATTTTTTAATTACTAATTAGATTAAAATTTTAAAGAAATATTCAAAATAAACACAGTTCATAATTAGTTAATATAAACCTACTAACTCTTTCTTACAAAGTTTGGATAAAATTTCGAAGGGTTAGACACTAAATTAGGTGGAGTGGGCGAGCTATTTTTCTGGACTCCACGTATCCTCCTTCATCCTCATCAACATCCTTGAGATTGGTAAAACAATGGCATTGCTTTTTATTTGTCACGTCACGACATAATTTATTTGACCATACAAAAATAGTTCCCCTAGTAGTTCCCGACATAATATCATGAGTCCTTTCGATCATATGTGAATGCCTAGAGGTGCATATGTTGGAAGGGCATGCCTCTGAACTCAGAAATCACAATTTTGAGCATCACGTTGTAATCTTTCTCGGGATTTTTCCTGTAACAATGCTACTAATATTGATGGATTTAGGTCCATCACGATATCGGCCAAAACCGCAAACATAAATCAAAATGTCCTCTTCGTTTGTAACACACGAACCGACTAAAGAGATGATGTCAAAAATGCTATTTTCCTCAAATGTGACCACAATCTCACCTTGTAAATCATAGAATATAAATAATTCCTTCTATGATGCACAATACAACACTTCTTTTGGCTAAATAGAGAGGTGGGCAAAGTAGGACTAAGATGGCGTTTGATTTTATTACTTTGAAAAATTTTCAGAACATATATCCATGACCTCGCATTCCTAAATCCCATTTCTCAACCACTATTCTATCGAGGGCCATATAACTCCATAGGGATTAGCCGCTCTTCCACACGGGCTCCAGTGATTACACACAACCACACCATCGAGCCCTCACAACCCTTGGCTGTTATCCCATGATGCGGGAGAATTAGGCTCAAAAAATTCTTTGTATTCTAATAGATATAGGGGGTCTTGTATTACCTAAGAAATTGGATTCTTATGTAACAAATTAAAATGATTTGTTTGGAGTTGAGTGATTTTCATATTTTAAAATAGGATTAATGAAATATTGAGAGGTTTTTTGTAAATTTTCTTGAAATAAAATATGAGAGATTTGAGAATTAATTGTAAATCCTAAATTAGAATTGGTTTCATGAATGCAGGGATTTATGAGAATCCTTAGGGATAAAAAAGAGATTTTAGGATTTAGAGGATATTCGGGATTTGATTGAGAATATAGTGGATCTAAACCAAAATTGGTTTTAGAATCCAATTTGTATAAATTGTAAGCCTCGAGGCATTATAGATAAGAGAGATTCGGGGCTTTAGACAGATAGAGATGTTGTTGTAAGCCTACGGGAAAATTAGAGGAAAGGCCACTGAATAGATTAGAATATCAAGCCGTAGAGAGGAAATATTTTGTAATTATTTGGTTATAGATATATAGAGAAATTCGATTATGAATTGGGTGAATATGCATTGATTGATGGAATTATGATTTGTATGTGAAATTGGAAAATCAAATCGAGAGGATAGCACTAAGAATGTAACCGAGACTCATACAAGCTCTATATAATTTGAATTCAAAATTAACTAAATCTGTGTTTATTAGCAGGAATTTTGTCATTGTGTATTGAGCTACATGATTTAGGAAAGTCATCGAGACCGCGTGTTCTAAGAGAACAATGTCAAAATTCACACTACGTAAAGGCGAGAAGGATCAAATGAAGTCGAGGATATATAAACATAAAATGCGAGAAGGGTTGTATGACTGTATTTTATGTTTATAGTTTGAATCTTGTATGAGTTTTTCATGTGTTAAGTTCGGTCATCGATCAACGAATGGATCGATGACACAGAGAAAGGAAATGACACTTCAATTTGAAATTTTGAGTGTATTTTGTAAAACCGAGAAATTGGACTTGGAATCACATGCATCAGCTTGTGCACTCAAGCGAGGAATTGAAGCTTAAAAAGAATCACAATGAAATCGGTTTGAGGAATGGTGTTCCTAATCGAATTATGCAACATGAAACTTGGACGTGTAAGAATGGATTGATGGTGAATCATTTAAACAATGTGACATTCAATGAAACAACGACAAAAGAGTAGATCTCTGATTATCGACATAATCGTAATCAAAATCCCATACTTTGGCATGGAATTGGGGGAGAAGGGAACATGTTAAATAAATCTGATTGCATAGTGGAGTTATAATGGAACCAAGGAAATTTGGAAAACATGAGCGAGATGGAAACTTTGAGTCAATGGAGTGACGGAACCATGAAATGGGTTTGGAAACCAAATGGTGGTTTTCACATAGAATGAAAAATAGTAAATGGTAAATTATAAAAAGGATGTGATAACGTTAAAGTAGCGACACGTGGCATACTCAAACCAGCTATTTTGCATGAATAGAAAATGTTAAATATCATGCTAGTTGAAATGCGATATTGCATGATGGAGGTTGGATTATGTTGTTAAAATCGACGGCAAAGATTTAAATGCAGGTTGAGCATCGAAATATGAGAAAAGCATGGTCAAATGGAAAGAATGGTAAGTTCATAAAGAATTCTATTATAAAAGTACTATAATAGAAATAAAACTTAATAAAGGGAATTATACTAAGGATTATGGAAAGGTTCCGCTCAAAGGTTTTAATAAGGGTTACACTTTGGATATTTAAAAGGAATGGCTCTCGATTAATGACTATAGCAACTAAAATTGAAGAAGTGTGATTAGAGGAAAGATATATGTTGTTTCATTTTTTATATGCATATTGTAGGTGAAACACAACAAAGGTAGTCATCCTGTGGTATCGAGCTAGCTAACGGATCTTTGGAAGGTTATTTTTTTTAAATTGTACAGAAATGCATGTGTAATGGAGAAAGTAAGAGAAGATCAGTTTTTGAATCGATAAGAAGCACATACATAGAGTTGATGTGTAATAGACATTTTCTAAAATAAATGAAAACGATTCCATTCAAAGTACAAATGAATGAGGACAAACAAAGGTCATGCGAGAGATCTTGAAGGTGAGATAATGTGTTTTATTTTAATCTAGTTTGAAAGATTGTGGTTGCAGAATTATAGTTGTAGACAAGATGAAAACAAAGAAAGATCCAAGTATTAAGAAGCAGATGATGGAGGAACTGGTAAAAATTTACGAAAGAAGGAAGGTGACTAAGTGTAGCAGCCAAAGGAACAATTGGTTCAAGAGAGTGAACCAAAAGAATACCTAGGAAGAGGTCAAGCTCAGAAAAGGAAGCTTGATAGGGTATTGAGTAGCAAAAGGAGATTGGTACAAGAGAAGGCTATGTTGCGGATCACCAATCAAGCATGGATGAGTTCATGAAGAAGATGGCCATGGAGAAATCAGAGAGAGATATTGCAGTGATGAAAGTACAACTAGAGATACTATACAAATGGCTACAAGAGACAGGGAATGAATGCTAAAGACATGGATGGAGAATGAGGAAATGGGTTATATGGAACCTATTGCAAAATAAATGGAATGCTAAGATGATGAACAAGTTCAGAGAACTTGAACAGAGATACATATTTCTTTGTTGGGAAAAAAAAGACTCAAAGGAATTGAGTCACAACAAATAGGATCTGTTGGAAACCAGAAAGTACATTGTGAAAGATTGGTGTTTGAAGAAACAAACGAGGCGAAAGGTCTTGTGTTTTTTAAAACTCATAATTTTGTGTAATATTGTAGGAACATCATAGGATGATGAAAAAGATTTAGAGTTTGTTAAGGAGAAGGAGCTGAATCGAGATTCGTTTTAGATTAATGCTGAGATAGCAAAGATCTCGAAACAAAAGGAGACAAAAGGGGTCTTATGGAAATATACAACAGAAATTTTAAATATGATTTAGCAGAGGAAGAAGGACCATCCGATGATTGGTCAACAACAAGTGAAGGAGTGAAAAGTCGTGTAAAGTTTTCCAAATTCTACCCCAATTGAAATTGTTAGAGCTATATAGAAAGTTATATCTTCAAAGAAGAGAGTTGGAAAAGTAGAGGATCTATACTCAGGATGAATTGTTGAAAGTGAAAGACAAAGAAATTGTCATGAGTGACGATCGAGGAAACATAGAGGATAAGGATGTAAAGAATGATTCAGACAAATCGAAAGAGTTCATTATTGTGAACCAAAGTAGGGAGACATCCTTGAAATAGATGATATGAAGGAGAGACTAGCTGACAGTCTCATGGAGGATTTAAATCAACATACTTGATGTGCTGACAAAGGAGTTAAATGAAAACTCAAAGCAAGCATACTGAGATGTTTCGAGAGGAGGAAGAGGCATTGAAACCTTGTATTTTTAATACTGATAATTCATGTGTTAATTATGCAGGGTAAAGAAGGACGATCAAATGGAAAAATGTCAAAAGGATCTAATGAAAAGGAAACTATGTTAGCTGAAAAACATAGTGAAGAATCATCATTCTATCATGATGAATGGTACAATGGAGATAAATTTGGAAAATGGGAAGGAAGACAATGAAGAATTTTCTAAGTCCACGAAAAAGACTTAGAACCGCAAGAGGGAGATTTGGTGACTAGATCATCAAATAAGACCATTGGGTCTTGTGATTTTGAAATTAATAATTTGATCGTGTTTATAGGTGTTGCGGAAGGAAATCCATCTTTTGGAGTTTGTCATGAATGAAAATGAATTGTTGCAGCAGAAGGAACCCATATATTCCTTACTTAATAAGGAGATCATCTACAACGAAGGTGAGACAATCATGTCTCATATGAAGGAACTTGTTATTGTTGATGACAAGGAGGAGTTGGCTTGTACGATTGGCCATGAGAAGATCGCTAGGACGTAGACCCTTAGAACTATCATAGTGGTGGAGAATCATAATTCTATTCCGATAAAGGATGAAGAAATAGTGTCACAAAAATTATTGGACTTGTGCCAAAGAAAAGGAAAACTATGGAGATTATACGGGAGTTTTAGGAGAAATTCCGGATGAGGCAAAACATGTCTCAAGAGGAAGGAGAGTCAGTTTTAAAATTGAAGAACCAGTAAGATATAATGATGAGGAAGATGTAAAGCATGAAGATACATAGTTTGAAGAAGTCTGAATTGATTGTTAGAATCAATCAGAGGAGGTAAAGGACAATCACCGAAGATTGTCAAGGAAGAAAAATAAGGTTATGCCGAAAACTAAATTGTAGAATATTGATGATATGTTTGAGATGAAACAAGTCCAAAGGGAATGGATGAAATGCTTACTGGAAACATTTGAACAAAGAAAAAGGTATTGCGAGATCATTTGAAGTGGAAATGTCCGAAGTTGTGGAAGAGAAAAGAGCGAGATACTAGTTTGCCAAATTTGATTATGCTTGCTAGTATACAAAGAAAGATGAATGAGTATGTTGCTGATGCTTAAAGAATCAGAAGATAATTTATTTTTTAAAAAAATACATTTGCAGGTAGTGAGCAAAAAGAAGGATGTTGTCGAGAGGGAGATATCTTAAGAGATATTCGGGAAGTCTAGGAGGTAGCAATGTCTAGAGCAATATCTAGAAGAGTATTTGGAGCAATATTTACAACAATATTTGCAGCAGAAATTGGAAGCAACAACAAATGGCAAAGTGGTTACCAGTTAGGAAGATAACTCGGACATAGAGATTGAAAGCATAAGAAGGTTGATGATGAAGGTGTCTCGAAGAATACGAGTAGCAAGAAAGCAAAGAAAGAACAACAAGGAAAAGACAAGAATAGATTGTGAAAGCATAGTTAGTGGTAAGATGCGGAATAAAGTGTGGAAGCACTGGAAAGGTGCAGTAAGAATGATGAAGATAATGCAACTTATGGACAGCACAAAATAGAGTATGGGATCCAGGAGGCTAAAGGTTGGAAGCACATGATCAGGAGATCATGATTAATTTCTACTTTGGGAGTTCGATGCAGGGAGCATTAGGCTCAGAAAAATTCTTTGTATTCTAATAGATATGATGCAGGAGCATCCCGCTTGATTTTTCATTAAAATATGTGTAATTAGGGGGTGATGTCTTTTTTAATTATTTTATAAATTATTATGCTCATTTTTAATAAATTAAGAGAGAAAATGTGAGTGTGAGGATTATTGTAAATATTCTTTTTAATAAATTAAGGATATGAGTGGAGTGAGTTAGGTAGATAATTTAGGGATCAGGGAATTCCTTCAATAGAACTCGACTTGAGTCAAATAAGGGATAAATCTATTTTAGATTTTGGTTGAGATTTGTGTGGAGGAAATCATGGATTGGAGTTAATTCATAATTGTGTATAAATATGAAGCTTGTGTGAGGATAGAGGGATGAGTGTGGAATACAGAGAGAGATAGAGAGAATTGGTGTGAGAGTTTTGAAAAGGCCAAGAGCCGAGAGGCCCACAAATGTAATATTCGGCAATTGGTTTTGAATTTGAATTTTCTTATGTTATTATATACTCGTATTTTATTTGTGTTGGCTCTCTCTCTTCTTTATATATGTTTGAGCTGAATATGATGTGGTTTTTAATGATGAATTTCTGATGAAGTTTCCATGTTAAGGAAACACACATCTCATTATGTGCAAGGATCTGTTTTTATTGTAGAAAACCTCTGCATCATTTGGTATCGGAGCCCAAAGATCACATTAATCATACAACCACGGATGAGAGATGAGTGAGTGAATTTAATCTCGTAATTATATATAATGTGTATATTAGTGTGTGAATGTAGGATAATTGGTGTATTTGAAAAACCAACGTTGACTAAAGGCAACCTCGGATTTGTGGAGTGTAAGTGATTGGTGTGGTTTCAAATTGGAAAACTCGAAACCTTGAAGTCCGCAAATGTTTGGAAGAAGTCTATCACCACAGTGCTAGTATATTTTGTCAAAGTGTAGACCATAGATTTGTTTGCATCGCAGACCGAAGACAACAACGTAGGTGAAAGGTGTCACGGTAAGTTGGCATGGTTGTCAAATGCAAAAGACCATGTGTTTGTTTAGATACAATCCCCATGGATCATGGTGTGCAAATTTAACACATTGCCATGAAGTGCGGTCTTAATAGCCCCAGCCATGAAATTGTATGTCTTAACGCTTAGTGTTGGAGTGTGGCTACTGTGTGGAAAGCATAGTTTTTCTTAGATGCAGTAGCGATGGAGGCCGTGGAGATATAGCCTACGACCAACGTGAACTGAATTTCATATTGTGTTAGTAGTTTGATGTATCTGGTTCAAGTTTATGATGTAGCCACCATGCAACTAGCATGATTGGGACATTGCGTTTTGGTATATGCGGATTTAGGTTTCTTGCGAGACTTCGTGAGGAACTAAATGCAATTCCCCGTGGAGTTATTACTAGATCGTTTCCACTCTAAGATTTGAATTTCCTTACTTTTAACAACATACATGGATGTATTGGTTGTGTGGGTGAAACAAACAAAATTTATGGAGTTGTTGTCCGTGTGAGATAGTGAATGGTTTTCATCGCCATTTATCCATGATCCAATAGTGTCCCACAGAGTTCTCGGTATCCACAAAGATTAAGCGAGAATAGTTTTGTAAATGAAAAAAAATGATTGATTTGCGAATTTGTGGGTCGATAGCATAAGTCATGAGCCTCAGATTTGTTCTAAAGATCGAGCAATTACTAGGCATTGAACTACCTACATAAACTTTTGGAAACAGAGTTATGTATTTGTCAATGAAAATAGGTCGCATGGGATTTCAAATGTAGTAAACCATCACCAAAATCGACAAAGATTATAGATTATGGTTTTAGCATAGTCTCCAGTTTATGCAGCGTGATTCATATGCTTGAAACAGATTTGTTACAGCGAATGAGATCCATTTACTGGAGCCGAGTGAAGTCTCCAAGCTGTGAAGGGTGTCATAGATCATGTTGGGAGACCGTGTTTGGAGACAAGTAGGGTTGTGTGGGAGAGTGAATGCATAAGGCATCGATCTATTATCCAGTAAGATCGACCATCCGAGCTTGATTACACAGGAAATGAACATCGGAGTTAAGGTAGACGGAAATGAATCTGATTTTGTACTTATAAGGGAAGCTGTGCATCAAGGAGAGACAGAGATCAAAGTGGAGATCTCAATGATTGCAAGAAAAATCATGATCTGCGATAATTAAAGGCCATGGTAGCAAGAAACTGAAATTGCAAATTTGCAATTCACATAGACAGAAATGTTGTAAGCGCATTTGGACATATTTCTTGTGAAGAGACCAGGTTAAATGGGCCGAGAGTAAGTTCACTCGGACAAAATTAGAAGGGTACGTAAAAATTGGAAAGGTATGTTAAGTAAAATTGGGGACCGAGCATATTATATGTTGACATTTTTTGGTTTTTTCTTAACCAAAATTGAAATTATAGATAAAGTATTTTTGCGAGAAATAAATTTATATATATGTCAACATGCTCAGAATTAAAGTTAAATGTTTTTTTAAAGTGGATGTATGAGGGTTTATCACCACGAGTAGCTTTAAAGGAAATTAAGTTCCTCTTAAATGAATGGAAAAGGGAGAATGCGCTATCATGGGTGATATAAAGAGAAAACATGCATTTTTATAATATATGAGATGGTTTATTATGCATGGTGTGGGTTCTTCAGCAGTTTTGGCTGCGTCATTTTGGACCAAGGCTTGTAAGTGGAAATGGGAGAATTCTTTTGATTTGTGTTTTAAGAATGAAAACACAAACAAACCACAATTGATTGATGTTGTAGAATCCTTGTTTTTACCATCATATGGTGGCTCCTAAGGAGATGTTGTTTAGGATGGACACAATGTACGAGTTGTACATTAATCATCAAAGAGGTTGAAAACATGAGTAGCTTGTTCTCTCGTACAAAGTGAAGAGATGTGAATTGATGTACAATTTATAATGCACATCTGTATGGTGCATGGAAGTGCAGTGAAAAATGTTTACGCTAAGGTGATGAGCGGCATGTGAATATTCACAAAGTGATAAAGACGACACGAAAGAGTGAAATCCGTAAAGTTGAAATTTAAAAGAGGAGGTTTATTAATAACCTTGATGGGAGCATAAGGTATGATAATTCGTAAAGGTATTTTTTGAATGTTGAAAATTGAATGGTTTATTTATTTTCACCATAAAATAAATCTTGGGAAAAACTAATTGCATTTTTTGATTTAAAGGCTAAGTATCATGTGAAGTGATAAAGGGAGATGATGTAATTAGTGACTTGTGATATTTTCATAAGAATGGAGTATGAGAGAGAGTGAAGATTTTACATCATGAAAAATGTATTAAAGGGTGGTTGTTCATTGGACATGTTGTATAACTTGAATTAGAGTCAAAATATCCACTATTGTAATTATTGGGTCAAGCTTTGAAGTTAAATCAGATGTTAAGGTCAAATGAAAATTTGGATAGCTTGAGTCAAGTTAAACCATTGAGTCATTGTACAAGAGGGTGTATTTTTCATCCAAGATGAAGAGTTGATGTAAATTCCGAAGTCAAAGAGTCGTAAGCCAAGTCAAAGGTTTGAATGTAATTGGGTGCATGATCGGGCGGAGCCCGACACCCAAAGAGTTTGGTCATTGTAACACAAGCATTATCGAAGTTGTTTTGTTTTGCAGCAAAGAGGAGCAAGAGAGTTTCCCAGAGATGATTCCAAGATAGAGAACTGAAAAAGGTCAAGCGTAGGAAGAGAGCTTGTATTGTTGAGGGCAAATAAGAAGGCTTGCGTAAAAAGAGGATTCAAATGAAATCCACACGTGAACAAATGAAGTTCATAAAAGGAGGATAAGATGACTGTTGATAGTCATTTTAGAAGATCTCGATGAAGACCACAACAGAAGAAAAGAAGAAGGAAAATGCCAAGGTAAATGGCATATGTAAGCGAGTTGACTGATGAAGAGTATGAGCGGGAGAAAGCTGAGATAGTAGTTCACCTTGAGTTATTGATGGAATTGTTGCGTAGAAATACGAAAAGACCACAGACATGGTTGGACCATGAGGAAGAAAGTGAAGTGGCAGAGACTACACAAAAAGAGGGAGCAACAAGTAAACATACAATTGACGAAGAGCTTAGGAAGCTCGAGAAGATGATGAGTGTGAAATTGAGAGGTGAATAACTCGGAGAGGTCGAGTTGAAAATTGAAGTTTCCATTTGTGGCCTAGAACAGGGGTGAAATTTGGGTGAAGAGATCAATGAGAAAGATCTCATGGGATTATTGGAATAGTTCAGAAGAATTGGAAGATATGTTGACAAGAGAAGCAGATGAGGCTATGAAGCCTTGCATTTTTTAAATCTCATAGTTTGTGTATGTTCTGCAATATGTGTGGAAGATGGTGGACAAATTCGGTGAAACTATCACAGAGATGAATGAAACGCTTGAGGTGAAGTATGATGGAGAATGCCTTTCAGGAGGAGGAAGGTATTTGATTTGTTTGTAGCGTGAAAGAATTCATAGATGAATTCTTGTTTGGTGTAAAAAAGACAGTTGAATCATGTTATGGAGCAGAAGCATAATGAAAATTCTGAAGTGATATTACAAGGAGGTAAACAAATGAATTTTGTTTAATGAAATTGTTGACAGAATTTTGCAATGTGATGATACAAAAACCAGGATAACTCGGGAGGATTTCCAGAAGAAGAATGAAGTTGGGAATGAAGGTTGTGATGAAATGCTGGAAAGATTTCACATGGAAATAGAGTTCTTGGAACGATGGCTTAAGGAACACCGAGGGAGAAGTGAAGCTTGTAGAACCCGATACAGAAAGAGATTGCGATTTCCATGCATGATAGGGATGAAATGTTTTTAACATTTATAGAGTTGAGTGAATGTTATAACTTTTCAAATAATGATGTGATCTATGAGGTATAGAAGGAAACCTTCATAAATATGATGTTGAAATCAGAGAAATTGAGAAAAAAGTATTTGGAGATGAGATGAAAGATCAGAGCAACAAGAAAGTTTATGTCTTTAGAGACATAAAGGAAACAAAAGTATTGAACCAACGGGATAAAGATGAAAGCAACCAACAATTCAAAACAAGATCTACTGAAAATCCAGGGAATTCTATGATGGGAGATTGGTTCTTAAAGCATAAAAAGAGGCAAAAGGTCTTATCTTTTTAAAACTAATAGTTTGTTGATGAATGCAGGGTATAGCACCGTATGAGAAAGTTGTTCCTATAAGGGAAATCAATGACTATAATTGCGATCAAGAAGAAGTTCTTGATTATTCTTCATTTCATAAAGTTGAGTGGTCAACGCAATTGGAGACTGAAGCATCGTGACAAAGAGGAATTACTCCGAGGAATTTGGTAGAAGTAATTGTTGTAAAGACCGATGGAATCCAATTGACAAAGTAAGTGATGAATTACAAAATGGAGTTGATACTTTAAAGGACCAAATGGTAGAACAGAGTTTGGAATCCTGGAGGGAGCAAGTCATCAAGACTTGTGGCTGTCGCATTATTGCGGAAATAGTGGCGGACCTCATAGACAGGAGTCTATGGAAACTTCTCTACATGGGGGAGTCTGATGCGTGGAGCATCTGCTTGATTTTCATTAAAATATTTGTATAATTAGGGGGTGATGTCTTTTTTTAATTATTTTATAAATTATTATGCTCATTTTTAATAAATTAAGAGAGAAAATGTGAGTGTGAGGATTATTGTAAATATTCTTTTAATAAATTAAGGATATGAGTGGAGTGAGTTAGGTAGATAATTTAGGGATCAGGAATTCCTTCGATAGAACTCAGTTGAGTCAAATAAGGGATAAATCTATTTTAGATTTTGGTTGAGATTTGTGTGGAGGAAATCATGGATTGGAGTTAATTCATAATTATGTATAAATATGAAGCTTGTGTGAGGATAGAGGACAGAGTGTGGAATACAGAGAGATAGAGAGAATTGGTGTGAGAGTTTTGAAAAGGCCAAGAGCCGAGAGGCCCACAAATGTAATATTCGGGCAATTGGTTTTGAATCTGAAT
This sequence comes from Pinus albicaulis, assembly GCA_034641835.2. Taxonomy (NCBI): domain Eukaryota; kingdom Viridiplantae; phylum Streptophyta; class Pinopsida; order Pinales; family Pinaceae; genus Pinus; species Pinus albicaulis. The sequence continues at coordinate 848,186,523 of CM076576.1, forward strand.
TTTTCTTATGTTATTTATATACTCGTATTTTATTTGTGTTGGCTCTCTCTTCTTTATGTATGTTTTGAGATAGAATATGATGTGGTTTTTTATGACTGAATTTGATGAAGTTTCCATGCATGAGGAAACAGACACTCTAATATGTGCAAGGATGTCATTTTGTGCGAAAACACCGCATCATTTGGATATCGTAGCCCAAAGATCACCTTAATCGGTAGAGCCGCGGACGCAGTGATAGAGTGAGTGAATTTAATCTCACAATTATCTATATGTTGTATATTAGTGTGTGAACATAGGACAATTGGTGCATTTCGAAAAACCAATGTTGACTAAAGGCAAACCTTAGATTTGGTGGAGTGTAAGTGATTAGTGTGGTTTCAAATTGGAAAACTGAAACCCTAAGTCCGCAAATTCTTGGAAGAAGTCACATCACCCACAGTCGACGTATTTGTCAAAGTGTATAACGCAATGCATCGGCAGACCGAAGACAACGCGTAGGTGAAAGGCATCATGGTAAGTTGGCATGACATTCAAATGCAAAGACTACATATTTGTTTAGATGCAATCGCCATGGATCATGGTGTGCAAACACTTAACACATTTCCATGAAGCGTGGTCTTAGTAGGCCTAGCCATGAAATTGCAGTCTTAACGCTTAGTGTTGGATTGTGGCCAGTGTGTGGAAGCATACTTTTGCTTGGACGCAGAGTGATGGAGGCCATGGAGATATAGCCTACGACCATCGTGAACTGAATTTCATATTGTGTTAGTAGTTTGATGTATCCGGTTCAAGTTTATGATGCAGACACATTGCGCGTCTAGCATGATTGGGACATTGCGTTTTTGGTATATGCGGATTTAGGTTTCTGCGAGACTATGTGAGGAACTAAACGCAATTCCCATGGAGTTATTACTAGATCATTTCCACTCTAAGATTTGAATGTCTTTACTTTTAACAACATGCAGTGGATGTATTGGTTGCGTGGGTGAAACAAAAATTTATGGAGTTGTTGTCCGTGTGAGAAGTGAATGGTTTTCATCGCCATCTATCCATGATCCAATAGGGCCCATGAGTTCTTGGTATCCACAAATTAAGCAAGAATAGTTGTGTAAATGATGATTGATTTTTGAATTTTTGGGTCGATAGCATAAGTCATGAGCCTCGTATTTGTTCAAAGATCGAGAAATTACTAGGCATTGAACAAACCTACATAAACTTTCGAGAAAAAAAGTTTATGTATTTGTCATTGCAAATAGGTATGCGATTTCAAATGCAAGAAAACCATCACCAAAATTCTGACAAAAGATTATAGATTATGGTTTTAGCATAGTCTCTAGTTTATGCAGTGTAGATTCATATGCTTGAAACAAATTTATTACAGCTGAATGAGATCCATTTATGGAGCCGAGTGAAGTCTCCAAGTCTGTGAAGGGTGTTTTTTTCGTAGATCATGTTGGGAGAATGTGTTTGGAGATAGTGGTTGTGTGGGAGAATGAATGCATAAAGGTCGCATATATTTATCCAGACGATCGATCATCCGAGCTTGATTACACAGAACAATGAATCTAGAGCTGAGTGACAGAAATGAATCCGATTTTGTACTTATAAGGGAAGCCGTGCGTCAAGGAGAGATGGAGATCAAATGGAGATCCCAATGATTGCAAGAACAATCATGATCCATGCGATAATTGAAGGCCATGGAGCAGGGTAAAATTGAAATTGCAAATTTGCAATTCACATGACAAAATGTTGTAAGCACATTTGGACATCTTGCTTGTGAAGGGACCAGTAAATGGGCTGAGAGTAGGTTCACTGTGAACAAAGATTAGAAGGGCGTAGGGAAAATTGGAAAGGTATATGTTAAAAGTAAAATTGAGGGACTGAGGCATATTATATGTTGAAAGGCATTTTTGGTTTTTCTTAACCAAAATTGAAATTATAGATAAGTATTTTTGCGAGAATAAATTTATATATATGTCAACATGCTCAAAATTAAAGTTAAAATGTTTTTAAAGTGGATGTATAAGTGTTTATCACCATAGGAGCTTTAAAGGAAATTAAGTTCCTCTTAAATGAATGGAAAAAGGAGAATGCACTATCACGGGGTGGTATAAAGAGAAACATGCATTTGTATAATATATGAGATGGTTTATTATGCATGGTGTGCTGGTTCTTCGCAGCTTTGGTCGTGTCATTTTGGACTGAGAGTCTTGTAGTTGAAATGGGAGAATTATTTTGATTTGTGTTTTAAGATTGAGAACACAAACAAACCACAATTTCTTGATGTTGTTAGAATCCTTGTTTTCTCCATCACATGGTGTCGCCTAAGGAGATGTTGTTTAGGATGGACACAATGTATGAGTCTGACATTATTCATCAAAGCGGTTGAAAACATGAGTAGCTTGTTCTCGTAGAAAGGTGAAGAGATGTGAATTGATGTATAAATTTATAATGTACAGTTGTATGGTGCATGGAAGTGCGGGAAAACTATTTATGCTAAAGTGATGAGCGGCATGTGAATATTCATAGTGATAAAGACGACACGGAAGAGTGAAATTCAAAAGTTGAAATTTCAAAGGGGAGGTTTATTAATAACCTCGATGGAGCATAAGGTATGATAATTCAGAAAAGGCATTTTTTGAATGTTGAAAATTGAATGGTTTATTTATTTTTCACCATAAAATAAATCTTGTGAAAAACGGATTGCATTTTCATTTAAAGGCTAAGTATCATGTGAAGTGATAAAGGGAGGTGATGTAATTAGTGACTTGTGATATTTTCATAAGAATGGAGTATGAGAGAGGTGAAGATTTTACATCATGAAAATGTATTAAGGGTGGATGTTCATTGGTATGTTATAGTAACTTGAATTAGAGTTAAATATCCACTATTGTAATTATTGGGTCAAGCTTTGAGTTAAATCATATGTTAGTGTCCAAAATGAAAATTTGGATAGCTTGAGTTAGTTAAACCATTGAGTCATTGTACAAGAGGGTGTATTTTTCATCCAAGATGAAGAGTTGATGTAAAGTCTAAAAGTCAAAGAGTCGTAAGCCAAGTCAAAACGGTTTTGAATGTAATTGGGTGCATGATCGGTGGAGCTCGACACCCAAAGAGTTGGTCATTGTAACACAAGCATTCAGGGATTGTTTGTTTGCACAGGCAAAGAGGAGAAAGAAGTTTCCGAGATGATTCAAAGGCGAGAGAACCAGGTCAAGCGTAGGAAGAGAGATTAGTATTGTTGAGGGAAAGTAAGAAGGCTTGCGGAAAAGAGGATTCAAATGAAATCCACACGTGAACGAATATGAAGTTCGATAAAGGAGGATAAGATGATTGTTGATAGTCATTTTAGAAGATGCGATAGAAGACACAAGGTAGAGAAAGAAGAAGGAAAATGCCAAGGTAAATAGCATATGTAAGCGATTGAATGATGAAGAGTATGAGCGGGAGAAAGCTGAGATAGCAATTCACCTTGAGTTATTGATGGAATTGTTGTAGAGAAATACGAAAGACCAAAGACATGGTTGGACCATGAGGAAGAAAGTGAAGTGGCGAGAGACTACAGCAGAAAAGAGGGAGCAACAGTAAACATACGGTTGACATAAGAGCTTAGGAAAGCTCGAGCAAGATGATGAGTGTGAAATTGAGAGGTGAAGAACTCAGAGAGGTTGAGTTGAAAATGGAAGTTTCCATTTGCAGCATCGGACAGGGTGAAATTTAGGTGAAGAGATCAATGAGAAATATCTCATGGACTATTGGAATAGTTGAGAAGAATTGGAAGATATGTTGACAAGAGAAGAAGATGAGGCTATGAGGCCTTGCATTTTTTAAATCTCATAGTTTGTGTATGTTTTTAATATGTGTGAGATGGTGGACAAATGCTGTGAAACTGTCACAGAGATGAATGAAACGCTTGAGGTGAAGTATGATGGAGAATGCCTTTCGAAAGGAGGAAGGTGCTTTGATTTTTGTACAGTAAAGAATTCATAGATGAATCCTTGTTTGGTGTAAAAGAGATAGTTGAATCATGTATGGAGCAGAAGCATAATGAAAATTTCCGAAGTGATATTACAAGGAGGTAAACAAACGAAATTTGTTTAATGAAATTGCTGACAGAAAATTTTGCAATGTGATGATACAAAAACCAGGATAACTCAGGAGGATTTCCAGAAGAAGAATGAAGTTGGGAATGAAGGTTGTGATGAAATGCGGAAAAGATTTCACGTGGAAATAGAGTTCTCGGAATGATGGCTTAAGGAACACCGAGGGAGAAGTGAAGCTTGTAGAACCCGATACATAAGAGATTGCGGTTGCTTCATGCATGATAGGGATGAAATGTTTTTTAACATTTATAGAGTTTTAGTGAGGTTATAACTTTTGAAATAATGATGTGATTGTAGGTACAAAAGGAAACCTTCATAAATATGATGTTGAAATCAAAGAAATTGAGCAAAAAAGTATTTGGAGATGAGATGAAAGATCAGGGAACGACAAGAAAGTTTATGTCTTTAGAGACATAAAGGAAACAAAAGTATTTGAACTAAACGGGATAAAGATGAAAGCAGCCGACAATTCAAAACAAGATCTACTGAAATCCACGAAGTCTATGATGGGAGATTGGTGCTTAAAGCATCAAAAAGAGGTAGAAAAGGTCTTATCTTTTTAAAAACTAATAGTTTGTTGATGAATGCAGGTATAGCACCGGATGAGAAAGTTGTTCCTATAAGGGAAATCAATGACTATAATTGTGATCAAGAAGAAGTTCTTGATTATTCTTCATTTCATAAAGTTGAGTGGTCAACACAATTGGAGACTGAAGCATCGGACAAAGAGGAATTACTCCGAGGAATTGACAGAAGTAATTTTTGTAAAGACCGATGGAATCCAATTGACAGAGTAAGTGATGAATTACAAAATGGAGTTGATACTTTAAAGGACCAAAGGTAGAGCAGAAGTTTGGAATCTTGGAGGGAGAAAGTCATCAAGACTTGTGGTTTATCGCATTATTACGGAACAGATGGCAAACCTCATAGACAGAGTCTATGGAAACTTTCTCTACATGGGGGAGTCCGATGCGGGAGCATCCTGCTTGATTTTCATTAAAATATTGTATAATTAGGGGGTGATGTCTTTTTTAATTATTTTATAAATTATTATGCTCATTTTTAATAAATTAAGAGAGAAGTGTGAGGATTATTGTAAATATTCTTTTAATAAATTAAGGATATGAGTGGAGTGAGTTTAGGTAGATAATTTAGGGATCAGGGAATTCCTTCAATAGAACTGAGTTGAGTCAAATAAGGGATAAATATATTTTAGATTTTGGTTGAGATTTGTGTGGAGGAAATCATGGATTGGAGTTAATTCATAATTGTGTATAAATATGAAGCTTGTGTGAGGATAGAGGACAGAGTGTGGAATACAGAGAGAGATAGAGAGAATTGGTGTGAGAGTTTTGAAAAGGCCAAGAGCCGAGAGGCCCACAAATGTAATATTCGGGCAATTGGTTTTGAATCTGAATTTTCTTATGTTATTATATACCACTGTATTTTATTTGTGTTGGCTCTCTCTCTTCTTTATATATGTTTTGAGCTGAATATGATGTGGTTTTTAATGACGAATTTGATGAAGTTTCAATGTTTAAGGAAACACGCACTCTATTATGTGCAAGGATCTATTTTATTGCGTAAAACCCTGCATCAAGATATAGGGGGATCTTGTATTTCCCTAAGAAATTGGATTCTTATGTAACAAATTAAAATGATTTGTTTGGAGTTGAGTGATTTTAATATTTTTAAAATAGGATTAATTAAATATTGAGAGGATTTTTGTAAATTTTCTCGAACGAGAATATGAGAGATTTGAGAATTAATTATAAATCCTAAATTAGAAATGGTTTCATGAATCTGGGGATTTATGAGAATCCTTAGGGATAAAAGAGATATTTTAGGATTTAGAGGATATTCAGGATTTGATTGAGAATATAGTGGAACTAAACCAAAATTGGTTTTATAACCCAATTAGTATAAATTGTAAGCCCTCAAGGCATTAGAGATAAGAGAGATTCAGGGTTTAGACAGACAGAGTTTGTTGTTGTAAGCCTACGAGCAAAATTAGAGGAAAGGCCGCTAATTAGAATATCGGGCGTAGAGAGAGGGAAATATTTTGTAATTATTTGGTTATAGATATGCGGGAGAAATTCGATTCTCGAATTGGGTGAATATGCATTGATTGATGGAATTATGATTTGTATGTGAAATTGGCAAAATCAAATCGAAAGGATAGCACTAAGAATGTAACCAAGCTTGTACAAGCTCGCGTATAATTTGAATTCGAAATTAACTAAATATGTGTTTATTAGCAGGAATTTTGACATTGTGTATTGAGCTACAGGATTTAGGAAAGTCATGAGATCTGCGTGTTGTAAGAGAACAATGTCAAATTCACACTACGTAAAGGAGAGAAGGATCGAATGAATTCAGAGGATATATAAACATAAAATGCCGAGAAGACTTGTATGATTGTATTTTATATTTATAGTTTGAATCTTGTATGAGTTTGCATGTGTTAAGTTTCATCATTGATCACTCGAATGGATCGATGACACTAGAGGAGGAAATGACACTTCAATTTGAAATTTTCGAGTATATATTTTGTAAAACCAGAAATTGGACTTGGAATCACATGCATCAATCGTGCACTCAAGTGAGGAATTGAAGCTTAAAAAATAATCACAATGAAATCGGTTTGAGGAACTAGTGTTCCCAATCGAATTTTGCAACAAAAACTTGGACATGTAAGAATGGATCGATGGTGAATCATTTAAACAATGTGACATTCAATGAAATAGCGGCATAAGCAGATATCTATGATTATCGGCATAATCATAATCAAAATCCCATACTCGGCATGGAATTTGGGGAGAAGGAACAGGTTAAATAAATATGATTGCACAAAGGAGTTATAATGGAACCAGTGAAATTTGGAAAACATGAGCGAGAGGAACTTTGAGTCAACAGGAGTGATGGAAACCATGAAATGGGTTTGGAAACCAAACGATGGTTTTCGCATAGAATGAAAAACTGGTAAATGGTAATTATAAAAAGGATGCGATAACGTTAAAGCAGCGACGCGTGGCATACTCAAACCAACTATTTCGCATGAATAGAAAACGTTAAATATCATGCTAGTTGAAATGCAATATTGTACATGATGGAGGTTGTGATTTGGTTGTTAAAATCTATGGGCAAAGATTTAAATGCAGGTTGAGCATCCAAATATGAGCAAAAGCATGGTTAAATGGCGGAATGGCAAGTTCATAAAGAACTCTGTTATAAAATTATTATAATAGAAATAAAACTTAATAAAGTGAATTAAACTAAGGATTATGGAAAGGTTACGCTCAAAGGTTGAATAAGGGTTATACTTTGGATATTTAAAAGATATGGTCTCGATTAATGACTATAGCAACTAAAATTGAAGAAGTGTGATTAGAGGAAAGATATATGTTGTTGCATTTTTATATGCATATTTGTGGGTGAAACGCAAATGAGGCTCGCATCATCCCATATCATAAATGAAGACTCACACAAAGAGACTAATTATTTCATTTATAAACATTGTTATTTATACATGCATGAGCCACGAGTTCAATAGTGACAGCTACTCTCCGATGATTAATTTGTAACAATTGTTATTTATACATGTGTGAGCAGCAAGTTCAATAGTGACTATGTTTTTCGTTGATTACCCATAGACTATTAATTTCTCTCTTACCTATAAACACCGACAAATAGTTATTCACCGCGAACATGAACATAGTTTGTCATCACATGAATAGTCACAAATGGCGTCATGATTAATATTCTAACAAACACTTCTTTCTATGACACACAATAAGACACTTCTTTTTGCTAAATAGTGAGGTAGGCAAGTGAGCGAATGCCATTTGATTTTTATCATTTGACAAATTTTAGAAGATATATCCATAACCTCCATCTCTAGATCTTATTACTGAACAACTATTCTATGAGGTGACAACAAAAGTCCACAAATTTATTGTTGCGCCATGGAGAGACAAGTATGGAAATTTATTTTCGAAAGTTCTCGATTCGCTTTGGAATAAATTCTCAATAAGATTTCTGTCATCTTGGTTCTTATTTTTTAAGCATGATGAAAAATGTCCCTATTTCTGGACTTCCAAAGTTGACCTTTTATTTTAAATTATTTTTCACTTGGATCTGGAATTCTAAACAGTTGTGTACTCTTTCGATTAATGTAATACCCTCTCATTCTTTTCATAAATCATTCCTCCGCAATTTGGAAAGTCAATTTCCTTGTCTTCTTCTAGTTCAGTCGAAAGAGTTCTCTTTGTTCTAGATATTTTCCCTCTACAATAGATGCAATGTATAATCTTACATATGCTTTTACATTTCTTTGATTTCCAATGAATTATTGTTATTACACATATTGGTCACATTGATTATTAATGCATATATATATTGTAGTGATATGGACCCCTATTATATTCATGCAAGGACAAATAATGTTGGCCACTAGGATTTCGTTATTTTTTTTCATTGATAGATTTTTATGTTTTTTATTGGAGAGAAAAATGTACACTTTAGGGTATTGTTATGAGTTTAAAGCGTATAAAATCTTTAATCCATCTACTCACAAGGTATTTGTGAGTAGGGGTGTCATATTTCATGAAAAGGTTGGTGAAGGGGAACATAAACAAAGGCTATGAGGAGTGGCACATGCCTTTGCTCGATTGAATATAATAATGATGAAGCTAACACAACCATGTGCAACAACAATAGCGACAAAAATAAGAATAGAGTGATGCGAGTACAAATTAGCAATGCAATTCGACTAAGGAATGACCAAGACATATTTGAGGCAAGTATGCTACGAAAGAGATCGTAGGAAAACTCATTTACCACGGCAAAGGTATAAAAACTATTGTCTTATGACCAACATTTTAAATGTTGATGGGCCCTTAAATTATAATGAAGAAAGTCGTCATGATGTGTGGAGGGCATCTATGAAAGAAGAATATGAGTGAATAATTAAAAATAAAACCTAAGATTTAGTTTGAACTTACGTAAAGGGAAAGAACCTATAGGTTGTACAAGGCTACAAACCCAAGTTCAGCAGATGGTAGTGGTAGAAAAATATAAAGCTAGGTTGGTAGCTAAAGGTTACTCACGTAAAAGAAGGTATTGATTATGAGGACAATTTTTTCCCCTGTTGCTAAGTTTGGTAGTTTGGACTAATCCTAATCTTTCCATTTTTTTCTCCTCCCATCCCACCCACGGGTTTCGAAACTCGGTGACATTTGCATACTGAAGTGCCTTAACAACACACCCAATCACCGTACGCTCTACACCACGTGGGAAAAGGTAGTGGGGCTTTGGGCCCAATTTAGTCAACTACTTGCTCAATGTGCCACGACCTCAGCTCAGGGATCGAACACGAGAGACCGTCCGTCATTACAAGGTCAACCTTTACCATTGCGCTTTCACCACCAACAACCTTCTCATGTTGCTAAGTTAAATACCATTAACTAGATGCGAAAAGTCAACCTTTCGATTCTACACCGGCCCTAGATGTGAAATCAACCTTTCAAAATGGAGAATTGAAAAGATGTTTATTTAAAAAAACCTAAAGGGTTTATTAAATAAGGGTAGGAACATTTAGTCTACAAATTTGAAATGAATTATATGAATTGAAAACATACACCGAGGTCATGGTATGATGACCCAAATCTATATATTGTGTTTGATGAAAGAGGAAAAATTATTTTTCATTTATTTATATTTAGATGATTTAATTATCACTGGGAAATGTTGAAAATTGATTAAAGAAATAAAAAGTGCAAATGTTGCAAGTTTTTTAAATGAAATACCTCGAAGAATTACACTATTATATATAATGAAAAGATCATAACTAATTTAATAATATTTTTTCTATATATGTATATATTTTTATTTTTTTAAGTTGTATGAGTTCTAAAATGACTACATGCTTAATCTTTCGGTTTGAGAAACCATGACGTAGGTTTATCCATTTGAAAATCAATCGAGGGATCATATTTTTCTTGGGCCTCAATATCCCTTAACATAACTAGATTTTTTCTTATAAAGTTTTGAACCATTAACCTTTCATATCAACAAAGTTCCACATGGAGTTTAAAACATGTGACCTTCACATCTTTAATAGCACACCCATCTCTATCTATTCTACACCATGTAAAGTATATATATATATATATATATATATATATATATATATATATATATATATATATATATTTATATATATATATTAATTAAATCAATACATCATTATTTATCAATATCACATATTTAAAAAAACACATTTAATAATCAAATATACAATTTTAATTTAATTTTATAATATATATTTTTTATTATATTCTCACTATTCAATGAAATTAAAATTTTAAAGCAATATTCCAAATAAAGCCCACTTCTTACTTAATTAATAAAAACCCATTAGCCATGTTACGAAGTTGATAAAAGTTCGAAGTGCTAGACACTTCCTACTTAATTAATAAAAACCCGCTAAACTATGTTACACAGTTTGGATAAAAGTTCGGAGTGCTAGACAGTAATTTAGATCGAGCACCCACCTATTGTCCCACCTACTTATCTCCTCGTCCATCCCCTCATTATTGTCTTGCCTCCTAGTCTCCTTGATCATCCTTGAATTGAGATTTGCAAGGCCTACTCCTCATCTTCATCTTCTATGATCAGCATGATTGTCTGAGATTGGCAAGTCACGAAACAATTTATTCGACCATAAAAAAATAGTTCCCTGATCATTTCCTGACATAATATCATGGGTTCTTTCATCGTATGCGAATCCGCAGAGGTCTATACTTTGAAGGGTCATGCTTCTCAATTCAGAAACATGATTTGAAGCATCGCTTGTAATCTTTCCCAGGCTTTTTCCTGTAACAATGCTACTAATATTGATAAACATAGGAAAGCCGCCGAAACTACAGCCGCAGACTGAAATCTAAATGTCCTCTTCCGTTGTAATGTTCGAATCTGATAAAACATTGTATTCAGAAAAGCTATGGTCCTCAAATGTGACCACAATCCCACCTTGTAAATCACAAATATAAATCGTTCCTTTTGTGATGCATAATAAGGCACTTCTTTTGGCTAAATAGAGAGGTGGGCAAGTAGGACGGATGCTAGCTGATTTTATTATTTGACAAATTTAAGAATATATATCCATCACCTACATACCTAAATCTCGTTTCTGAGAAGCTATTCTATCAGGGCAACATAACTCCATGAAGTTAACGCTGCAGTCCTGGAGAGACAGGTATGGAAATTTCTTTTCGAAGTTCTCCAGTAGCTTTGGAACAAATTCTCAATAAAAATTCCTTCCTCTCATTTTCGTTCTTATTTTCAATGATTATGAACATGTCCCTATTTGCTGGACTTCCAAATTTGAAATTTGATTTTGATTTTTTGTCACTTGGATCCGAGATTCTAAACAATTGTGTACTCTTTCAATTCAAAAATCTGGAATACCCTTTCATTCTTATCATAAATCATGCCTCTGCAATTTGGAAAATCAAAATCCCAAACATCTTCTAGCTCTTCTGGTTGAAACAATTCTCTTACTTTTGGATACTCCCCTGCTGCTATAGATGCAATGTCTAAGCTTACAAGGCTTGTCATTTCGATAGGAAATCGATCGATTCGACTTCGACTATCAATGAATTATTGTGACAATTGTAACACATATTGTCAATACCTTCTTGTTTTATTATGATAGGCAACCCACGCTGATCAGTAAGTGGCGACATTTTCTCCGTAGAGTCGGAATGGAACAAGACAGTACCACCTATAAATTACAAAATAATATGTCGCGGACAATGAGCATATTGGTAACTGCTGCGTCTTTTACAAAGTTAAATTCTCGTAAAGTGATACTCCCGAAAAAATATTTGGGAGCTTTCTATGGTCTTTGTCATCGCACCACTCTCTCCTTCGCGAGGCTCTGAAAATAATCGATCGATAACGAAACTCTCTCTATGGTCTCTTCCTCTTCTTCTTGAGGATGATGCTGGTTTTCATAGAGAGACTCCGTAGCCTCTTCAGATAGGAGAACCTGCGGAACCTGCGAGGTCGCAGCAGAAGTTATGTGTGGTTGGAGCAATGCCATTTCGTCTTCTATTTTCTCATACATTGCCTTCTTATTCACGTGCACTTCCACCGCTATACTATGAGAATGGTGAATCTTTTCTTAGGTTCCATGCACCACACAGAAGATATGTTAAAAATAAAGCCAGGTTTTTATATCCATGTCTTGAAACGTTTGTTCATCTTTTATAGTGTACCTTGTTCATCTTTTATAGTGTATCAAAACTAAACTCGGGGTCTATTTAATCATTTTTGCTATCTATATCCAGGGAGCCGACATTTGAGATTTCTATTTGGATTTGGATAGGTGGTTAATTTATTCTTTTCATACTTAGCTTATTTCGGACGAATTTTATTTTCACTAGTCCAGCCCACCGTATGTATATGTGACAGATATTTTATATTTTTTTCATAAATAAACGGTTTTGGAGAAATATTTTATATTTACAATTAGTGGTTTACTTTTATTTTTTTCAAATTGTTATAGGAAATTTGTATTAATAAAAAAATTACATAAGGATGAGCATAAGGATCATACAATTAAAGAGTTTTTGAATGAATGAAAATTCTTACATTTAAATTGAAAAAGTGGGAAATCCACTATTAAACATATTAGAGCTTAAACATACTATTTATTGTGTATAGGAAAAGATTCTCACTCATAGTTGGTACAAAGTGATGAAAAAAACAAAATATTTTTAAGATTTTTAGTAAAATTGAACTCTTATCAGATTTCAAAAGACTTAAAAGAATGCTGGATTTTTTTTGTTTTATTTTTTGTACATAGTGTTATTGGAGGAGAAGAACATGAATTGATTTTTTAAACATCGTAATAGAAAGGAGAAGAGTTGGAAAGGTTGACCACCTCCTCTTCCTCTCTTTCAACTTCTTCTTCCTTGTTTTCCAAAGCAACGATTTTTGTCATTTTCCTTAGTATATGAATGCATTTGATTTAGAATTCACTGATCATAATGGTGAGTTGGATGATATTGGGTTTCTTTAGCCTAGTCTTCGACCCTCGAAGATGGAAAAGCTCCACATATATAACTAGAGGGAGAGGGCTATCAAAATCCGGACCTATTGGCAGGATGAGACCTCTTAGACAAGTGATTCTTATGTTTTCTTGAAATTTGTTTTGAATGCTCCTTCCTTATCATTAGATTCAAAAGATGGAATTGGGATAAAAAGTGGTTGAGATACTCAATCCTTAGGATAAATTTTCGCAAAGTTCCCATACTCTAGGAAACTATTACATTTAAAGTGGGACACGCTTATAATCCAAGGCTTGAAGATGTCTCCCAACTCTTCATGTCAAGTTGAATCGCCTCATGGAATCCTTTTGAAAAATCCATTTCAACCTAAATTCTAGCACATGAGAAGTTATTCTCCTTGACCTATGAAGAAGTAACATAGTGGCCTAATTTGTCTCTAGTAGATTTTTAAAATAACATCACCCTCACAAATAAGGGGAAGATACAACAATCTACTCCATACATGCACATAAGAAATCATGTTGGGATTGAAATATAGAGTTCATTGGGTGAGAAACATTCCCCTTGAACCCATCAAATAAGACCTAGATCTAAAGATTAGATCTCTATCTTCCTTGTTGTAAAAAATAAAAGCATAATAGCCTTTTTCCATAATAAAGAATACCAACGGGTTCATAATTTTCCCAATTATTAGATATCTAGTCCAAAAACAGAGCTATAAAAAGGCCAAAGGTCGATGAAATTATCAATTAACCATTTTTTTCTCAAGGTTTTTAACATTCTTCTTTGTTGAAGAAGAAAGCCCCCATGTCAAGAGAAGGAATTGTATTCACCCTTTTAACAAATCTACTTGGGTCAAGACATTTTTTGATTCACTAAATGAAGGGGGTAGAGAGCTATGGCCTACCATCATGGGATTGGAAAAGAACACCAATTGAATATGAATGAGAGTAACATCATCTTTAATAATTCTTGAGAAAAGTGTGAGACATACATATGGTAAAGGGTACCATTTGGGGTACATAATGGGTGTGCTAAAGCATAGGTATGCCAATATTTACACTGACATCATGATCCGGATTTATGCGGAACGCACAGAACACATACACACAGCATGAGAGATGCGGCTGGACAATGCGTCATGTCTCATTAATATCAAATAACGGAAATATGCTTACGAGACATAATGGAAATAAAATAGCTTCTGGAGTCTTTAGGTAGCGAATCTGCGAGAAGAGATGCGGTGGTTGCGCACCTGCGAGAAGCTGCGTTACAATGAGGCTTGAGGGGCCTATTTATTATTCGAGAAACAATGGAGAACCCTAAACATCCCAAAGCTAACCCTAGGAGATGAAGCGCTCAAAACTATGGGCCTGACTTGGGTAAATTGGTGTTTCAACTTCGAGGGACGCGTATCTTTGGCATACTGTCTGCTCTAAGCTTTGGCGCTATGACACATCATTAGAAAGCTCGGTCCGAGGACTACTGACTTTTGAGACAAATTTGAAGAACAAATTCGTTGGCGGCGCGATGCCCAAAAAACGTCGCTTTGCCTCAAAAGCTACTAAGGTCGATGGTGACTGCAAAAATTGCTAAAAATAGTAAGTGCAACTTGAAAATTCGAAAGAAGCTGAAAGATGCTCAAATGGAATATGTGGGTGGGCCACCAACATCCACCCAGATCATTAAGCTCCCAAAACGGCTCCCGGAGAGTGGAGGACTCGAAAAGCCTCGCTAAAAATAGTAAGTTGTGTCGAATGTGAAAAAGTTGCGAGAATTGATGGTAGCCGGTCCCGAATGGAATGAGTGCGACCCTTGAGATGTCACCGGATCATTCCTCCCTTTCCCTTTAGGAGACATTGGTCCCCATTGCACTGAGATCCTCCACGAGATGAGGCACCGTATGATGGGCGAGTATTAGATGTGTTGAAGATGTCGTGGACACGGGCGGTGGACATCAGTCGATGCATTTAGCAAATTTGCTTTCTTTATCAGCCCTCAGCGGTACATGTTTGGATTCTATATGTGTAGTTGGCGGGATGTATGGCAAAACATCGAGCGATGTAGCTGGGAGTCATATCAATGGAGTGCTCGTTCCGAGTAGTGTGGAGGAACCTCTGTGAGTGCGAGGAGAAATTGTCATCGTGTTCCTCGACTTTGTCCATCCGCTGCAGCCGTGCATCTTGAGGAGCCTGCTTGCAAGCTGTGGCACTGATATTCTTCTTTCTTTCGTGAGTGAGTCGTAAAGGAAAATGAAATTTCCGGTTTGGGAAACAACCTTACCGCGTTGTTTTGCAGTGGTCAAAGAGATGCTCGAGGAGGCGGTGCCTGGAGTCTGCCGATATCCGTATGTTATTTCCCAGCAAGTAATAACACAAGATGAGGCCTAGACTCACGCATAGCATGCACGCTTCTCCAAGTATGGTTGGCCCATTAATACATGCAAATTCATCAAGAGGAGCAAACATCACACAATACCTCGTCTCTTGAATGGCTTCGACATCTTGTACGGAAGGCGCATCACGCTGGCACGTGCAGTATGCTGAGAGAATCTCTCCCTGGGTGGAGCCATCCCAGGTGCATACGGCTGCGGGTGTGCTATGGTTGGCAGGCCGCAGGCCGCCGCACGACCTCACGCTGAAATGAGGTTCTTTGGCTTTCCGCCATCGGCGAGAACATCGGTAGGAACCCTTTACCCACACTCCGCATGGCCTGGAAGAGGCGGTGCTCCCCCTCCTCCGGGATCCTCCAGACCTCCTCCTCGGACCTTGGTGGTGGCAAACAATGGCTTGCTTTGATCCCGAATTGATGATCTACTTTCCCTTTGTCATTGCCGCCAAATGCAGTCGTTCTAACTCGGGGACCAGTGTACGCAATGCGATTCGGTGCCTTTAGTTGATTGCCCACCAAAGTTTCGGCTGGCCCGACACTCGCGTGGCTGTGAGTGGGGCTGCTATGGAACTCACACCACTTCCGTGTCCTTTCTTTGGATTTGTGGTGTTTTTCTAGGCACATTGCTTTGGCCTTGTTCCTCGTTCTTCGGTTTAGGGGCACCTTTCGGGATTTGCGGATCCAAAGTCTCGCTTCTTCTGTAGAATTTACGCTCGATCTTGGCGGCATAGCGATATCTTGAGTGCCAGTATTCAATGTTGGGGAGCTCCATTTCCTCCTAAATGTGTTTGTGCGGAGCAGTGCTTGATGCCAGGCACCAAATGTTTCTCTGAAATCTTGCTAATACCCAACTTTGTGCGCAAGGTATGGAGCATAGATTCATCGCTCGTGCACATCTTGATCCCTTTTGTTGCCGCGAGCGCGTGATCCGTGATGTACTTTGTCCTCATAGCTCCCCACGGAGGTAGTATTGTTTCCTTGATGGCGTTTTCGGAAAGCAATTCCAAGTGGGTGCGCGAAAGAGCGAGAGAGGGTTCCACCTTCGTCCTCTCTTTGCTCACGGTGGGTTTTCCCACCGGTCCTTTGACATAGCGAAGCTGAGCTTTGAGGAGTGCAAAAATAATCTTTCTCCGATTCGGAAAAGTCATGGACCAAGAAATACCCTTCTACAGATTTCAACCATACGCTATCTGTGATCGCGCATCTATTTTTCCTTCAAATATGGGAATGTCAAAGTTTTACACATGCACCTGATGATTGGCGCCTCCGGAGTGGCTTTGTTGGATGTCGGATGCACCATATCGGTGGGCGGTCGTTGAAGGATTTGAAAGGATTTATCCATCATCGCGTTCCTTTGTTTTCTCGAGGGCCTCGTCGAGGAGCAATATTTTGATGGGATCTCACAGCTCTCCCTCGTCTTTCTTTTCCATCGCACATGGGCAGGTCAGTCGGTGTTTGCGAGGACGATCTTGCAAAGGGTTCCACTTGAGGGATCGAGCCCTAGCTCCTTATACACTCGCGCGCGTTGGGGACATGCGATAGGATAAACAGAAAAGAGCGGGACCCGCTGCGATACCACCGATGGGATTTATGCGTATGCAGAGAATACAGAAATAACGATGGAGCATAGAGATACGTGAGGATATTACGTTTCATTTCATTAATATCAAATCACGGAAATATGCTTCCGGACATGATGGAAATAAAATAGCTAAGGTGCTTGTGTAGAAAATCTCTGAGAAGAGAATGTGGTGGCTACGGAGCCTCGAGAAGCATACGATTACGATGAGGCTCGAGGCTTTATTTATTGAAAACAATGGAGAACCCTAAAAATCCCAAAAACCTAACCCACAGGAGATGGCGCCAAAACTATGGGCCCAGATTTGGGTAAATTGGTGTTCCAACTTCCCAAGAACGTAACTGGCATACTATCTCCGTTTGATGCACATGATACATCATTATAAAGCTCTATCAGGGACTACAACTTTGAGTACGTGCAGGTGCGATGCCAAACGTCGTTTGGGGCCTCAAAATGGCTCGGAAGTTGGGACAGAAAAATTGCTAAAAATAGTAAGTTTTCTTTGCATCTTGAAAAGTGGAAGAGGCGAAGATGGGGGTTCAAATGGAATAGGTGAGTGGCCACCAATATCCACCTGGATCATTAAGCCCCCAAAACGGCTCGAGAGTGGAGGACTCAAAAGCACACTAAAAAATAGTAAGTTGTCTTTAAAGACAGAAAATTTTGCAAGGGTGATGGTCATGGTCCAAATGGAATAGGTGGGTATGCTTGATATCCACGGATCAGATCAATACATTTACATAACACCTCAAGATGCCTAAATACCTATCAAATACAAATTCATAATTTTAGGGGTTGTTACTACCATAAAAGGGGATATTTAGAAGTAGAAATAAAACCAAGCGACCCTAAAGCGGGGACTAGAAGGATCATCCTTGACTTACTACCAAAGGGGTTTGGACTACTAGAAATATAAACAAATTTTATATCATCCATCTCATCATAGCCACAATACTATACATCTAGCATAAATTTTTTGCTCATTGTGAATATGGTAAAATATTTGGAAGCTTTCTATTGTCTTTGTCATCGCACCACTCTCTCCTTCCCGAGGCTCTAGAAATAATCGATGGATGAAGAAACTCTCTCTGTCATCTCTTCCTCTTCTTCTTCTTCTTCTTGAGGATGAAATTTGGTGTTCATGGAGAGACTCGGTGACCTCTTCGGATGGGAGAGAGCTACAAAGCTCCCAATAAGCATTATGTCTAGTTGGGGCAATAACATCTCATATTTTGTTTTTCCATGCCTTTCCTTCTTATTTCACATTCTCTTCCATCACTATACTGTTGAGAGTGAGTGACTACTTCCTTAGGTTCCACACAATACATAGAAGATATGTTAAGAAGGAGAGCGAGTTTTATATCCACATACGAAACATTTTTTTATATTTTATAATATACCAAAACTAAACTTGAGGTCTATTTAATCATTTTTGGTATCCATATCAAGGGGAGGTGACATTTGAGATTTTACGTTTGGATTTGGATTTCTTTCTTTGAGTAGATAGGCTACTTCATATATTAATAAAAGATAGTACACATGTCCTTGAACTTTCATTCCTTATGCTCAGCCCAACTTTACATCCCACTCATTCAAAAATTATCAAAATACAAATTTATCAAAAAATGCTTTTTCTTGCTAAAAATGCTCAATAAGACACTAACAAATTTATACTAATGTTGTGCACAAAAATTATGAATTCTTCTACTCATTTACTATCGCTAACAATGCTACTTGTGTATTTCCCTATCTCTTTGATATATATTCCATCGCCCTACTGCACTCTTGTGTTCATTCATTCTCTTATGAATAGTCGATGGTACATGGATTTATCAACCATCCATTATCGTAAAGCATAAAAAATAATACTTCCCATATCTACCTACCAATACATATTTTTCGAAATTAAATCAACTAACCCATTCTTTGTTCTCTGTATAAGTGATCAAAAACTCACATTCTGAAAAAGTTCTTACCAAAAAGTTTCATGCGATCCATCAAACTATTTAGAATAGGAGGAGTTGAAAATCATTGCTACCCTTCACCCAATCAATGATTCCTTTTTGCATCGTTGAAAATATGGATCTTGTCAATATGTAGCACACTTGGTAGCACAAAAAATCCCCATAATGCAATGATTTTGGCTATGTTATTTGTCCCTCTTCCTCCCTCCCACTACAGAGTAGAAAGTATTTATCGTTTTCTAGATAAATTAAAACGCAACATCCAGATTCTCTTATTAGCACTTGCACCATAAAAAGAATCCCACGGTGAAACATTTCCAAATTTCCTTAGATATGAAGGCTCTATATCCTTTATTATTCTACATCGGCCCAAACTCATTGACAAAATGTACTTTGCCTTGATGACATCCTCGTGTTTCTCAATATTTTTCTACAAATAAATGATGGCATTACGCCTCCTCCATATTGTGCATAGAACATCTAGTGGAAGATCCATTTACTTTCTATGTTTATCCATGATTTAAATAGTAGAGACAATTTAGTGAAGGAACCTTTGTTTGGTATGTTATAATATCAGATCACTCCATCCCATATATCCTTAGCATATGGAAAGATCCATAAGCATATGATTAATCTCATTTTCACCCTTCCTACACATAATGCATATAACCAACCTCTCGAACCCTCTACTTTGGAGATTATGCCACATCGTAGATATCGAGTTGTGGAATGTGAGCCAACCAAAACATTTAATGCTATTTGGTGCATGTCATTTCCAAATTTCTTGATAAAAGTTTTTAGACTTTTAAGTCCCTCGGTTCACTTTGTGAGTAATTGCAAATTGTGTTTTTGACCATTGGGCTCCCCTTCTTTAGCTTACCCACCCATCACATGTGGTCCTCAACTTATTAGTGAGGAGTGATCCTTGATATGCTCTAAGACCATTAATATAATACTCCCATTTCCTTGTGAAATATATTAGGTAGTCCCATGTCCTCGATCGACCTCCAAGCTATGCTTGTCTAAATTTTGTGTCCTACGGACATATACCTCCTTCATAAAAGAAAAATATGGATCTTTGTGCAAATGATTTAAGAATTGTAAGGATAAGGTATGTTTTTTGTACATGTGAACGATGGAGTCTAGACTTACCTGTATCCATGGACCATCCCCCACCTCCCATCTCACATTTCCCATAAGTATTTGCATAACCTAATACATACTTCTCCAAATATAGGACATCGAACTTTCGTCCTAACACCATTTATAATCCAAGAGGTGAAATATTGGCCATATAGATATTTAACTTAGATGATGCTAGACCAAATACCTTATACCCTAACTTCTTTGCACATATTTTTTATGAGAATGGATTTGTTAAAATTACTAAGTTCGATGATTCCTAGCCCCCCTCATCGATTTGCATGGCAATGACAGGCCACCAAACCAGATGAATTTTAATAGCATTTAGTACCTAAGTTAGCACCATACCAAAGGAACATACTCATGGTCAATTGGATCCTATGGATGATATCCTTTGGCATCATAAAAATATGCATCTAATAGATGGGGAGATTACGGAAAAGACTAATTTAAGCATAATGCAAAGTCTTTCTCCCTTAGACATCCACTTATGAGTCCAACAATCTAGTTTCATGTTGAGTTTTTCAATGAGCCAATTTCCAATCTCTATTTCCTATTATATCCATTGGGTTTTGGAATAAACTGAAGTATGTGAAATTGTTAGCTAAATTCTTATAAGACACACCAAAGAGGTCAATGATAACCTATACTTTGTGGTACATCTCCCCTTTTGTGTATGAGAAGGGATTTAGCCACATTCATAATAAAAAGTGAAGCTGCCCCAAAAAGCCTTTATAGAGTTGTCACTAGTTGTCCATTCCTCCATATTGGTATGTTCCCTCAAAGAGTAAGTCATCTACAAACATGAGATACGTCGACCATTCTCTGCCTAGAAAACTTTAACCCGCCTTGATAATACCATTTTACCTAATAGCCTTCACTTTCCTACGAGTAATATCAACCACGAACGAGAAAAAAGTATAGGTGACGGTCACGAGATGCCTATCTCAATCCTGCTGTATGCGGGAAGACTTTTGATGGAAGGAAATTAATAATTAATGCAGACTTTTGTGTCTTAACACATCCCATAATGCATACTATAATTTTTCTGACATTCGTACCCAATTTAATCAAAATCGGTAAAAGAAACTCCCAATCGATGCAATCGTAGGCTTTACATAGGTCGACCTTCACGAGGCATGAATGTTGTGAGTTTTTATTAATAAGATTACATCATCGTAGCGCAATTCCTATTGCATATTGGATACTGTCTTCCTTTGAAGAATCCAAACTATTCCTTTGTAATGAAATTAGTCAAGATAGCCTAAGGCCTCCTCGAAATCGGTTTAGACATTACTTTGGAAAATGAATTGCACTTGGCGATGGGTATAAAATCTGTAAAGTTTTCTAGATCCTTTTACTTTAGGATTAGCACAATAAATGTACCATTTATGGCTAATGATAAATATCGTAATCCTGATTTCTTCTGCCATGTTACCTAAAGCTTAGAGCATCATCTCCTTAAAAGGAGATAAATAGTTCAACACCCTGAGACATCAGTACTGGGACGTGTCCTTCACATAATCCATCGAAAGTGGCCACTAGTTCCTCGTTGGATGTCAATCTAATAAAATTAGTATTATCCTCCTGTGACAATAATTATGGAATCATATCAATAAATGGGGCTTGATCCACATATCGATGCATCCGCGTAGAGAAACTCCCATCAAAATGTCTCACAATTGTTGATTCCGAGGAGTCTTGAGAAGTATAGATATTCCCATCCACATCATTGATCTATTTAATGATTTTTTTATTCCTTACGAGGTTAAATTTCCTATGAAAATTATTTGGAGTTCTATACGTAGCCGTCCAAGTTTTTTGAGCTCTCCAATTTCTGTTCCAACCCCTACATAATTTCCCTCCTACACCCCTCTAGTGAGATAATTCTATCTCGATAGTCCACGAAACATAATGTATCATTAGTATCACATAATTTCTCAATATTATTATGGATCTAACATAATAGAAATTAAATCTTCCTTTTTCCTTCGCAACAATCCATTTCCTAGTATAAAGTTTTACCCTTTTGAGTTTCCGATGGAAATTAATCATAGGAGACCTACCCTAGTTAGAATGATGGGCATATTCCATACCCTCTTAACCATAGATCCAAATTCCTCCATTTTAAGCCACTCGAGAATTGAACTCGAATGGGTAAGCCCTCCTTTCCTCCCATCACATTCCAAGTTATCATAATTGGTTGATGAGTCGACATGTGCCAAGGAATAATACTAGAATTCATCTCCTTCATATTATTAAGGATATTCGACTTAGTAAGAACATGTCTCGCCTTTTTGGATATTCACTCCCCCAGTTCTTTCCATTCCTCCATGTGGGTGCCAAGATATTTGACATGACATGAAAAATGGAAAATGCCTCCATCCACCCTTTGTTAAAAGTTGTGAGGGGATCTTCCCATGCCTTGTCACCCCCACACCTCATCCTCCCCCCAAGGTAAAATTCGAGATCCCGACCATAAGGAAAAGACTTAGATTCCCAACAACCCATAATTGACCACTATTTCCCAAAAGTCGTTTCAACCAACATATGGAGCATAAATATTTTAGAATATGATCCTATATCCCAATGTCATCATATAACCGATGGAGATAATGTGAAATTTTTAACTAAATTCTTATAAGAAAAACCAAAGAGGTCGATGACCTATAATTTGTTGTACATCTCCCCTTTTGTGTATGAGAAGGGATTTAGCCACATTCATAATAAAAAGTGAAGGTGACCCTAAAAAGCCTTTATAGAGTTGTCACTAGTTGTCCATTCCTCCATATTGGTATGTTCCCCAAAGAGTAAGTCATCTACAAACATGAGATACGTCGGTCATTGCTCTGCCCTAGAAAACTTTAACCCCCTTGATAATACCATTTTACCTAATAGCCTTCACTTTCCTACTGAGAATATCAACCACGAACGAGAAAAAGTATAGGTGACGGTGCGGATGCCTATCTCGATCCTCTGTATGCGGGAAGAGAACTTTGATGGAAGGAAATTAATAATTAATGCAGACTTTTGTTTTCTTAACACATCCCATAATGCATCTATAATTTTTCTGACATTTCGTACCCAATTTAATCAAAATTAGTAAAAGAAACTCCCAATCAATGCAATCGTAGGCTTTACATAGGTCGACCTTCACGAGGCATGAATGTTGTGAGTTTTTATTAATAGATTACATCATACGTAGCACAATTCCTATTGCATATTGGATACTGTCTTCCTTTCGAAGAATCCAAACTATTCCTTTGTAATGAAATTAGTCAAGATAGCCTAAGGCCTCCTCGAAAATCGGTTTAGACATTACTTTGGAAAATGAATTGCACTTGGCGATGGGTATAAAATCTGTAAAGGTTTTCTAGATCCTTTTACTTTAGGATTAACACAATAAATGTACCATTTATGGCTCAATGATAAATATCGTAATCCTGATTTCTTACTGCCATGTTACCTAAAGCTTAGAGCATCATCTCCTTAAAGGAGATAAATAGTTCAACACCCTAGACATCTAGTACGGGACGTTTTTTCCTTCACATAATCCATCGAAAGTGGCCACTAGTTCCTCGTTGGATGTCAATCTAATAAAATTAGTATTATCCTCCTGTGACAATAATTATGGAATCATATCAATAAATGGGGCTTGATCCACATATCGATGCATCCACGTAGAGAAACTCCCATCAAAATGTCTCACAATTGTTGATTCCGAGGAGTCTTGAGAAGTATAGATATTCCCATCCACATCATTGATCTATTTAATGAATCTTCACTTACGAGGTTAAATTTCCTATGAAATATATTTGGAGTTCTATATCGTAGCCGTTTTTCCAAGTTTTTGAGCTCTTTTTTTCCAATTTCTGTTCCAACCCCTACATAATTTCCCTCCTACACCCCTCTAGTGAGATAATTCTATCTCGATAGTCCACGAAACATAGTGGATCATTAATATCACATAATTTCTCAATATTGTTATGGATCTGAAAATAATAGAATTAAGTCTTCCTTTTCCTTCGCAACAATCCATTTCCTAGTCTCGAAGTTTTAGCCATTTGAGTTTTTCGATGGAAAGTAATCATAGGAGACTTGCAGATTAGAATGATGGGAATACGCCACACCACTGTTAAACCATATATCTAAATTCGTCCATTTTAAGCCATCGAGGATTGAAATTGAATGGGTTAGCCCTCCTTCCCCTCATCGCATTCCAAGTTATCATAATTTGTTGATGATCGACATGTGCCAAGAAATAGTACTAGAATTCATCTCCTTCATATTATTAAGGAGATTCGACTTAGCAAGAACATGTGTAGCCTTTTGGATATTCCCTCCCAGGGTTACTTACATTCCTCCATGTGGGAGCTAGTATGTTGGCATTACATGCAAAAATGGAAAATGCCTCCATCCTCCCTTTGTTAACGAGTTTTCAGGGGATCATCCCATGCCTTGTCCCCCCACACCTCATCCTCCCCCAATGAAAAATTGAGATCCCCGGCCATAAGGAAAAGAGTTGATTCCCGACAAACGCATAATTGACCACTATGTCCTAAAAAGTTGTTTCGACCAACATATGGAGCATAAATATTTCAGAATATGATCCTCTATCCCGATATCGTCACATAACCAGTAAGGATAATGTACGCAAAGAAATGAAAATAATTTAACTCTAGCGATCTATGGTTCCACATTACCCTCAACCCTCTAGAGAATAGACAAGCATCGGATGCACAAACATGCCAACAGGACAGATCCATAACACTAGAATTCCATGCTTTTCTCATACTCGAGCTGTTTCTTGTAGCAAAAATCATATATGGTTGGTACATATTAACAATACCATGAAAAGAGATGATTTTTAATTTAGCTCCCAAACCCCCTCATGTTTAAGGATAAAATGATCACTCATTTGGAACCATTGAAAGCATACTTATCCCCTCTCAAGGGACGATACTTTTAAAAATTGAACTCAAAATTGCTCGATCATGAAAGTGACATTAACACGGGGAGATACTCATATGGAGTTAGCAGAAAAATCACTGGGATTACGGTCAGATACTTCTTGTATCTCGACATATGTTTTTTCTCCTACGTGAAACGAAAGGAGGTTGTGTGGATTTACACATTGAATTTCAAGTAGGCACAAAGAATGACCTATTTATATATAGAGGGAACCATATCCTACTGAATCATGGAGTAATGATTCCATATCATAGTACTGGGAGAGATAGACTATAATATACATTTTCAGTATTACATTCACTAGGGGTAGAAATAGTGGACACTGAATGGATTGATGTGTACGGGTAAATGACCATAATTGACAACATGTTATGGAGAACGGAAAATCCAATGTGAGAGTGGACCTACTCACTAGGGGGATGGGCAAAGCCCTCATGACCTTACCCTCCCAATCGGAACCTGCTCCCCCTACCTGTTCAACATATAACGTAGGGCCCGGAAAGGGTG
The DNA here is from genome assembly GCA_034641835.2 of Pinus albicaulis. Classification (NCBI taxonomy): domain Eukaryota; kingdom Viridiplantae; phylum Streptophyta; class Pinopsida; order Pinales; family Pinaceae; genus Pinus; species Pinus albicaulis. Next base: position 848,212,258 of record CM076576.1, read on the forward strand.
AGGGATGGTTTACATGCCTACTAAGAATTACCTACTTATCGGTGGAAGGAGACAGAGCAAACATGAGGTCTAGATGCAAAAAAAGGATTCATAAGTAACCCACATTAAAAAAAACCGAAACATGGCTTATGGCTATCTTCAAATATAACATCAAAAAGGAGGGACACGAGACTGCATCTGGGCATGGTAAAACAAAGATAAATCTTTGTATCCGGCAATATATTTAACATACCCTTAACAATAGTCATATTACTCAAATAGCCTTCCAAAGAGATGGGGAAATCATCGATAGTAAAAGATATATGATTATAGTTCTTATCACTATCATACACCAAATTACTAGATGTGTCCAACTCCCTTGTGAGTTTGTCGCATTGATTCTTATCCTCTGGAGTACTGCATCATCGGCGAAGTCCCTCATGAAACTTTGATGACGCATGAGTGTTGTAGTCCAATCCTTCACCGACCCCTCGAACATCATATCCCCACTTCGAGAGCCTAGAGTATTGATAGAAAACATGCAAATAACCCTGTCTCATGGCACTTAAGACACCTAAAGGGTAGTCCCCAATAGTCAATTAATAGTTTTACCATGAAATTACCGCAAATTAACCACCGGGTCCTCCGACATCCCTCGCCCCAAATCCAAATCCACAATGACCCGGGTGAGTCTCTTATCGAGCTGACCAAGGTTGCCTCTGTCTAGAAAAAAGCACTACCTCCCAATACAGATTTGGAACTCTATTTTACTACCACCTCTTTCCATAGTTATAGGTGGGTAAAACGAGAAGCTTAACCCAAAATAGTTACTTCACTGGGAATGTTTAGCCATCGAGTAAATGCTTGCTTTCTATATTTGAAGCATCGAGAACCCCCTTCCTTCAACCATGACTCTATCAAAATTAACTACTTGCATCCTCTTGATGAAGAGGACATGGAGAGCACAACCAACCATTATGCTCAGCAGACTAACCTTGGGTCTATATTTTATGATAAGAAACCAAAGCCTCCTCTGCTGAGACCTTCACTTGAACCCACGACATTTTTCGAGATGTTTCCACCTTCCCATAAGGGATTTCTCCCTTAGCCTCTCCACACTCGGCCAAAATTCCTCATAGCCCATCTCCGATGGAAATCCCCCGTAAAACAACTTGTAGCACCTTGTGTTTATTTCTACTTGGTGTACCGCACAACACGTAATAGCCACTATCGAGAATAAACTTAATGCAAGGTATTCTATGAGTAAGTTTTCACGACTGCAAAATCGGCTTTGCATTCGGCTATAATGGTCATTTGGATATGTGCATCGGTCATGTGGGATTTCACCTTTTGCATGATTGTCGAGTTCTATGATTATAATTCATACAGGTACCATATAAACCATTGTCAAAACAACCCTATGTCTGAGTCAATCCATTGATTAGGTCAAATTTGCATAGTACATGCCACCTACCAAGTTAGTTACCACCCTCCAAAAAAAAAAGTTATGTATTTGTTATATATTGTGAATCTGCAACGTAGGTCTAAAAGCTAGAAAAATATTCATATCAAACCACTTGTGGCCCCATAACACGATCCTTGCTTCTCGTTTGTATTTTCTATCCCAATGGCCCATGATATTATGGACCTATATGTAATAACCAAAAATAAATCCTTAGCTCGATAGGCGTGCTCCCTGGGTCCCCAAAAAAGCATACCCTCCAATAAATACCTTTGAAAAATGTCTGCATATGTTAGATAGGCCTAAATCTATAGCCACATCCCCACTTGCAGTTGGTCCTAAAAACTTTAGAAACTTGGTGCCCCTCTTTTCTCCTTCAAAAATGCAACGGACGATCGATAATTCCCCCATCTATATCCATATACCTCTACTAGATATCGGAACACCAATATCATTGCGCGAAATAATGTGGGCACGAAAACATGCGAAATAGAGGAATACGAAACAAACTGAAGTGTAGACCACAAGAACTATACCAAAGGTACTAAACCGGGAGGTATAGAAATGTATAGGAGCCCTTTGATAGGGAACTATAATACACCCTTTAAAAATGTGACTTCACATACCCCCTTCTCACTCCAGAAGTAGACTTTGTATACTCTTCTGATTAGACTTCATGTCATAGTATCTTCAAACTAATGATATTGTAACTCTAGACCCTTACGAGTCAAGTGTCTCTTGTTCTTTGCTTCCCGACCTCACTTTTCACTTGTCTATACTAAAACCTATCAACTACTATGGCCAACAACCACCACATGCGAGGTAGGCTAACATGTTTTTCTGCGGTGAATATTAGATGGAGAGTTTGGTATTATGCTACTGACTAATGCACCTTTGAAATATGTATACTCTATTCATAATTTGTGCATACGCTAAGTCGTGCTAATTTTGAACTGCGGGGTGCGCAAACACTCGGAAATAGGCAGTACTGTATTTGCCGCCCAGGTGCACTTACCATGGACCATGACATACTCCTCGGTCATAGTCGACCTTAGCTCCCAAGTGAATGAGAGGATGAGGGAGCATCATGTTTCATTGAGTTAATATGCGACTATTGTTTTAAATGTTTTGTGTCGTGGTTGGATTACTCATAGGTATCTCAGATTTACTTCAATGTAATACCGATTGATTTAGAGCTACTCAATCCTTGAGATCATTTGATTGCATGAAGTGAAACCCGGATGGCTGAGAAAAAGGAAACTGAGTGGAAAAATATTACCCTTGAGTTGAGCTTGGTGTGCATGGTATACACGGAGGTTGATTTTATATGTGTGTTACATCACTCTATATGTTGTTTATATTGCGACTATATTCACGTTATTCCTAAAATGCTACTATTTGTGCTCAACCTAGTCTCCTAAATTGAGTTCATTTAATTGTCGGCAGTTGGTAAAGCTGCTTTCGAGAGATGTGGTGCACTTTCATGTGCACTAGGTAGCTGTTTCCTACTTCGATGGTATTTGCAGTGTTTTACGGTGTTTTTGGGTTTTATGGTTTTATGTTTGCACAAAGGGAAAAGAACTAAGTGCTTTGATGGAAGGAAACTCTTGGTCAAAGCAGTGAAGCCTAAACTATGGATGACGTATGACAAATGCAAATGCTGAGAAACCATGATCTAAAGCCTATGACTAGCGCCAGCAAAGTTACAAAGCTTGATAATGACTTCAAGAAAATAATTGCCCAAACATGAGCTTAACTTATCCCGATTCATTCATTGAAAGATGTTTTGGAAGAGCTTGAGAAATGGGCGAGCTAAGTGTAAATAGAAGTTTTCTCCTAAAGTGCACTAATCAAAACGAGATCTCACTTACTGATATGTACAGCATCTCATCCATGTTTAAAGGTGTTGGAAAATATATGTGGAAAGAGATACTTTGCTTAGCACGTAGAGTTTCTACTCTAAAGCTAGTTTCTACTTACTGTCGCAACTCAATCCGAGCACCACTAGGCTTTCATCCAAAAGTTGTAAGATTTCCTTTTTCAGAAATGGTCCTTTCGAGAAAGAGGCTTGTCTGTGAAATGGTAAAGAAGGCTGCAACAATACTCGGACCCTATAGTGACACTACCTTCTGTCCAGGATAATTGTGTGTGAGTATGAGTTTGAACAAAAGAAGTTTTTGTAAATAATGAAGAAGACCGTGGTGTGAAATTTATCAACTAAGACAAGTTTGACTGCAATGGACGCGGCTACACTTGGAAGTGTTAACAGCGGTGAGCTAAGTTAAGACTAAACTAGGGTGCTACTAGTCTACAATGAGAGCAGTGTTAAACTAAAGAGCCCATTATCATAGGCGAAAATGAAATGACAAAATCTGAACCACATGCATTCTACCTCGAGGAGTGCTATAACTAAGTTATCATGCAGCTAACCTAAGGCATTCTACGTTCATCTAGTTAGGTATGAATGATGTTTTGGAAAGAGTTTGTGAAGCAGTATGTTTATCATTCAAAGCAATTGAACATAAATACAATGCGAAGAAAATACAACTAAAATCAAACACCACAGTTACTTCTTACTCATTGTTATGATATTTTGGAAGAGCTTTGTAGGTAAGATTGGCTATGCTACTTTGTTTTAAACTTAACAACTAAAACCTACAATAGCACAATTATGCCTTATCCATCATAATGATATTTGGAAAAGTTTATTAGAGTAAGTCTGCTTGTGATAACTAATGAAAGTAAATACGATAAACCTACACTATCACAATTGTGCCTTATTCTTCATAATGATATTTTGGAAAAGTTGATTAGAGTAAGTTTGTTGTGATAGTAAATATAAACAAATATAAACATAAGCTTTAGAAATCTACTTATTAGAAATAAAGCGAGATTAAAGCACTTGTATCTCTTTATGTCATGAGGCCACTTTCCGGAAGGTAGGGGCCCTCTACCACCAGTATAGCATGATATCTAGCTCAAAATTGACTCAACGCGTTAAAAATCTTGCTTCTTTCATTAAAAGAGGAATCACCTCAAAAGAAAGTATCCACGGACTTCAAAGATGTGATCAAACATAAATCCTAGCAAAATCTAACTCTTGTCTCTCGGTTTTCCCGGAGAGCATATTTATAGCAAATTTACATAACAAAACACAAGATAATATGGGGATTATTGTCTTTCCTAATAGAAACTAAACTAGGACTGCGACCATGATCACGTAACGAGAATGCAATTTTGTCCTTGTGCATTTAGGAGTCTGCCTCCTAGTTTAAGTTTCCGTGTAACCACGTACAAAATTCCTTTTTCAATCTCCATGGAGGGCAAAAATGATGAGGACATGACGTGGAATACACCCATGTGTGCTTTTCTTCAAGATGACATCCGAAACTGTATAATAATAGTACATTGTGAGAATTGGCAACTAGCTACGAATGTACGCATTTTGTAGCTAGTTTCGGTTCAAAGTACTACAATGACACAATCATAAAAACGTAACCAAGTTAGCCCACGATATTCATTCTTAAAGCAATTTTCACTAATTTCATTGATCATTTGAGCAGGGATTAATAATGGATAAAATAAATGGAATGGAATGTGGTGGAAGAAAGAACATTTTGGGCTCAACGGATACATATACCCGATATAATTTATCTGCTTTAGCTACTAGTTTTTAAGAAGAAATAGAATATCTTGAAAAAAAAAAAAAAAAAAAACTAGTTGTTGGCTAGCATTACCTTTAACAACATTAGGTGAGAAGATGACACCCCATTTTCATAAACTTGTGTTGTTGTAAATAGCCAAACTTTATGTTAATTTTGGGAAACTAGGTCCAAACTCCATGTTGTGATCCTCGGATAGGGATGCCAATATTTTATTGGATTCCTCTTTCAAGGAACGTGCAATATCTATCTATAGATGAGGCGAACATGTATTTTGAATTTATTCCACATGTGAGGTCGGCCTCATTTATGCCATGCATAAGATATGTGTCACGGATCCCCAAAGATGCCTATATATTAGAGAATCATGGAGTTATCATTTTAGACACATTTTGTGGATACATTTTCTTCTCTCTTGGATGGTGATGGAGAAACATTGCTTGGTTCTATGTTTAGGGCTTCTTGGTGCGGCGACTTTGTGGAGTATTCTTGATGAGACGTCTTGGGGTTGTGTGACACATTGGGTTGGGCGACCTTATGGAGACTTTGGTGGTTGAAACATCTCGCTTGCTTTATCATAACACCACCATTCTTTATCTCTATTTTTGGCTGCGTCTTCCATCGATCTATTGGTATGACTACTATTTGCATCTTACATTAATTAAGCCCTAGAAGTTTAAAGTATATTTTCCTCTAGCATCGAACATCTTAGAATTTAACATGGCATTAGAGCAAGGAGAAGACAAAGCCCATCTAGTTAAAGTCTAGGGGCGATTGAGATAGAGGATTGTTTTCAGAAGTGACGAAGTGATCTTGGAAAAAGGCTTGTATTGTTGAATGCATATTGAGTGGACGGAGTGAACAATAGGCGAAAAATTCAAGCATGGAAGGAACCTATCATATGATGGAACTCCTAGCTACTAGGAGGAAACAGATACATATAAACAGGGACTGAGATACTAGAATGGGTTCTGCAGCTAACAGACGTAGATGTGATAAATAGACAACAAATAATGACAAAAATGAAAAGTCCCTCATTCATGGAGAAAGCATAACAGAGACATGAGACACTGGAAAATACAAGAAAGACAGCAATGGGATGCAGTTAAATAGTAGTGTTGCAGATGATAGCATCATTTGAAGATTGACTTTAGGAAGAAATGTGGGACCAGCTGTGGATGAATGAGGCAGCAAGGACATGAGGAGGCAATAGCAGATATCTTGCTATGAGCTGTCTGCCTTGCTGGCATGTCAGAGAAACAGAACTATCAAGGCTGTGTTAAAATAGATGAAACCCCTGCTGGGAAGAATATGTGGTGGTACAAACCAGATGGAAACATTCTTTGGGGACAACAGAGACTCAGCCAGCGTGCCCCAACAATGGTATTATGATGGAACAAACAGCATGTGGTAATGTGAATATATTAGTTAGATAAACTAAGGATGGATGAGTTCTTATATATGACCTATGTGGAAGTGTCAGTGGTGCATGAAGATGGTAGAATATGATACTGCCTTGAGGTGAAATTCTTCTTGATGCCTCTTCTTTGGAGGGCATCATGGATTTGTTTGAAATTTATGCACAGGATAGTAGTCAAGGTGCAGCCCTTCTCGAAATCAAAAATGGTAACAAAGATGTTTTGAGTGAAGATTGCTGCGAGAAAAGAGTTAACAACTAGTCGAAGGAAGTTAAGAGGACATCGAAGCTATTAGAGGTATTTGTTTCGGCCCCATTGAGGGTATTCAGAAAGGCTAAAAAGTTCTTTGAGCTAGGTCGAAATAGCCAAAAAGTGGTGGTTTCTGGGTTGCTTTGAAGTAGATAAGGTAGAAAAAGGAATAGGTGTGGTGTCGGAGGATCTGTGGAAGATTGCAACTCTAGAAAGCTTGTAGTACGAAGCTGTGTGGAGGCTAAGGGCTATGTTTTGGATTAGTTAGTGAAGGAGACCTATTTTACGAAAACTACTTGATCATTTGAGGAATGTTTGGTGGCCCATTCAAAATGCGGCCACAAACATGGGTTCTAACCGATCGGCAATAGAAGTAGACATATTGCAACAAGATCAAACCAATTTATCAATTTTTATCTAGTTTGCTTGAAGGGTGAGGTTTTTCCCCGGCCATCTTGGAAGGCTTGTGTAGAGGTTTGATGTATTCACTCTAGATTTATGTCTGCAAAAGAAAGAGGTATGTATGATTGCTCTTCCATGAAATTTTTAAAGTATGTACGAGTGTTGTTTGAGGAAATTCAAGGCAACAAAAGATAGCTCAAATTAAGTATGAAGATCTAAAGATATTGGTCGAAAACATTCTTGGCTCCTTCCTTTCTCTATATATATAAGCTATGATGATATTTTTTGATATTCTTGTTCACAATTGAAGTTGTGAAGAATATAGCTCAAATTTATTTTAGATATCTTTTGAATTAAGAAGCTACAAGGGTTTAGCTAGAAAAATAAATTGCGACACTTGAATCTTTCGAAAAGCTTAGACGAGAAATGCATAGCTTTATGATACAACTGCAATGTAACTACCCTTGTGAGTAGAAGTGCCTTGATGAATGTCTACGAAGTACAAATCCATGACATCTTGGCAGAAGCAAGGACCTTCATCGATATGGTAATGTGATACAACTATCTTGAAGGATTTCTAAATTCTCTTCTTTGAGTTAATGTTTCTTGAAATTTTGATATCACAAATACCTCATAGAAGATTCCCATCTCTAATCTAGGCATCTCATGATAGAGTACCCAATGCGAGCTTGAAGGGAACTTCTCAATGTTTTAAGTTTAGTTATTAATACATTAGAAAAGGGTTCTCTCATTTACCTATACTAGAAAGGGTTGATGAATAACCTCAATGCGATCCTAAGATCGAAGTTGTTGAACCAATCATAGTCTACACCTATGCCTTCATACTAAGACTTAAGTCAATTTAAGGATAATCATTATATATTGGATAGCTTCTCATTAAGACCATGTATGATCTAAAGATCATTTTTTGGTTGGAATGTTCTGTGAAATAAATCAAAAGGAAATTTGAATTTTGTTAATATTGGAACTACCAATAAACGATATATATAAAAAAAGAAAGTATAGCTTACTATGAAGACACTGTTTATTGAAGAAGTTCTTGACTGACCATGCAATGACTTAGTCATTGTATATTATGGATGATGATTTTAAGAACCCATTATATAATACATGAAATGAAATTTTCTATTTTAAGGCATGTTTGGAGATAAACAAATCTCATGATAATTATGTTGTTTGATAAGCACTAAGCTCCCTAGAAAGTCTAGTTTAGGCTTTTGATCTCCTTGGGTAAGAGAAAGGGGTAGGTACGATATCTTCTTCGTCAAGATATGAAAAAAATTGAGAATTTGCTAAAGTGATTCTTGATCTTGAAGAAAAATATTTATCTATGTCTTTGTTGGATGGAGCAATGATGCTCATATTGACGCCTACAGTCATCGATATAATCACCGATAATTAGCCTTGGTTTTCGAAAGAAACCTATTGTAATAAAGGAAAGAGGTGTATGTAGAGAAACCTGCGGGGTTCAAAAGTCGAGGATAAAGACACCTATGTTTGCGGGTTGAATAAATACCTCTGGGGTTGAAGCTATCCCCCATGGATTGGTATGAGAGGATTGATAAGCTGTGATGAGTTGGGATTCACTCATAGTAATGCGATTCAAACCTTTACTTAAAAGTTGATAGACAAATCTTCTCATTACGGTTCTCTATGTTGATGATCTCTTCCTAATAGATGTTGACCCTCTCATTCATAAGTCTAAGAGGGAGCTCTCTTCGAGAGTTCAAGATCGAGGACCTGGGAGCGTGCATCACTTCCTAGGCACCGAGTCTGGTGAGAGACACGGCAAGATTTTCTCTATCGAGGAAAATATATTGTGAAAGCGTTGGAAAAATTTGGAATGGTGGATTGTAAGTCCGTGTCGTGCCAAATGGAGCTCAGCTTTAAGAAGTTGAGTGGTAAGAACTATTAGGCTAGTGCTAGAAAATCCTATTGAGTATCTTTAGGGCCTGCGATGTTCTTACGAACATCCCATGCGGAACGTATGTTGTGCGGTGAACACTTTGAGTCAACACATGGTTGATCCTCATAAAATCCTTTGGATTGGTGCCAAGAAACTCTTGAGATATCTCTTGGGCATGATAGACCATGGGCTAAGATACACTAATGGGAGTTTGAGACTGCGCATATATGCCTAATCTTGGTTTGGGGTGGTAGTTTGGTGGATCGCAAGAAGAGCACATACGGATGTTGCTTCACACTTGGGTACGCAGTGAAGTAGAAGTCGGTGGCAGCCTACTGACCTTTGAATACATTGCAGCATGCACAGCCTATTATGAAGCCACTTGGTTGCGAAAGATCTTTGATGGATTGTTTGAGCATGTGCTAGATGCCACCATTATCCTTTGTGATAACTTCAGAGGGGGATTCATTTGTCGAGAGAATCTTGTGTTCCATGATCGATCAGCTTTATCTTATGCTCCAGTACCATTTTATCTTGGATATGGTATTGTGTAGGTAAGTGGATCATATAGGAAATAATGAGCGAGTCATAGATATTCTCATAAATCCCTTGGGGAAAGGTCATGTTCCTAACCTTGTTACAATCTTGGTATCATGGAGACGACCTAATTGGAGGGTCATGTTGGATGATGAGCTGCGGAGCTCGAGGGGATTTGGGGATATAGCTATGAGAAACCACAAGGCTAGGCTTGCAAAACCTTGTTGTGTGCTTCCACCCCACCATGATGATATTGAGTTGGTTTTTACTTCTATTTTATCTATGCCTCGTATGCATCTTACCCATGGAGTTTCGGACTCATGGGATGTACCTCTCATTTGGCCAATGAGGTGGGAAATGTGAATAGAGACCATAGCAAAGACCGATGGATACATCGTACATTGTCGTACTCTCTATGGCTAGCATGGCATGTGTCCACCCACTTGCTCACAGGGTCAAGTTTAGCGGTTTGGACCTGTGACTAACTTTAGGTTAGTTAAAATAACTTGAGGTTATTATATGACTTTTTTGAGTCCAAGTGAGGTTTCCAACCTCAGTGACTTCATATTAGTTAAACCAACCTCAAGTTGGTACGTAACTCTTTTTGAGTCCAAGTGAGGTTGGACCCTCCCAGGCCAATTCGATTAAACTAACTTTAGGTTAAGTATATGACTCTTTTGAGTCCAAGTGAGATTCGGACCTCCGTGACTTCGGTCGGTTAAATAACAAAGGGTTGGTATGTGACTCTTTTGAGTCCAAGTGAGGACTTAGAAATCCAACTAACCGGGTTAGTTAAAATAATGTTGGGTTAGTATGGGGCTATTTAGTCCACAGAGGTTTCGGACCTATGAGGCGGATTTTGTCGGTCGAGAGTGATGTCTTTGTGACTCACCTTTTGTTTTGAAATAAAGAAGCTAGCGAAGCAAGCTACAATATGATGAAGCATGATGTTTGGATGGGGTAGTGGATGGAGTTCTCCATGGTTAGCAGAGGAGTGTTAATTTTGGTCAAATAGGTTCAAAATCCATGTTAGCGATGCTCATATGAGGATGCCAATAATTTTGTTGGATTCCTCTTTCGAAGAGGTGCAAAGATACGTCTATAGATCATCTTGATCAGATGAGAAAAACATGTATTTTGAATTTATTTCCACACGTCTTAATTGAGCTGATTAATGCCACGTGCATACGAATGTGTAAAACACCCCCATGAATGCCTATATATTGAAGAGAGTTGGAGCTCAGTTTAGACACACATTTTTATGGAGACATTTTCTTCTCTCTTGGATGGTGATGGAGCAACATTCTTGGTTACATGTTTAGGAACTAACTTTTTTGTGCAACGTGTTTGTGGAGTATTCTTGATGAGACGTCTTGGGGTCGTGTGACACATTGGGTTGGTTGACCTTATGGAGACTTTGTTGGTTTAAGAAGTCCGCTAACTGTCGTAACACCACCATTCTTTATCTATTGTTTTTGGCTTGTCTTCCATTGATTTATTGGTATGTTCTATACGCATCTTACTTTCATTAAGCCCTATAAGTTTAAAGTATATTTGCATGTAGTGTAGAACATCTTCGAGGAATTAACATGATGATATATTAGAGTTGTTAAATACTTTGATATATTCCTTTGTCGATTGGATGGTAAACATCAACAAGGACAACTCTTTCCAATATCAAAAATTGTCTACATGATGCGGAGGAAAAAGGTTGATTTTCCGTAAATAGAATAGCACCTCTGACAAGAAGAATTAAAACAAAAGAGTTTTCATTTTGAACCTTTCTTTTATTCAAAACATTCACACAAACTAACATCAACAACGATAAATTCCAAACGTAATTTCCATTTTAGGAGCTCGACTGTGTGAGAAAGATGAAGAAATGCAACATGCACTTCCCAAGTCCATCAGTCGAACTTGGGATTAGATTATGCATAACAAGAATAGGACTAGTCTTGGATATGACAAGGATGTGTACTTTCATATTTCGTACTATTCCAATCCCATCTAGTTTCGAGTGTTGGATTTCTTCATGATACCTCACCTTCAACTATGATAGATTCTGCTCCTCCTCCACATTGGTAACCAAAATGATAACATTATGACTAAGTTTTCCATATGAAAGATAATTTTTTTTATCTTCATCCCATATGCAAGAACTATCATAAAAATTTTCATTCTTCAAACATATCCTTCAAAAAACAAGCCTCCAGTAGAGAACAAAGATTCATCTTGGATGGATTGCTTCTTTTCAGTAGGCATCAACAACCAGAAGATGTTTTAGTGATATGTCATAATTTTTTTCTGGGAATATTAAAAGGTCTTGCATTTGAGTGTTTTCCATCATCTCACCTTTATACGACACGGTGAAAATGATGGTCATACATGTTCAAAAGTGACCTGAAGTGAGCCTAACCCAAAACCTGCCATGCAGTTGGGGTTGTAGAGAGATGGGGATGACATGATCATGCCCATTGGATGGAGTCGGTAACCAAAGCGTCGATGTGAGGTTGAACTTCTCCATCTTCAAATAATTTGGGACACTTTCTGCAGCGAGAAGACTTCGATTCTTGCGATTTTTGGAAGAGTTTCAGGAATTTCATCAAGCATTCGAGAGTTGGTGGTCATCCATAAAGCACTGCAAGTTGAGACCTCACCCTTTGGAGTTTAGTTCTCCCTTTTTCGTGTGGGTTGTATACCTCCCGTTTTCAATGTTGAAGGTCTTCCTCTTCAAATCATTATAAGAAACTTTCTCTAATCAGAAATACCTCATGTCTTGCATATTTGGAAGAGTTCGTGAACTACGATAAGAATTCGGTGTTGGTGGTCATCCTTAAACCACCTACTTATGCCAACATTTCATAGAGCATTGTTATCCTAGTGTTTCCATGCATATTTTTCACGAATTTTATCATGTTTCTCTTCTTGGACTCACATATACCCCTTCGGATTAATGGGGGGAATGTTGGACACCTAATTTGTTAAGGGTTAAGGTGTCGGACTTTGAAAATCAAAGAGCAGTCCAGGGAAGTGTGGGAATATGAATCCAATGGTCACGAGAATGTATTATAAATGTACATCAAATGTGAATAATAGATGAAAATTTATTGTTTATCATTCATACTTTCATCTATTCCATGTATGTACCTTACAACTACCAAAATTCGAGACCTATTGGTAGGATGAGACCTCTTAGATTAATTGATTCATATATATTTTTCTTCATCAATGCTCCTTGCTTATCATTTTGATTGAAAATATGGGGTTGGGATAAAACGTGGTTCATATACTAGAGCCTTAGGACAAAATTTTTCACAACGTTCCCATACTCTTGGAAATAATTACATTTAAAGGGAAAACTTGCTTATAGTCCAACGCTTGAATATGGATCCAACTCTTCATGCGAAGTTCGAATCACTTCATGGAGTCATTTTTACAAAATCATTTCAACATACATTCTAACACATCAGTTTATTATCCTTGACGGATGAATAAGTAACATAGTGGCCCAATTTGTCTCAGAGTGGGTTTTAAAATATTATCACCCTAACAAATAAGGGGAAGATACAAACAAATATACTCCATACATGCATATAGAAATCATGTTGGTATTGGAATCTAGAGCTCATTGGGTGAGAAACATTCCCCTTGAACCCATGAAATAAGCCTTAGATATAAATATTAGATTTCTATCTTCCTTCTTGTCAAAAATAAAAACATAATAGCCTTTAGAATAGTATAGAATACCAAAAACGGTTCATGATTTTTTCTAATTGTTAGATATCTATTCAAAAACGAGCTATAAAAAGGCCAAAGGTTGATGAAATTACCAAATTAACCCTTTTTTCCTCAATGTTTTTAAAATTATTCTTTAACGAAGAAGAAATCCCTAAGTCAGAAAGGAAAGGTATTGTATAGCCTTTTAACAAATCTACTTGGCTAAAGAAATTTTTTGATTAACTAAATCACGAGGTAGATAGATGTGGCCTACGATCAAGGGATTGGAAAGAACACCAATTGAACATGAATGAGAGCAACATCATCTTCAATAGTTTCCTAGGAAAGAGTAGGACATGCATATGGTAAAGGGGTATATTTTGGGTACATAATAAGTGTGCTAAAGCAGTAGTATTCCAATATTTACATTGAGAGAAATAAATTTAAATAGAATATAAATTAATTGAGTAGTTAGGGGACTCTCTAGATCATTTTTTTAGTAGATATACCTCAAGATGTATAAATACCTATCAAGAAAAATTCCTAATTTTAGGGTGTGTTACTACCATAAAGGGGTAGTTAGAGTAGAAATAAAACCAAGCACCCAAAACAGGACTAGAAGGATGGGACATGATTTACTACAAAAGTGCTGGACTATGACAAAAATACACAATTATATATATGTTATCCCATCATTTCCCAGTATTATACATCGATCATCATATTTTTGGCTTATCCTAAATGTCGTCACATTTTGATAAAATATGTAGAGCTGAATTAAAGCGAATCTAATCTCTAACAAGCTGAGATCAACTTGGATCCACATGGATATCTCAAGAGTGCATGAGAAAAAATAGAATATATATAAACTTGTAAACCTAAAATATTCTCAAAAAATGGGTATTAAATGAAACGAGAGGTTTAAATACATGAACGTGTTATCCCTTCCTTCGAAGAGAAGATAAATCGATTGATAAATGAAATTGTATGAATCACATAAAACCAAATCTCATACATCATGTAATCTAGGGAAACTCTTCCTTTTATTCAAACAAATTAAAATGTTGAACTCCAATAAAATGAAAACAAAACATTTTATAGTGTTCCCATGAGCAAGGAGTAGCTTCTTATCATCAAAATAGATTAGATATAATTAATTATTACTTGCAGCTTCTTCAGTGTTTGTAAGGAATTAACCAAGTAATTTCAAAGTCACATTCTTTTCTGCCCCTTTTGATTTTTTGTTTGAGAGAAAAGACAAAGGGTTACGCTTCTAAAAAACTTCATTGGTGACATTTCATGTTGAATTTCTTATTTGTCTTTTATTGGCTTTATGACCAAATGATCAAAGGCCATAAGTGTTTATGTTAGTGAACCTATGACATAGCATGTTCCCTCATGGGGTATTAAGGAATACCCCTTGATTTCAATATATATTAAAAAATCCCCTTGAAAAATTCGTTTTCCAACCTCCATCCCAATATATTTATATGGTTTTAAAAAACCTTATTTTTACCATATATTTGACATATCCATTTTTTCCCATGTAATTTTTAATAATAATTTCTATTTTCTACCCTTGATTATGCAAACATAATGGAACTATTATATTCTTCCAAACAAGTCTCCCAAATAACTAGTGAGAAGTAACAACTATTGGAATAAGCCTTAGATTCTAGGAAATTATGTAAAGAGGGAGCTGGTAAATAACTCAGATGCAATAGTGATAGTAGCTATGGATAATAATGAGGAGATATCATTTTAGGTACAATCCCATTAGAATTTTCCAATAGAGATAAACCTCCAACAACCATTATTTGCTAAGAAAGATTACTTCCCATGAATTATATGTAATATGTGTCTCATAATGTTCTAGATAAATATTTTGTGCTAAGATTTTCCAAATAAAAATATCTTAGAGGAATACCATATGCATATAAATTCACATAAAAATGGCCGTGTTATTGAAATTCATTTTAAATTAAAGAAACACCTACTATTTACAATATCTTATGAATCTTGATTTATACAATTAGCCTTAGAGAGGACTTGTTTGTTTGGCGATGAATTTAAAGAGAAAATATAATTATGGATTTAAAATGTTGAAAAATCCATCAGTTAATATTTTTCCCACTATCTTTGTAAAACAAATAAAATTAAAGAGGCCGCCTTGAGAGGTTGAATGTATATTTCCTTTTATCCATGTATGAAAAATGACTCACTACGTTCTTTCATAAAGGACCAATCCTATGTTTATTATATTTTAAAAGCCAATATTACATTTTGCATTGTATTTTGATGCACTCCCATCAAATATAAATATATTTAGCATAAATTTATCTTAACCCTAAGATCTATTACATATTGAAATATTAACGCTGCACAATACGACAATTGTTTCTCTACTTAAAAAGATTCAAAGTGAATATCTACACATGCTAGTTTATTTTAATATCATATACTTTATCTCATAGAAAAAATAGTTTTGTTTTTCATTTACATTACAAAAATAAATTTATTATAATTATACAAATTAATAAACATGCCACATCTCAATAGCCTAAATTTGATATTGCAACTCACATATCTCGATGCAATGATATAGACGTGCATATATCTCTAAATTTGAGCATGTTTCCCATGACATTAATGTTGAGCCCCGAATTGTGCTTTCTTTCATCTTACTTCACCTCATTTTCCTTTTTCCATTGATATCCCAGGCTCAATTGATCGGTAGAAATTGAATTCAAATTACTTTTAGAATGATTAAACATGGCTAACTTGCTATGTTTTGTGATGTCATTATAATTCCAGTAGCTCTGAGAATGTAGACATTCCGTATGTAGGCGATTACGCGGCTATCTTCACGTTCGGCATGTTCGGTGTCCTCTCGAGAAAAATACATATGGGTATATTCCACGTCTTATTACACATCATTCATTGCTCACCATGAAGGAAAAATAAGTGTTTGGATGTGGTTTTCGTACATGGGAACACATTTAAGGAAGCATACTTCTAATAGGACTTTCTTAAGTCCGGATGTCCTTTTCTCTTTACGTTGCCATCTTGAGTCCTAATGTGATTTTGATAAGGAAATACAAGGATCCTGTGTTGCAAGTTACACGGTATGTAATTTTGTTATAAAAACACTTGAAACCCAAGAATGGGCTAGATTTTGTGGATTTCACATCCTATATTTACGAAAACGCATAATACTCTGTTTTGAGAGTTATTTCTCCTTTAATGAAGAAGACAACATTGTTTTGAGTACGTGAGTTTGATGCAGAGCTAGATTAAAATGCAGTTGGTAGAGGGCCCTGCCTCCTGCACGGCTTTACTTTCGTAATTTAGATAAGTATCTTAGTTGTTTTTAAGCTTTTTGAAGTTTGGGTTCATAGTTAATTTCAATAGCCACTACGGTTATCTCGTTCTAAGAACTCTTCCAAAAGAAGAAACTCTTCCAAAAGATCATGATAATGAATGGGAAATGGCTATAGTGTTGTAGGGTGATTGTGATTTCTTTTGTTCACTATCACAGTTGAACTTATACTAAGAAAAGCAAACTCTTCCAAAAAAATCCTTATGATGTCTAAGGCATATTTGTGATGCGAATGTTTCGGTTGTTTTTATTTATACTAAGTAACATGGCTGATCTTGGTCTTAAACGCTCTTGAAAATATCATAATGATGGGTAGGAGATAGTTGTGATATCTTAGTTTTTAAATTTTTAGTCTTTATATTTGCATTTGCCTTT
The DNA here is from genome assembly GCA_034641835.2 of Pinus albicaulis. Taxonomy (NCBI): domain Eukaryota; kingdom Viridiplantae; phylum Streptophyta; class Pinopsida; order Pinales; family Pinaceae; genus Pinus; species Pinus albicaulis. The sequence goes on from CM076576.1 coordinate 848,229,365, forward strand.
GAATTGTACATCCTGGATTGTTCTAAGAAGCTCTTCCAAAATACCAATCATGATGGACAAACAAGGTTTGTATAATCCCATAGATTAATGCATGATAACTTAGTTAGGATACTTTCCGGAGTCAAATTGCATTTTAACTCATGCATTATTCATTTTAATTTTGATAATGGCTTGCTAGTTTAATAACATTTTAGATTAAGTTGCATCTCAAATTCAGTCTTAACTTAACTCATTACATTTCACTCCACATTTAGGTTGTCATCCATCACATATTAGATTACATTAGTTGTTAAACTTAAACAACGGCCTTCATTATTTACAAAACCTTCTTTCGGTCCAAATCTATAATTGACTCACAACTATCTGGATAAACAACGGTATCCCAAGGCACAGTAGTTGCAATTTCCTTCATCATCCTACAAACAAACCTTTCCTCAAAAGACTATTCTAAAAATCTATAACCTTTGGGTAAAGTGTAGTGATGACATAAACACAAGTTGCGAGAATAGAGGTTAGACTAGTCTTAGAGTAGAAGATCTTATGATGTTAACAATATTTCTCTCCAAATATGTTTTCACAAATCTTTAATCATGGATAAAATGTTGTCTCATTATAATGCGATTGCTTCTAAATTGTTTTTGAATGGGATTTAATTGTGATTTAGTTAGGAGAATTTGTATACTTAGCTGACCATTTCTCAAACCTCTTCCAAAATACCTTTGATAAAAGAATTGGACAAGTTAAGTTTATGTTTTAATTCATTTTGTTGAAGTCATTATCAAGCTTAGTATTAACTTAGTCATAGTTTAGGTTTGATTGTTTCGAGTATTTGCAATTGTCATTTGTCGTGACCCATTAGAGCTTTACTTTCTTGTTTTTAATCGGTAGTTTCCTTCACTAGCATTTAGTTCTTTTTTCTTTTGTGAACATAAATTAACATCAAAAAGACAAAAACATCACAAAACACTACACACAACACTAGGAAACAAGCACCTAGGTACATATGGTACATTTCACTTAGACGAGTTTACCAAACCCTGGTTGGCTAATTAAATGAACTCAATTTAGGAGACTAGATTGAGGCACAACATTTTGGCGCCGTTGCTGGGAAGTGAAAACTAGGTAACCTTTGTTTCTTAGCATCCAAAAAACAATTTTATGCGTAGGAGAGAGAGATTCGAGGATATATTTATAAGCGACGAGGCGAAGTTTGACATCTAGAACACCACTTGTTTCATCTAGATCCCGAACTAGTACACCTTCAACTCAAACCCATCTTCCATCCTTTACTGATCCTGGACTTCTAGAAGATATAAGGTCACCTATTCCATTAGAGAAACCTTCCACTTCATCCATTGAACCTGCCATAGAAGAGGATCTAAAAACCTTTTTTGAGGATACAAACCTTTCTACTTCCACGGGAGAGTCAGCCATGGCAGAAGAAGGAGGAGGAGGAGTTGTTAATGGAGAAAACACATTATTTGGAGGAGGTAGAGGTAGAGGTAGAGGAGAAGGAGGAAGAGGAGGTAGAGGGTGTAGATGGAGGAAAGAGGTAGAATAGGAAACTCTTTTGGGTTCCCTATAATTGATGAAGAAACCAATACAACCATGAAAAAAATTTCACCCTCTATCCTTCCAAACTTATATGGAGTTAAAACTGAAGATCCTGAAATCTTCCTATTTGAATTTGAGATCCTGTGTAGAACTTATGGCTACTTACAAGATGCTCAAAAACTTAAATTATTTCCTTCAACATTGAAAGGAGCAGCATTGAAGTGGTTTATGAGTTTGATCAACAGTTCTATTAGGACATGGGAAGACATGAAACAAGCATTTCTAGAGAGGTATTTGGATTATTTTATGCCGGTAAATCATAAGGAAGAAGTGTTTAAGATGTTACAAAAAGAAGATGAAAATTTGGAAGATTTGTTGGAGAGATTTCATTACAACATCAAAAGAGCAAAAATGGAAAACCTAGATCAAGACACCTTAAAAGCTCTTTTGTTGAAAACAATTAGGGATGAATGGTTGTATATCCTTAACATGATGGGAAAAGGGGATATATCACAGCTCACATTACCTGAAATATCTGAGTTATGTATCAACCTTTCAAGAGGGAAATCTAAAACTGTAAAAGGTCCAAGAGATTCTGCTCTTGCAAGGGCAAGTAAGTCTGCTTCTGGGACAGTAAGTAGATCAGAAATAGGACATATGCTTGATGATTTTAAATCTGACATCTTAGGGAGTCTTATTGAACAAATAGACACCCTCAAGATACAAAACAAGCAAAAGGCTGAATCTGATGCCTTGGCAATCTTTTGTCCCAAATGTAGGAAGAAACATGCCTTGAGAGAGTGTCCTCTAGATGTAAAAGTTGTAGAAACCTGTGTTATTTGTTCTGAGAAACATGAGACCAAGAATTGTCCTTCTCTTCTTGGTCTCAAGGCTGTTTTTCAGGAAGAAATTCCTACAGATTCCACAGAGTCTCTTAATTTTGTATCTAGAAGACCTTGGCAGGGACCTCAGACACAAGGATTCCATGATCAAATGTATAATCAACCTCCACCTTGGAATTCTTGGCAGCAACCTTGGCCCCAATTTCAAAATAAATCTCAATCTTGGGCACAAGGAACACAAAGTCCCTATGGAAGATACTCTCCATACTATCAGTATCCACCATCCTATCCACCATACCCACATTTTTATCCTCAAAATACTCAACAAAATTTTCCTCAAAATCTTCAACAAAATCCTCAACAACATCATCAGAACCTACCACATCAAAATCAACCACTTTCATTACCATTCCCTCAAAAATCAAATCAATTACCTGCTCAACCCATACCAAACCCCAATAATAAAAATCCTCAGAACACATACATGATAGAAGGCCAACAATTTCCAACTTATTTAATTACTCCTTTAGACCTTAGTGATGTTAAACTTAGGTCTGGAAGAATACTTGAAAAGAGGAAACCTTCTGTGATCATACAAGAACAAGATAACTCTGAGGAAGACTCTCAACGGGTGAATAAAAGTCTTGAGGGAGACACATCTTTTCAAGACCTAAACACTGAAAAATTAAAGCAAAAATATCCAATAATTTCAACTCCTGTATTAGAGCAACCATCCACATCTACTTCTATACCTCCCTTTCCAGAAAGATTACAAATTGATAGAGGTGTAGAAAAACAAATTATGGTGCCTAATTATGATTTCCTAGATGAACTGAGAAATGTTTGCATTAAAATTCCATTATTACAAGCCATCAAGGAAATTCCAATTTTAGCCAAAACAATAAAGGAGTTGAGTATGAAGAAAGCAAGAAAAAGAATAAGAGAAACAAAGAAAATTCAACTGGCAGGACAAATAGCAGACATTATGATGGGCAAGATTTCTATTCCAAAGTATCTTGACCCAGGAAATCCAGTTGTCAAAATTCACATCAATGGAATTGAAATCCAAAACACACTCATTGATTTAGGAGCAGCAATCAATATCATGAGTAGACAAATCATGGATAAACTGAAACTTCATAATCTTCTCTTTACACCCACACTATTACAATTAGCAGACAGATCTGTGATCAAACCTGATGGGGTAATAGAAGACATTCCAGTGTCCCTAGATTCTTGGGAGTACCCTGTGGATTTCATGATCCTAACTCCTAAGAATAATCTAGGAGGACATCCTGTTATACTAGGAAGACCTTGGTTGGCTATAGCTGATGCTTTTATTAGTTGTAGATCCGGTGATATGTACATCTCTGATGGTAGTTCAACTAATAAGTTCACTTTATATCCTCCAGCTAGGACAATTACAGATTTAGATGACACTCAATGGATAGAGGATGAAGAAGATTTACAACCTCTCTTCATAATTTCAGAAATTAGTAAAGATAATCAAATTCTGAATACTCTAGAAAATTTTGAATCCTCTCCAGAACACAAACATGAATCATTTCAAGAGGGATCCAATATTGATTTTTTGTCATCAAGGCAGATGTCTCTTCATTCTATGGACAAATTTGGCAGCTCTACAAGTGAAATTTTTCCAGGAAAAACTTTGAACATAAACAAGAACCTAGAAAAATCTCAACAAGAAGAGTTAGTCAAAGTATTACAGAGACATTCTTCTGCATATGCATGGGAGTACACTGACATGAAAGGGATAAGCCCCAAGACTTGCACTCATCACATCTATATAGAGGAAAATTGCAAACCAATCAGACAACCTCAAAGACGGATGAATCCAAATCTTAAGGAGATTGTTAAAGAAGAATTGCAAAAATTGTTAAATGTCAATTTCATCTATCCCATTTCAGATAGTCAGTGGGTTTCTCCTTTGGTAATTGTGCCAAAGAAAAATGGAAAATGGAGGGTGTGTGTTGACTACCGGGAACTAAACAAAGCTACTCTTAAAGACCATTTTCCCTTACCTTTCATAGATCAAGTGTTAGATACATTAGCTGACAAAAAGTACTTCTCATTCGTAGATGGGTTTAGTGGTTACAATCAAATCCAAGTAGCACTTGAAGATCAAGACAAAACCACATTTACCTGTCCTTGGGGTACCTATGCTTACCGAGTATTGCCATTTGGATTATGCAATGCACCTGCAACATTCCAAAGGGCAGTATTAGGAATTTTTTCGGATCTAATACATGATTGTGTAGAGGTATATATGGATGATTTCACAGTTTATGGAAACACATTTGAAGAAGCCTTAGCAAACTTGGAAAAAGTTTTAAAAAGATGTAAAGAAGCAAATCTTTCACTTAGTCATGAGAAATGTTTTATGATGTTTACTGAAGGAATTGTTTTAGGACATCACATTTCAGGGGATGGGATTAGAGTTGATGAGTCAAAAGTTGAAGTCATCTCTAACTTATCTATTCCAAGTTGTCAAAAAGATGTTAGGAGTTTTCTAGGATTTACAAGATATTATCGGAGGTTTATAGAAAACTTCACCAAGATAGCATCTCCACTCTTCAAATTGCTTACCAAAGACTGTGAATTCAAGTGGAATTCTAATTGCCAGTTAGCCTTTGAGACCCTAAAAACCAAAATTTCTGAAGCACCTATTTTAAGGGGACCTAACTAGAAGTTACCTTTTCATATCTCAACAGATGCTTCTGATATAGCTCTAGGAGCAGTATTGGGACAAAAGGACCTGATTCCTTATGCCATCTACTATACCAGTAAAAATTTGACTCCTGTAGAGTTAAACTATACTGTAACTGAAAAAGAGTTTTTAGCTGTTGTTCATGCCATAAAAAAATTTAGACACTATATAACAGGCTATGAAACTTTTGTTACACTGATCATTCTGCAATTAGATACTTAATGAACAAATCAATTACTAATGGCAGAGTCATAAGATGACAAGAATTCAACATTACCATTCTAGATAGGCCTGGAAAAAAAAACACAGTAGCTGATTTCCTATCTAGACTCCAAAACATCAAAGATGACACTCCAGTTGAAGATCAATTTCCTGATGAATATCTTTTTGCAATTTCTACTCAAACTCCTTGGTTTGCTGACATTGCTAATTATTTAGTTTCAGGAAAATTTCCTTCAAAAATGAATGCAAGGGATAAAAGAAAAATCATTTATGACAGTGCAAAATATTCATGGGTTGCTAATGAGTTGTACAAGACAGGTCCAGATTTGATCATTAGGAGATGTGTTCGTGAAGATGAGATGCCTGAGATTCTCAAAGCATGTCATGATGAACCTTGTGGCGGACACTTTGCTGATAAGAGGACAGCCTATAAGATCCTTAATTTAGGATATTATTGGACATCTTTGTTTAAAGATGCTAAAGAGTATGTCAAAAGGTGTGACAGTTGCCAAAGGGTAGGGAAACCTTCTCCTTCAGGTGAGATGCCATTACAACCTCAGGTACACATTGAACCTTTTAAAAAATGGGCTTTGGATTTTGTAGGACCTATTAGTCCTCCATCAAGACAAAATAAATATATATTAGTTTGCACTGATTATGTTACTAAATGGGTAGAAGCTAAACCATTACTTGTTGCTAATGAATCATCTGTAGTTACTTTTCTTTTTGAGGATATTTTTACTCGTTTTGGTGTCCCAAGGGAAATTTTTACGGATCAAGGAGCTCAATTTACATCAAGGCTAGTGGAGAAAATGATGGAGAGGTACAAAATTAGACATAGAAAATCTACTCCTTATCATCCACAAGAAAATGGTCAAGTGGAATCTACTAATAAGGTCATTGAAGGAATCCTAACAAAGACTGTTCATTTACATAGAAGAGATTGGGTAGATAGGCTTCCTGAAGCCTTGTGGGCCTATAGAACTACATGGAGAAACACAACAGGTCATACTCCTTATGAACTTGTTTATGGAAAGAAAGTTTTGTTTCCCATAGAGTTCCAGATTCAAACTTTCAAAATGGCAGTTCAGCTAGGACTTGATTTAACGGAGGCACAAAAGCATAGATTGGAGCAGATTAATGAATTGCATGAGATCAGACAAGATGCAGTTCAGAAAACAAGTCTAGTCCAACAAAAAAGGACTAGATGGCATGATAAGTACATCAAAGAGAAGAAATTCAAAGAAGGTGATTGGGCTCTCTTGTTTGATTCAAAATTCAAGGATTTTCAAGGTAAATTTCAAACACATTGGCTTGGGCCATATGAAATTGTTGAAATTTTTGACAATGGAGCAGTAAAAATCAGGACAATAGATGAAGAAAAGGTCACTTTTCTTGTGAATGGTCATAGATTGAAGCTGTATCACAAACCACTCTCAAGAGAAGAATTTGTCAAGAAGTTCCAGGAAAACAGTGATGTGAAGTTAATGAAGAAGAATCTTTCTTCTTCATCAACTTGATTGAATTTTCTGAAGCATTTCTTTTGAAAAAATAAAAAAAATAAAAAAATAAAATAAATAAATAAATAAAGTATAAACATGAAAACCAATCATTGATTGGCATGTTTATACAGAAAAGATAGGGTGAAAATCAGTCTTTCTGACACTCTAAATTTTCCATTTTTGTTTTTGCAAGTAGCTGTTACAAAATCATAAGTTCAGATCCATTGCACTTATGATCCATCTCATTTCATTTCATTCCATTCACTTATCCATCTATACTCCATTTCATTCATTCATTCATACTTCACTTCATTCCATATTTCATTCATCTCATTCCATACTTCATCCACCTCATTTCCATATCAAAATTTAAAGTTTGATGTTTTTCTGCAAAATGAATAACACATGTCATGGATTGTAGGCCATTTCCTATATTCTTCCACTCCATTTCATAAATTGAATCCATCCCATTTCATCATTCACTTCATACATATTTCATTATACCATATTTCATCACTTATCTTCACTCATTCCATAAAATATTCTATGTATATTCCAAACCACTCCATTCCATGATTAAAAATTCTCCACTGGTACATTCTGCAGCTAAACAGATATTCTGCATCTAATCAGACTTTCTGCAGCCAGACATTCATTCCGTAGCTACAGATCCTGAAGGCACTGATCAACAAACATTTGAATTGCAACAAGATGATCTAGTATATCCATGAACAAGAAGAATCAAGAAATATTATGAAGACTCTTCCAGAGGAGAACAAAGTATACAAAGACCACAAAAAGAAAATGAAAAGAAAAGGTAAAAAGTTCTGGTTATAATGGCATTTCATAAAAACTTTAGTATAGTCTAGTTATGAATCATTCGAAAAAGTTGTTTTGATTATTTTTATTGATCATACCAAATATACCCTCCGCAAAACTTTGGATAAAAATCTTTCATTTCAAATTCTATACCCGACCATCATTTAAGCGGTCAAAAAGGCTGAAGTGTTTGATTTCCTCACATCACCCATCCAAATCATTTAATGATGATTTTTTTTGAATCCGTTGTAAAACTCTCCGCAGTCTTTTCACTCATTGATTTTTTTTCTTCACCTCACTTCATTAACTCATTCCGTAACTACTTCCATCACTCCATTCCGTAGCCAGCCCTTCATCATTTCATTCCGCAAAACAGAGATATCTCTATCACTGTGAGCAGGGATATATCATTTTGAAATATCAAACCACTATCACTGTGAGAAGAGATTGAAGCATTATCACCGTAAATCATAGGTATATCAGTGTGGAATTTTAAGCCATTGTCACCGAGAAGCAGAGGTATATCAGTGCGGAATTTGAAGCCATTGTTACCGAGAAGCAGAGATATATCAGTTTGAAGATTGAAGCACTATCACCGTGAACCAGAGGTATATCAATTTGAAGGTTGAAGTTATTGTTTCCGTGAGCAGAAAGAGTACTAATCTAAAGATTGAAGAAGGAATTATGGGCCTCATTGTAAGAACTGAACCAGTGGGCACAAAATACCTGGAAGGATACCCTCAAAGTAGAGAAATGTTGCAACAGGTAGGATGGCTACAATTTCTTGAGAAATTTAATGGCTTCCACAAAGAAGTCACTAAAACATTTGCAAGGTCATTCAAAGGAGCCGAGGTCGAAGTTGGAGATTTTAAATTCACTGTCACATAGGTTTTTATTGCATAGGCAACATGATTGCTTAGACATGGAGAGAGATGGTTTAAAAACAGAGAATTCCATAATGAATCATGGAAGCAAATCCTAAAATCACCAGGTATGGATGTCACTGTGTTTAAAAAGGGAATTCTAAGTTCTGCATTAAAAAATAAATGGAGAAACATATTGCTTATTCGACAACAAATTATCACATGTGAAGGTAGATATGGCATATTTTATGTTTACCATATTAGATTGATAATGCATTTTCTGGAGGAAGAGCTAAATTTGCCCTATTTCTTGCTTCAAAGTTAGAAAAAGATGGCTTCTGGTGTTCAAAGGAGAGTCCAATTCCTAGATACAACTCTATACCATCATGGATTGGTTAAGATTTTAATTGAACACCATTTAGCCAAAACAAAAGACACTTGGGATAATTTCTTGGTAAGAAACCACTTTGAGGAACCAAAAGAGCCCTCACCTGAACATCAACCTACAAGGAGAAGCAGAAAATGGAGAGCCTCTGAAATTGAAATTGACAAAACAGTACAGGAAAGTAGTGAAGAAATAATCTCTGAGAAGTTGACTCAAATTAAGAGACAACTTAAGAAAGAGAGGGTAATCAGGAAATCTGCCACAGAAAAAGGAGAGGGATCATCCCAGCCAAGATGAAGCCATAGACTCAGGGGGAAACTAAGGAAAACACAGATCAAACAAATAGGGGTGATAAATATAGAAGATGACGAAACATCTATTAAAGATGTTGAAGAAGGTTTTAATGAAGAAACCCCTGAAATTGACCCTGCTCAGCAAGAAGTTTATGACTATGTTGAAACATTGGAAAGGAAAGCTTTAGAGAGTAGAGATAGAACCCCTAGTCCTCCACTGTCCGAAATAGATGTGTTAAGAAGGGATAGGTATGAGCTGGAAATACTTAATAGACATATCAAAAATGAGAATGATATTCTAAAGGAACAAGTCAAACTCAAAACCAGTATGAACTCAACCTTATCTCTACAAATGGAAAAAGTGGAAAAGGCTAATGAAAAGTTGAAAAAGAGGAACAAGAAGCTAATCAGGGCACTTATCAACTTAAGGTTCAAACTCAAAAAACCCAGAAGACCTTTAATTTCCAGGCAAATAAGAAGGAGGGGGTTAGATGTTCTTGCAGAAGTCTCTGAGTTTATGGAATAAGTTGTATGAGGACATGCAAGAAGTCAGTAGTGGGGGTATGTTGAGCCCCAAGATTGTGCTTTCTTTCATCTTAATTTACCTCATTTTCCTTTGTCCATTGTTATCCCAGACCCAAATGATCAATGAAATTAGTTAAAATTACTTTTAGAATGATTAACATGGCTAACTTGCTAAGTTTTGTGATTTTGTCATTATAATGCATTTTGACCGGAACTAGCTGCAGAATGCAGACATTCCGTAGCTAACCAAAAATTTTGTAGCTGTCTTCACGTTCAAGCATGTTCCAGGTGTCCTCTCAGGAAAAGCCACACATGGGTATATTCCACATTATGTCCTCATTGTTCGTTGCTCACCATGAAGACTGAACCAAATTCTGGACGTGGTTTTGGTACGTGGGAACTCATTCAAGGAGGCAGACTTCTAATAGGAATGTCCTAGTCCAGATGTTCTTTGTTCCTTTACGCTGCCATCTTTAGAGTCCTAGTACGATTTTGATAAGGAAAGACAATGATCCCCATATTGTTGCAAGTTCTGTTATGTAGATTTGTTATAAAAGCACTCGGGAAACCGAGAGACAAGCTCTAGATTTTGCTTAGATTTCATGTATTGACTGCTATATTTCTGAAGACCGAGACTACTCTGTTTCAAGTTATTTTCCTTTAATGAAGAAGACAGCATTTCTTTGAACGCGTTGAGTTGATTTTGAGTTAGATTCCGTCTTGTGGTAGAGGGCCCTGCCTCCTGCACGGCTTTACTTTCGTAATCTAGATAAGTATCTTAGTCGTTTTCATGTTTTTGAAGTTTGAGTTCATAGTTAATTTCATTAGCCACTATACCTATACTTGTTCTAAGAAACTCTTCCAAAAGAAGAAACTCTTCCAAAAGATCATGATAATGAATGGGAAATGGCTGTAGTGTTGTAGGATTTATTTGTAATTTCTTTTGTTCATTATCACAGTTGAACTTATACTAAGCAAACTCTTCCAAAAAAATCCTTATGATGTCTAAAGCATGACTGTGATACTGAATGTTTCAGTTGTTTGTTTGCACTAAGTAGCATAGCTAATCTTGCTCTTAAAACGCTCTTCCAAAATATCATAATGATGGGTAGGAGATAGCTGTGATGTCTTAGTTTTTAAATTGTTTTCAGTCTTTATGTTTGCATTTGCACTGAATTGTATACCCAAGATTGTTCTAGTAAGCTCTTCCAAAATACCATTCATGATGGACAAAACAGGCTGTAGAATCCCATATATTAATGCATGATAACTTAGTTAGGGTACTCCAGAGTCAAATTACATTCGATTCATGCTCTGTCATTTTGTTTTAAGTTTGATAATGTCTTGTTAGTTCAGCATTGTTTTAGACTAGTGACATCTTAGTTCAGTTTTAGCTTAGCTCATTGTATTTTTATTCCACATTTAGTTGTCATCCATTGCATATTAGATTACATTAGTTGTTAAACTTGAACAATACAACCTTCATTATTTACAAAATCTCTTTTTGTTCCAAATCCATAATTGACTCATAACCATCTGAACAGAAGACAGTATCATCTCAAGGCCTGAAGTACTTTTGCAACTTCTTCATAAACAAAGCCTTTCCTCAAAATACTACTTTAAAAAGAAATATATTACTTTTGAATAAGGTTTAGTGATGTTAAACTAAGTTGCAGAATAGAATTAGGAGCTAGTCTTAGAGTAGAGATCTTATGATGTTAACAATATTTTTCTCCAAATATGTTTCAACAAATCTTTAATCATGGATAAAATGTTGTATCATTATAAGCTGATTGTTTAATTGTTTAGTTAGGAGAATTTGTATACTTAGCTGACCATTTCTCAAGCTCTCCTAAAAAACCTTTGATGAAAGAATTGGACAAGTTAAGTTTATGTTTTGATTCATTTTCTTGAAGTCATTATCAAGCTTTGTATTCTGCTTAGTCATAGTTTAGGTTTGATTCTGTATTTGAATTTTCATTTGTCATTTTTCATCAACCAATTAGGCCTCACTTTGTTTTTTTTAACAAATAGCTTCTTTCCACTAGCTTTTTAGTCATTTTTCTTGTGAACATAAAAACCATCAAAAGACCAAAAACATCATAAAACACTAAACACAATGCATTAGGAAACAAACACCTAGGCACAAACAGTGCACTTCACTTCAGCAGTTTACCAACCCTGGTTGACAATTAAATGAACTCAATTTAGGAGACTAGGTTGAGCACAAATAGGCCTATAGAAATTTTGTTAAAACCACCTTCGGGTTTAGTCATTTCCACCTTATTTTCGGAGAGGAGGAAGTTTTACTGATCGAATGTGAAATCCCTTCCCTTCATCTACTCATCGAAATTATCCCTGACACTCAACCTTTAGAACAAATACTTATCATGCTTGAACGTGCTTCCGAAGACCATTGTGTTGCATTTCAAAACATTGAAGTGGCTAAGAAACGCACCAAAGCTAAATATGACCAAAAATTCCACCCTCGTAGTTTACACGAAGGTGATATTGTTCTAGTATATGACTAGGCCCATGATGTCCTTGTTCATGGGAAGTTTGACTCATTATGGCTAGGCCCTTACATCATTAGTAAGGATTTAGGAATGGGGGCATACCTCTTAGAGAATTTCGAAGGATACACCCTTCCTAACCCTCGTAATGAACTCTACTTTAAGAAATATTACCCTTAGCATTTCCCTCCTGAAATGCATGTTTTATTTATTTTAGGTAGCCAGCTCATAACTCTTTGGGATTTGACACTTCACCAGGAAACATTTTTTCCATGAAGCTTCACTTCACCCCTCCTCAAAATTGAATTTTTTCACTTTCAACACTCGTACTAAGGGCACCACTTTGCCTACATACTTTTCCATGCTCATGTCGATTTTTGTCGCGAGTTATCATCTTGTACTCATGTTTTTATGGTCCCCCATTTGACCTTTGATGTGTGGTAGAATCATTGAGTCGCCCTTGTTTAGAACATCTGAGTTGAGTCATCATTGCATTCATGGAGTCTATCCCGAGTCCTTTTGTATCCCGCTATAGTCCTCCATCCTTCATTGCTTAGTCCCTCTCTCGTGTCACACATTATGGCCTCTAGTACCACTGTCCCCTATCCCTCATGATATTGTGTCAGTCGCTGCCAGGTCATCAATGCCCTTTATTCTCTAACAAGGGAAGTATTCTGTCTGCTACTCAGTACCCCCCCACATTTCATCATCACCCCTAGTTTCCATCTATTAGTCACTTTACTATTTTCTCTTATGTTGTAGTTGAGGACCCCTTATAGCCTCACCTATAGCGGACCTCCTTCTGTCGACATCAGATCATTTATTCCAGAAGACAAGTCTAGAAGGTGGTGTACCTTGGTTCCAACTTCCACTCTTATTCGATGCCTCGGATCAGACAAAGGGACTCCTTATAGCCCTTTGACTTGATTTTTTCTCAGCTCCAGCTCCTTTTAGTATGATCAAGATCCATATACTTGATGGTTCAGTGATGCAACAGTTTGGACCGGTGATTCCCGGGTTTGTGGGAGATGTCTCAGCCCTCATGAGGGGGTGGCCCTACAGGTAGACCCCCACATACTCGGATGACCTTGTTTGGTTCTAATTGATAATGTCAATCAGAGTTCAATTTAATGTCAACCTGGGAAGGTAAAATTAGAAGTGCTTATCTAAAATATATAGATCTAGAAAGATTCCTAATTTGTCCAAGATCTTAAAGTCCCCTTACAATAACATATTCATTAAGATCTCTTTCAATAACTAATCAAACCTAGATCTAACAATTGTCAAGATCCTAAGGTTCTCTTACAAGAACACTTGAATTTTAGGATCTCTTCCAATATTAGAACATTTATCAAAACTTAAAAGCTGAAATGAAACAAACCTAAATCTAATAATTGTCTCAGATCTTATGGTTTTCTTATAAAAACACTTTCAAATAAGATCCTTCCAATATTAGAACATTTAACAAAATTTAAAAGCTGAAATCAAACAAAAAGATAAAATAAATTATACCTAAAATAACCAAATAAGCATGCAAGTGAGGCCATGGGGGCCCTCCATAACTCCACAAGCACACCACTTCAAAGGAGACTCAGATGTAGAAGCAAAATCGAAGTATGATTCTTTATTTCAAAATCTCCATTACAAAACAACTCTAAGGTTACAATTCTAAGCTTCTAAGATTACATACTCAAAAATTCTAAGATTACAAAAACTTCAAGATTACCAATGGAGGAGATTGTACTCCTATTTATACAATGGGATGAGTAACAAACTCATAATGATCATCCACTAATCTCTCTTTAGTTCCATACATCTCTCAACCATCTAGACACATAACCTCGTTTTGTCCTTGATCTTCTCCATGCGGTTTATCTCTTAAAATTCGAATTTGGTCATTCAAGGCCACATAAAGGTGTCTTGGAAGCTTCCTTGGCACCTAAACATGTCACAAAAACAACCCACTTTCCATATATAAAGTAAAATATATTATTTTCTAATATTTAATCAAGAATTTCTCTTAAAAATGCTTAAAAATAAATAATATTTGGAAAATATAAATGAGACCCATTAATGGTGAATAATAGGAAAAATGAAGTGTCATGGTGGTGAATAATGGGTGATATAATGGGAGCATAGGTGAAAAATGTATGGTAATGAGTGACATTTTGAAACCCAAACATACTCCCCAACTGAAGCTCTTGCATGTCCTCATGCAAGCTACTACAATGACTTATTTGATTTGATTCTTAGATGAGCTTCCTTTTACAAGATGTTTGGTTCTTGTGTAACAAGCATCTTTCAATCATGGACTTCCTTTTAACTTTGCACTTCTTTGGATAACTTTTATTTTTGCAAAGCATTTGCATCTTTTAATGATTGGTTCTTGTGTTACAATCATTATTTACTTTGTTGAGATCAATCATTTTAAGAAGTCATTTAATATGCTCATCATTTTGTAGTAGTTTTTATTGTGGGAAGACTATGTGGGTTAAGATGTAATATGAATGAGAGAAAAAATGAAGTGTTAAATTCCCCCCTTTAAGTGAGAAATAAGATTCAAAATTTTTGGTTCTAATTGATAATGTCAATCAGAGTTTAACTTAATGTCAACCTGGGAAGGTAAACTTAGAAGTGCTTATCTAAAATATATAGATCTAGAAAGATTCCTAATTTTTCCAAGATCTTAAAGTCCCCTTATAAGAACATATTCATTAAGATCTCTTTCAATAACTAATCAAACCTAGATCTAACAATTATCAAGATCCTAAGGTTCTCTTACAAGAACACTTGAATTTTAGGATATCTTCCAATATTAGAACATTTAGCAAAACTTAAAAGCTGAAATGAAACAAACCTAAATCTAATAATTTTATGAGATCTTATGGTTTTCTTATAAAAACACTTTCAAATAAGATCCTTCCAATATTAGAACATTTAACAAAATTTAAAAGCTGAAATCAAACAAAATCATAAAATAAATTATACCTAAAATAAGCAAATAAGCATGCAAGTGAGGCCATGGGGGGCCTCCATAACTCCACAAGCACACCACTTCAAAGGAGACTCATATGTAGAAGAAAAATCGAAGTATGGTTCTTTATTTCAAAATCTCCATTACAAACCAAATCTAAGGTTACAACTCTAAGCTTCTAAGATTACATACTCCAAAATTCTAAGATTAAAAAACTTCAAGATTACAAATGGAGGAGATTGTACTCCTATTTATACAATGGGATGAGTAACAAACTCATAATGATCATCCACTAATCTCTCTTTAGTTCCATACATCTCTCAACCATCTAGACACATAACCCCCTTTTGTCCTTGATCTTCTCCATGAGGTTTATCTCTTCAAATTCGAATTTGATCATTCAAGGCCACATATAGGTGTCTTGGAAGCTTCCTTGGCACCTACACATTTCACAAAAACAACCCACTTTCCATATATAAAGTAAAATATATTATTTTCTAATATTTAATCAAGAATTTCTCTTAAAAATGCTTAAAAATAAATAATATTTGGAAAATATAAATGAGACCCATTAATGGTGAATAATAGGGAAAATGAAGTGACATGGTGGTGAATAATGGGTGATATAATGGAAGCATAGGTGAAAAATGTATGGTAATGAGTGACATTTTGAAACCCAAACAGACATCTTCTTTTTCAGCCTTCGATGCAACTCCATAGATTTGATGATGTCAGCCTCAGCCGCTTCCAGCACCTTTTTGATTGCATGTATCAATCAGATTTTCAAAGCCCTTTCCCGTTTACAGGGGAATATGGGTTGTATTTTGTATCTCATGTACTCAGACATTATTGTACAAGTTCTGGTTGTTATCCTAGGCACAATATGTATGTGGGATTCATTATCATGTTGTTTATCTGGCTCGTGTTTATGCTAGCATGTACTATTTGGTTTAGTCCTTTGTTTATTGGATGCATTATTCTTTGTACTTTGTCTTAGCATGCATAGGTATGCTTCCCCCACCGCCTATACCACAGGTACTCACTCATAAAAGAGACTTGTTGCACCTGTAAGTCTTGCCTCCTCAGGGTCTAGTCCTCTCATCACTTTAGTGTACCTTATATTTCCCTCTCTTACTTCCCCTTCGGTGCCTAGTGATTGAGTTCTTACAACGTACTTCGGTCGTATGATTAGCTCTTAATGATCGCACGCTGGGGGGGAATCTGTTATACCATTTTTTGGGTCGTCTAACCTATTATTATTAGATGGACCCAAGTACACCATGTAAGACCAATTTTACCCTAAGTAAAAGTGCTTTCAGTATGAAAATAACTTAGTAAACCACCTTTATTAAGTTGTTTATGGTCTAAACAGGAAACCCCATGAGGAAATATTAAATAAATATATATTTTTTTGATTTTCCTCAAGGAATAACTAGTTAAACAACAGTTTAATTAATATTTCTGGTTATATTTAACCCAAAACAAGGAAAATAATTATATAAATCATTATTTATCTTATTATTTTCTAAAGAATAATTATTTAAACCTTATTTAAATAATATTATTTGTTAAATATGACTAAATCACCGATAAATAATTAAATAATGTTGGGAAAAATACTGAGAGGGGGGGGTGAATCAGTATTTACTGCATATTCAAAACTTTTACTTTTTCTTGCTTCTAAAACCCATACGCTACTTTCTTGATACAGACTCGCGTATATACGCGGATACCCTTTATGAAACTCGCGTATACACAGAGATCTAATTATGTCATTAATTATTCACTTATATCATTCCATCATTCATTCATCAGATGTTTAATAAACAGTAAACATGTGCAGTAAGAACAGAATAAACCATCACACAAAGCATCACACATGAACACCGGGATTTTTAGGTGGAAACCCAAGTCGGGAGAAAACCACCGCTGCAGTTGCTCAGCCTTCAATATTTTATTATAGAGAAAACATCTTACAACATATGTGCTGGTGCAGACTCTACTAGCACGCAGGCACCCACCTGCGCTCGTTTACCAGCCTCTCCTGGAAGGGAGCTCCAACCCCCTGACTTGTTTACCAGCCTCTCCTGGAAGGGAGCTACGACCCCCTGCTCTCGTTTACCAGCCTCTCCTGGAAGGGAGCTACGACCCCCTGACTGAAGGCTACAACCCTCAACACCACCTTGGACCACGTTTCATCAATTTTCACACTGGATCCAACAACTTCAATAGAACACCACTTGCAGGCCACATTTCATCATATTTTCAGACTGGACCCTTTCCATACTTTTAAGCACAAACATACATCACCAACAGATACTTATTAACACAGATCAGATAGCAGAAACACAGCAGAACAGATCAGATATTTCATACCCCTTGCTTCAGCAAACCCTAGTTTGCATACGCGCTTTCCCTTCACTGATGTTGCATATATACGCGCTTCTGTTTACAAAAACCAGCGTATACCTCAGTGTATATTTCATTGCGCATATGCGCTTTCTCTTCGGCGAAGCCGCGTATATACGCGCTTCCTCCGCGTCGAAGTAGCGTATAGATCTTCAATCATTATAGAGCAGCATACTTCTTCAGATCAGATGTTCAGTTCAGATTTACCCTTTCACTTCAGACAGATGTTCGCCTCAATTCAGATCCAAGCCTTCCATAATCAGATCTAGTAGATACAAGTACATTTCAAATCTAGATCCCCTTCTTCATCATTGGTGCATCATACATTCAGATTTATCTTCAAGTGTAACCCTTTCCATTCAGATCTACTTCAGAGAGAAGTATTCATTCAAGCTCAGACATCTTGCCCCCACACTCATGATTTGCACAATGAATTTCTTCTCTTTATATAGGTTTACCCTTTTTCAATACCATGAGCCAAAACCACATTACATCCGATGGTATTCCTGGACGGGGTCATTTAGATGAATAATTACCCAATACAATGGGTCAATACCATGGTGGTTACCACTGGTTTTGCACTTTTTGAGCGCTTTTTCCCATACGCGACTTGGAACGTTCCTTTCCGCGTGCATACGTGACTTTCCCTAGGACAATCCGCGTATACCAAGAGACATACTCTTTTCATCAAGATTTAGCACATGCTGAATTCCTTTCTTCATTGCCTTCTGTACATACTGTAGATACATCAGATTTCCTTCATCAAGAACATATTCTATCAGGCACAACTTCATCTTCATTCAGTGGGTTGCCATCAAGGACAACACTCTGCATCATAATTCCAAAAATCTCCCCCTTTGGACTTGATGGCAACCACGATGGTGTTTGATCACCACAACAGATAGGTACAATAAGAATATAATGACACCATGTCCTTCTCTCCATTTTTGACACCATTCAAACACCATGTCACTCTCCCCCTTTGACATCAAGGGCAAAGGGCAGACCAACCCTTTTCTCCTCATGTGGAAGAAGCGTTCTGATATAAACTGAAGTGACCAAGCTCCCCCTGAGTTCATGCTGAATCTTCAAAAAAAAAAATTTCAAAGAAATACATGACTCTATGAACTTCCTATCACCAACGACTCATACTTACATCAACTATCCATCAAGTGGATTTACATATGAGACTCAACTACCCAACCAAGTGGGTTTACACATTTGACTCAGCTACCCAACCAAGTGGGTTTACAAATTTGACAAGTCCTTACATGACTGAATATTATAAATTTACATCATGGGTCTCCACATGACCTTTTCATCAAAAATACAAATATGACTTTTCATAACCAATACCAAGAAGTCCTCAAGAAAGAGAACATAATTCAGAACCATCATAATGCCAACAATGCATTATACTCAGCAACGCTAATTCTCCCCCTGAATCTGTGCATCAAGTATCCTTTTCATATGACTAAGGCTCCCCCTTAGTTTGTGCATCCTGGATACTTTCACCAACAACTCATCAAAGCATCTTCATCAAAAATTAGAAACAGAATTATGAGAACTGGAACACCATCAGAGATACCAAACAGTATCAGAGATACCAAACAACACTGCAGCTGTGCTGAAGAGAGCTGACTCCAATCAGAAAAATGTGAGCAATCATACATACGCGGTTTTCTGTGCAGGAACTCGCGTATATACGCGACTGTGTTTCAGAGAACCCGCGTATACAATGCCATCTTCTAAATTTATGCAGAATTGTTCTTTTGACTGGCAGAGAACACTCCCAGCTTCTGTCTTAGATACTCGAACGCTTCCCTGGGCAGAGGTTTGGTAAAGATATCAGCAACTTGTTCTTTGGAGGGAACATACTCCAGCTTCACCTTTTGCTCAAGCACTTGTTCACGTAAAAAGTGATACTTGATGGGAATGTGCTTGGTCTTCGAATGCATAACAGGATTCTTTGAAATACTGATGGCACTTGTATTGTCACACTTAATGGGGACAAGAGATGTACATTTGATTTGAAAATCTTGCAAGGTTTGCATCATCCAAAGGATTTGAGTGCAACAAGATGCGGCAGCCACATATTCTGCTTCTGCTGTAGATAAGGCAATAGAATTTTGCTTCTTGCTGAACCAAGATACTAACCGGGGTCCCATGAAGAATGCACCACCACTAGTGCTTTTCCGATCATCAATACTTCCAGCCCAATCTGCATCAGTGTAAGCATGAAGAGTAAGATCATCATTCTTTGGATACCATAGACCAAGGTCTTGAGTTCCTTGAAGATATTTGAAAATTCTTTTAACAGCCTGAAGGTGAGACTCTTTTGGATTAGCTTGGAATCGTCCAACAATTCCCACTGCATGCATAATGTCTGGTCTAGTTCCAGTGAGATAAAGTAGACTTCCTATCATTGATCTGTATTCTGGTTGATTCACCGTGGGAGAATCATCATGAGAACTTAGATTGCATCCGGTTATCATTGGTGTACTTACAGGTTTGCATTCTTCCATGCCATACTTCTTCAGAATTTGCTTAAGATATTTTTCTTGTGAAAGGAATATACCAGCTGCAGTTTGATGCACTTGTAAGCCAAGAAAAAATGTTAGTTCTCCAAGTAGGGACATTTCAAATTCTTGCTGCATGACAGAAGCAAATTTTTGACTCAAAGATTCTTCATTACTCCCAAAAATGATATCATCAACATATACAACCACAATCAATAGTTTATCATTTTCAACTTTTGTGTATAAGTTGCTATCAGCAGACCCCTTTGTAAATCCTTGTTGATGAAGATATTTGTCAAGACGATAATACCAAGCCCTTGGAGCTTGTTTGAGACCATATAGAGCCTTTTTAAGTCTACAAAAAATATTTGCATCATTTCCCAAAATGAATCCTTCCGGTTGTTCTATATATACTTCTTCTTCTAGATCACCATTAAGAAAAGCAGATTTAACATCCATTTGATAGACTTTGATTTGTTGATAACTTGAAAAGGAAAGAAACATTCTTATGGCTTCAAGTCTAGCTACAGGAGCAAAAGTTTCTTCAAAGTCTATACCTTCTTGTTGAGTATACCCTTTGCAGACCAATCTAGCTTTGTTTCTTACAACATCCCCATTCTCATTTAGCTTGTTCTTGAAGATCCATTTAGTTTCAATGACATTTTTATCATGTGGTCTTGGTACCAATTCCCAAGTGTCATTTTTTTCAATTTGATCAAGTTCTTCATTCATGGCTTGCTTCCAACATTCATCTTTGCTAGCTTGATTGACATTGTGTGGTTCAATTGTGGATAGAAGTGCCAGATGATTAGAATATCCCACAAGAGTTCTCCTTGTTCGTACACCTGATTCCTTATCACCCAAAATTTGAGATTCAGGATGATTCTTTTGCACATATCTTGATGGAGCTTTTTCAGATAGATCATCTTCAGGTTCTTCATTGGATCCATTGTCTATATTATTTGATGTAGAAGGACATAGGTCACCATCATCTTCTTTTGTTGTTTGTTTTTCTTCTTTAGGAGCTGCAGGAGACTCATCAATAAAAACATCAATACATTCAAAAATCTTTCGAAGCCTTTTATTGTAACATTTGTATGCTTTGCTTGAAGATGAGTACCCAAGAAATATCCCTTCATCTGATCTAGGTTCAAACTTGCCAAGCTTTTCATCATTATTTTTGATAAAGCATTTACTTCCAAAAACTCTAAAATGCTTCACAGATGGAGATTTACCATACCAGAGTTCATATGGAGTTTTGTCACTATTTACCCGTACATGAGCCTTGTTGAGAATGTTAGCTGCTGTATGTGCTGCTTCTCCCCAGAACATGTCAGGAGTTCCAGAATCATCGAGCATAGCTCTAGCCATTTGTTGAATTGTTCTATTCATTCTTTCTGCTACGCCATTTTGTTGTGGAGTACCTGCTACAGAGAATTGCCTTTTTATGCCATGTTGTTCACAAAATTCAGAGAATTCATTTGAAGTATATTCTCCTCCTCGATTAGATCTAAGACACTTTATTTTTAGATCTAATTCATTTTCAACTAAAGCTTTGAAGATCTGAAATTTTTCAAATGCTTCATCTTTGTGTTTAATGAGCCCGATCCAACACATTCTAGAGTAATCATCAATAAATAAGATATAGTATTATTCCCCACGTGGTGAATTCTTCCTCATAGGTCCACATATGTCAGTATGAATGAGTTCAAGAGGCTTACTTGATGATCCTTCTTTGGCATTAAAACGTACTCTGGTCTGCTTGCCGAATTGACAAGATTTGCATATGATGCTTTCTGGTAGATTAATATTGGGAAGACCACGAACAGCTTGAAGTCTGCTTGCTTTGTTGATTTGAGAGAAGCTCAGATGCCCCAGCCTTCTATGCCATAGCCAATTTTCTGAAGACTTGCTCAAGTAACATTGATCTATGCCATTTAGTACATACAGGTTGCTAGGATTTCTTTTTCCTTTTATAATGATTTTACCTGTATCAAGATCACGAACCACACATTCCTTTGAACTAAAGACCACTTATGTTCCTTGATCACACATTTGACTTACACTTAATAGGTTATGCCTTAATCCATCCACATACATGAAATCATTAGCCTTCACCTTTTCTTTTAGAAATACTGACCCTTTTCCTTTAATTACAGCAGGGGTATCATTACCAAATGTAACTTTCTTTTCCTTTTCTAGAGCATTATATGTAAGAAGTTTGCTTTTGTCACCTGTCATGTGTCTTGAGCACCCAATATCAATGTACCATTGATTTTCTTCACCTTCTGCAAATAATGCTATCCCACAATTTTCAACTTGTATTTCTTTCTTTTTCCATACTTTAGAGCTTGAGGGAACATGTTCATTTGGCTGGACCTTGCTCCTGCATTCAGATTCTTCATGACCAAAGTTATTGCAATAAGTACATTCAACTTCATTTTGAAGAGGAGAAAAGTTGTTATAGGTATTCTTCTTTGGTTCAATATTCATTCTTTTCTTTCTTGCTTCTCTTTTCATGATGGTTTTATATGCAACACATTGAACAGCTTTATGACCAAAATTGTGACATGAGAAACATTGTCCATTGAAGTAGAAATTTCGGCGATTATGAAATATTCTATTTGAATTTACCTGTTGGTTGTTGCTTCTTTGAGGGATCTCCCTGTTAGTGATCCTTGATTTGAGATGATCATGCTTTACCTGTAAAGCACCTTTGTTCCCTTGCTGAGTGGCTGAGTGAAAAGAACCAGTTGTGACTGCTTTTAGATAATTTGATGCTGAGGTCTGGGAGGATTCCCCAGTATATCCAAGACCTATTTTTATAAGAGGAGACCGTTGTGTCTTGATAATCTCATCTAAGGTTTCTGAACCTTTAGCAAATCTAAGATTGAGAGTTTTCACCTTCTCATTATCTTTCCTTAGACTTACTATTTCACACTCCAATTCCTCAATGCGTTTTTCTTTGGCTTCAAGCTGACTTTCAAGAGTCTCTATGATTATGCTCTTTTATTCTAGGCTTACCTTGAGTTGATTGTTTTCTTCAAGAAGATCATTTTCCTCCAGAGCATCCACAAAAGTATCCTTTTCTTCTCTTTGTTCAAAGGCCATGAGAAGTCTAAAGTCTTCTTCACATTCTTCCTCACTATTAGATGATCCATCACTGTCTTCATTAGTATAATAACTTTTTCTTGTGCTAGATCGATTCTTATTCCTTCTTGCTACTACTTTTCCTTTATCCGAGGATTCTTTATAAGGACACTTTGCAGCATAATGACCAACTCTTCCACAATTGAAACATTTGAAAGGAAGCTTACCTTTGAACTTTCCGGTACCTAGTTGAAGTCTTCTCACAAAATTTGCTTCTTCTTCTTCTTCAGATATATAGCTGGATTCTTTGAAAACTTCATTTTCTTTTCCTTTTGCTGATGCCTTAAAAGCAGCTTCTTTGATTTGAGAAGGGCCTCCTTGCCTCATTTCAAAAGCAGTCAGAATACCATGTAATTGAACAATAGTGAGAGTTTGTAGATCTTGCCTTTCTTCAATAGCTGAGACTTTAGAGTCAAATTTTGAAGTCAAGGATCTTAAGAATTTTTCCACCAGAGTAGTATCAGTTATGGTTTCACCCAAATTTCTCATTCGATTTACAACATCATCTAGATGAAGGAAGAAACTGGCAACACTTTCATCACTATGCATCTTCAAATTTTTATATTCAATTCTAAGAGTTTGGAGTTTTGCATTTTTTACCTTTGTATCTCCTTCATAGCTCAGAATGATTTTGTCCCATATTTCTTTTGCTGAATGTAGCTGCATCAATTTAGCAAATTCTGATTCAGACATGCTTCCTAACAAGACATTTACTACTTTGGCATTGGTTTCATACTTCTTCCTTTCAGCTGCATCAGTGGGAATACTTGCCGGGTATTGATAGCCTTCTTCCATGATTTCCCATACATCTGCACCAAGACTTTGCAGATATGATTTTGTTCGTACCTTCCAGAATATCAGATTGCTTCTGTTGAATAGAGGTGGATTTATAGACATCACTCCTTCTTGACTTCCCATTGCGACGGATCTCCTTCAAGCGATCAAGCTTCTACAGAAGTACCTTCTCTGATACCAATTGTTGGGAAAAATACTGAGAGGGGGGGGGTGAATCAGTATTTACTGCATATTCAAAAATTTTACTTTTTCTCGCTTCTAAAACCCATACGCTACTTTCCTGAAACAGACTCGTGTATATACGCGGATACCCTTTACGAAACTCGCGTATACACAGATATCTAATTATGATATTAGATCTTCTCTTGAATCATTCCATCATTTATTCATCAGATGTTTAATAAACAGTAAGTATGAACAGTAAGAGCAGAGTAAAACATCTAACAAAGCATCACACATGAACACCAGGATTTTTAGGTGGAAACCCAAGTTGGGAAAAAACCACCGCTGCAGTTGCTCAGCCTTCAATATTTTATTATAGAGAAAACATCTTACAACATATGTGATGGGGCAGACTCTACCAGCACGCAGGCACCCACCTGCACTCGTTTACCAGCCTCTCCTGGAAGGGAGCTACGACCCCCTGACTTGTTTACCAGCCTCTCCTAGAAGGGAGCTACGACCCCCTGATCTCGTTTACCAGCCTCACCTGGAAGGGAGCTACAACCCCCTGTCTGAAGGCTACAACCTTCAGCACCACCTTGGACCACGTTTCATCAATTTTCACACTGGATCCAACAGCTTCAATAGAACAACACTTGCAGGCCACATTTCATCATATTTTCAAACTGGACCCTTTCCATACTTTTAAGCACAAACATACATCACCAACAGATACTTATTAACACATATCAGATAGCATAAACACAGCAGAACAGATCAGATATTTCATACCCCTTGCTTCAACAAACCCTAGTTTGCATACGCGCTTTACCTTCACTAATGTCGCGTATATACGTGCTTCCGTTCACAAAAACCAGCGTATACCTCAGTGTATATTTCATTGCGCATACGCGCTTTCTCTTCGGCGAAGCCGCGTATATACGCGCTTCCTCCACGTCGAAGTAGCGTATAGATCTTCAATCATTATAGAGTAGCATACTTCTTCAGATCAGATGTTCAGTTCAGATTTACCCTTTCACTTCAGACAGATGTTCGCCTCAATTCAGATCCAAGCCTTCCATAATCAGATCTAGTAGATACAAGTACATTTCAGATCTAGATCCCCTTCTTCATCATTGGTGCATCATACATTTAGATTTATCTTCAAGTGTAACCCTTTCCATTCAGATCTACTTCAGAGAGAAGTATTCATTCAAGCTCAGACATCTTGCCCCCACACTCATAATTTGCACAATGAATTTCTTCTCCTTATATAGGTTTACCCTTTTTCAATACCATGAGCCAAAACCACATTACTTCCAATGGTATTCCTGGACGGGGTCAATTAGGTGAATCATTACCCAATACAATGGGTCAATACCATGGTGGTTACCCCTGGTTTTGCACTTTTTGAGTGCTTTTGCCCATACGCGACTTGGAACGTTCCTTTCCGCGTGCATACGCGACTTTCCCTAGGACAATCCGTGTATACCAAGAGACATACTCTTTTCATCAAGATTTAGCACATGCTGAATTCCTTTCTTCATTGCCTTCTGTACATACTGTAGATACATCATATTTCCTTCATCAAGAACATATTCTATCAGGCACAACTTCATCTTCATTCAGTGGGTTGCCATCAAGGACAACACTCTGCATCATAATTCCAACAAATAAATCATTATTTATTTGATTATTACTCAACCACATCTTTAAAATGATAAATAAATCATTTATTTATTTATTATTTACAAATAAAGGGATTTGACCCAAGTCAAATTCCTTTTCCCTCCAACAAATATCATAAAATATTCCATAAAAGTTGGATCTTGATTTGGCTAATAATATTTTAATTATGCACCAATATCTAGACTAACTCAATATTTTCTTATAAATAGAAGGGTTTTCCCATTCATTTGCCACCATTTTTTGCCTAAATATCAATCTAGATCTATACTTTTGGTCTGACTTTGATCCACCATCATACTCATATTTTGCTACCATTTTTGTCTGGGTTTTCTACACCATCAAGAGAGAGGAATTTTAGATATGAAGTGTTCAGGACTTACAAGAACCCATCCCATTGAGGAGAATTGGTAACACCCTTTTGTGTTCTCCTCCCAGGTGCCATTAATACAAAATTCATTCAACATATTATTGTCTTGTCTATTGGATGCATGGAGTAAATCTTATTTTTCTACTTCTTAATGTCTTTTGATGCATAGATCTAGATTTTTATATCATTTATCTTGATCACATAACTGCAGATCTGAGGATATTGGCAGCCATCTTTGTTGTTAGGGCTGTTTTTTATGCACAACTAAAGTGGTCTTTTTTCGTCTGCTTGGAATTAAGATTCATACTAACACCTTACATGCCATATAACAATCATATCAAGAGGATACCTCCATCCAGTCAAATGGAGAAGAACCGCCTGTCATATTATACCTACAGGAGGCACGACAGTCACTAGAAATAATCTCATTCATCTTCCCTCCTCCTATCAAACACTGTGCACTTTGCAATGAACGAGACCATTTCATCGACGAGTACCCAGACCTCGAACTCATCCAAAGATGGTATTCGGTGGAATATGTGTACTACGTTGGCCTGCGAGTAGCTCAATTTTCGTGTCTTATATGTTCTTCCAATCACCCATTAGAGCAGTTCCATTACATCCCTCTATTTCACTTAGCACTAACTAGTTTACGTACGACAATATTTCACCTCTCCCTAGAAGATGGCTCTGACACAGAATCCATGTATAACTAGACAACGTGGGAGGATGTGACAAGTAGATCCATCGTCTTCCTGTCAGCTTAAATCGGTCAATCAGGGAACCCTTAGTCACCCACACCTGCCCTCCACGGAGAAGACCAACATGTGAGTTGTGTAACACAAGCAACCATGTGGTCGCCACATGCCCAGAGCTAGTAGTTCTATGCCACTAGTGCCCGATCACGTCACCAAATGAAAAATAAGGGAATACCCAAGAACGACATTCTTGTCTAGTATGTCAAGGCAACCATCATGATCAGCGTTGTACTTATATCCCTCAATTTCACCTACTAATTGAGATCATTCACTCATTAGAAATGCACTACTGACATATCATCAATCCAGAACATAGAAAACATAATGGAAGGCAGATTTCCCCCAGGAAGCCTACCTAATTTTCATAGCAACACGTTGGGTGAGTTAGAAACGAGCATCGACCTAGCATGACCCATGTCCAGCCTAGGCCGACATGTGAGATATGCGACAGAATTGGCCACCAGGTCAATCAGTTTAAAAAACTAAACCACCTCACGAACAAATTTCGCATGGTCTCCTCCCTCCCTTAGAGACATCTCTCTAACCAGGATAAAATCACACACTATTATTGCCGTATCTGCTCACATTTTCAACATACTATGAAACGTGAAAACCTCCCCAAGCTTCAAGAGGCAAGAGTAGCATTAAGCCTACACTCCCCAAAAGAGTTAGACCTACCCAAACCAAAAACTCATAAATGGCGGCAGAGGACCCTATCCCCTATGCTAGATCCTTTACGAGCGTCCACTCCGGGACGAAGCACTAGTATATATGGTAAATTTTCTGACACTTTAGTTTTGACAGTTTTGACGTATTTTCGAAAAGTTCCCAAGTATTTCTGAATTTTTTTAATCCCACCAAAAAGCGTCAGAGAAAACGTCGGACTTGCGACCAACCGCTCTAAAATTTAGAATTGCGACCAAAATGATCCCAACGTTGGAATAGTGACGGAGGGTCCAACCGTCAGTATTGTGACAAAATGCTCCAAACCGTTATTCTTGTAACGACTTGCGACGAAAACGCTGCCAACGTCGGTATTGCAATAAAAAGCTCCAAATCATTGGTCTTGTCACAAAAATGTTGCCAATGTTAGTATTGTGATGAAAACTCTGCCAATGTCGGTATTGCAACGAAAAGCTTCGAAACGTCGGTATTACGATGAAAATCTCTAATCCGTCGGTCTTACGATGATGCTCTCCAAACTGTCAGACTTTCGACGATGAACATTCATATGCTGCATCTTCATTTAAACAAGGTTTAGTGGATTCGACACAACATTAAAACATAAATTTTAACATAAGGGAAGGGTGGGTTAATTGTTACACTCTCGTAAATTCATTTTCGAATATATTTTTGTTAATTAATTTTTTGGTTCTATTGTTTGAAATTTATGAAATTAATTAAGTTCGTGTATAATTTCCAGTTATTAGAAAATTCAAGGTTAGATTAAACTTGGATCAAAAGTTATTGATCTCAATATAATTTGTATTAGTTTTATATTTAGTAATATTAATGTGGATAAAAAAGTGTGATATTAAGTAGTTGTTATAAATGTATTGAGTTGATTTTTTTTATAAAGTTAAATTCATATAATTTTTTTTTTAATATTTGGGTTAATTATTTTTTAGTTTCAGTGTTTGATATAAAGGGCGAAATTAAATTTATGATTTTAAGTTATGAAAAAATTAAGAGATAGATTATACATTATTTTTATCACTACATATATTTTTTGAGGTTTACTGGATTTTATATGAGAGTGTAAAGAAAGAGAGATTCATATAAAATAAGATTTAATTTTTAATTTAAATTATTTTTATTCATATTTACATATTTAAAAGTTTATTTTTTATTTTTTATATTTTTTTTCAAAAAAGAAAAGAAAATTTAATATCAAATATTTAAAATATTCATACTATTTGTTTTTTTAAATTAAATACACCATCTATATTATAGCATAATGAAATCAAATATTCATCATTTGATTAATATTTTATAAAATGTTGAAGTGAAATGTAATAAATATTTGTAGGATCAAACCCTAGCAGAGCTCTGCACCAGGCCGACCTCCATGAACTAGGGTTTGTTCGTTCTGGTGTTGGCTGCCCTTGCCAGACCTTCTCCCCCAGCTTGATCTATCGTGACCTCTCACCTGGAAAGCTACAGGTTCACCGATGACCGACTCCAGTGGGGGGACGGGTGCTCCCCCCCTCACAGGCCAGCCTCCAACAGGGGCAACATCAGGGGCTAATACTGTCAATCAGCACAACTTTGGCCCGTCTCAAGAAACTACATGGGTGACACCCACAACACAGACAATAAATACATAACTAACAACAACAATGAACACTAAATCAGGAACATGCATACATAATAACTCCAAGAAAACAATGATAGAACTCCCAATGCACCGCAGCAATGGCAGAATCCAATTCATAAAATATCACGCATTGATAGGCAAGTTCATGGGCTTCTGGCCCACGAAAAAAGCACTGAGAGGATGGACAGCCTTGAAATATGAACCCAAAGGCCATATTGACCTACAACTGTGTGCTAAAGGCTTCTTCAATATAATATTCACCTGTTTTGAAGACAAAGATAGGATAATGGATGGGGGACCCTATTTCTTCAATGCCGTAGGTCTATAACTCAGAACCTTGACTGAGCGCTTTGACCCAGATAAACAAGACCTAACTTGGGCACCGATCTGGATCAGGCTCTACTCTCTCCACCAAGAATATTGGGTTGAGCTCACCCTCATATACATTAGCAATGCCTTAGGAGAGTTCATCGATATAGCAGAGGAAACCAAGGTCAACTGCTACACAGCCTATGCTTGCATGTGCATCTACATGAACCTATCTGAACCACTACCAGGTGAGGTAATTCTGATGTATGAGGATTTTGAATGGAAACAAACTGTAGATTATGAGCATGTTCCTTTTAGATGCAGAAAGTGTCACCAACATGGGAATCTCTTCAGAGAGTATCCCCTAAACAGGAAGGCTACAGTTGAAAAGGAATCAAACAAAAAGGAGGTAGAAGGATTCATGAAGGTAGCAAGAAAAAAATGACATAACAGGAGAGCTACCCCTCAGTAGAATAAAAAATGACGTACGATTAGAAATAGCTTCGCAGCCTTAAATAAACTAAATGAAAATGAAATCAAACTAGTCAATGAAGCTGGGACTACCTCCACGACGTAGGCCCAATCCTCTAAGGCTCAAAAAAATAAGCTACCCCTAGAGACCTTCTTGAAACCACCCGCCACAAATGACGCAGGGGACAACAATCTGATAAAGGGCAAAGAACCAATCATGGAATCGATCCCAGAAGCGATGGAGGAAGAAGCATTAAGCATAGATCTGGAAGGTCTGGATCTCATAGGGCTAGAGGAAGCCTGCAACAAGAAGGACTAAATATCAATCCTAGAGCAACAAATCCAAAAAATGGAGGAAATCCTAGCTAGAGCACAACAGCTCTCCTCCTTCGGTATCTAGAGGGGCACATTCATCCACACAAAATACTTCACGAAATAGTCCCATAAAAGGGGCAAGAAAACAACCCTGTAAAGAACCATAGAAATTGGGAAAGAAATGGTGGATTCTAGGTGATTCCCTAAGCTAACTAGATTCCATGCCTTCACCTCCAATCATATCCCATGAAGCTAATCTATTGGAATATCAGAGGGCTTAACAGCCCCACGAAGCATAGGATCATAAAGAAAATGATTTATGAGGAACATCCGACAATATTCTACATGCAAGAAACCAAATGTTCTAGCTCTACTCTGGAAACCATCTTCAAAAAGATTTGGAAAGGTAGCAATACAATAGCAGTTTATGCAAACGAGGCATATGGAGTACTGGAAATCATCTGGAACCCCAAAATCATCTCCTTAGAGAACTTTCATGCCAATAGACACTTCATTTAGGCCAACTTTAACCTAATTGGAATAGACATCCATGGCCTGCTCACTAATGTCTACTCTCCTCAAAATGCTCAATAAAAATTGGCGCTCTTGGAAAACCTAGAGGAAATCAACAAACTGTGATCCTTCCCTCTCTGGCTTTTGGGGGAAGACTTCAACATGATAACCAATCTCTAGGAAAAGAAAGGTGGAAGGATGCATCTGTAATCAGATAGTAATGGATTCAAAAAATTCATCCAAAGAAATAACCTCATAGATCTACACACCTTCAATGGAATATTCACATGGAACAACAAAAGAGAGGGTGCCCATCAGATAGCCTCAAGACTGGATAGATTCCTCATCATCGAATATCTCATCCATCTCGGAGGTAACATAGATGCCACCATCATCCCGGTGGCAGGATCTAATCATTTGCCAATACAACTTCAATGGCTCCAACTAGGTAATCGCACTCCTCAACCTTTTCGCTTTGAACATTTCTAGTTCAGGCACCCGAGGTTCAAGGAAATGTTTTCCAAATGGTGGTCCTCCTTAGCACCATCTCAAGGTACCAAAATTCTCCAGTTCAAGACAAAACTGAAACTTATCAAAGTTCAACTGAAAGTCTGGAACAAAACAACCTTTGGAAACATACAAAAAGATATGGGGGAGAAAATGAAGAAACTCCTACAGAAAATTATCCAAGAGGGGCGCTCAGCTGAGTCAGATCATCAGGAGAAATCCATAACTACTCAGCTGGAAGAAAGAAGGAACCAAGAAGAAGCCCTCTGGAGACAAAAATCAATAATTAACTAGCTCAAAGAGGGAGAAAGAAACACCAAATTCCTCCACCGCTCCACCATTTAGCACAGGATGCACAAAAAAATCACATTCCTTAAGAACCAAATGGGGGAAAGGTTGGAAATGCAAGCGTCCATCACTAAGGAGCTACGCAATCATTTTAAGGACATCCTTCAGGAACCCAACCACCAGAGGCATGAAGCCATTGGGGAAATCATACAACATATCCCCAAGCTGATAATGAAGGATCATAACAAGATGTTGCTCACTATTACCACTTTAGCTGAGGTGGAATAGGCAGTCTTCCAATTGAAGGTAGGGAAAGCTCCAGGTCCTGATGGATTTCCCACCAACTTCTTCCATTTCTTCTGGGAGATCATCTAAAACAAATTTTTGGACATTGTGGAGGATTCATGGTCCACTCACTAGCTTCTACCTGTGCTAAATGCCACCTTCATCACCTTGGTTCCAAAAGAATACAGAGAAGCCTCACCAAGTAAGTACAAACCTATATCTCTCTACAATGTCATTTACAAAATTATCTCTAAAGTTATAGCAATCGACTAAAGAATCTCCTTCCCCTCATCATCTCCCCAGAGAAAATAGACTATATAGAAGGTAGATAGATTCTTGATGGAGTCATCTTAACCCATGAAGTTATTCACTCCCTCAAAATGAACAAAAAACCTGGTATGCTTCTTAAAATTGACCTATCCAAATCTTTTGACAAACTCAGCTGGGACTACATCAAAAATTTTCTTTTAGCCTTTCACTTCAGTCAAACCTAGGTTAGATGGATCATGAGTCTCAACACTTCTCCCTTTCACTCCATCCTGGTCAATGGTATCCCCTCTGCCACCTGTAATCCCTCGAGAGGCATAAGACAAGGGGAACCTCTATCTCCCTTTATCTTCATCATCATGGCAGAAGGCTTGGGTCACCTTCTGAAAATATCTATCCAGACTGGAACCCTACTTGGTTTACACCTCCACAACCTGCCTCCCTCCTCTCACCAGCAATTTGTGGATGATAACTTGATTATGGGTTACCCCTTAGTCCAAGAAACCCAGACCCTCAAATATTTTCTTGACTCCTTCTCTGAAGCCTTCGCCACAGAGGTTAACCCTGACAAATTCTAGATATGCTTCTTCCATACCCCCGTCAAACCTAGTGCACTATCGCCTGCATCCTTGGATTCTCCATTACTTCTCTTCCCTCCAAATACTTGGCAGCTCCGCTAACTAAATCAACCATCAATCACTCCTTTTGGAGAGCTCTGTTGGACAAAATGGAAACTCGTCTCTCCAAATGGACTCACCGCACCCTCAACATTGCTAGTCATCATGTCCTTATTAAATCCATCCTACAATTCCTCCCTATCTGTCTCTTCTCTGTCCTTGCAGCTCCCAAATTGATCCTCAAAGCCATGCGCAATCTGCAACGGTATTTTCTATGGGGAGGCACCAAAGGAAAGAAAAAATGGGATTTATTCAATTGGAAGGATGTATGCACCCCTAAAAGTGAGGGAGGATTTGGACTATGTGATCTTGAGCACAACAATACCATAATGGGAGCTAGCATCTGGTGGAAATGGGTCTCCAACCCCAACACTCCATGAGGCAACCTATGGGCTTCCAATTACGTGCCTTATTAGCCAAATAGGGGTCTCATAAAGTATAACTTATATATGGCTGGATCTCAAATATGGAAAGTAGCTAGCAATAAGAAATGGATAATCAAAAATCACAGTTTCTAGGAGATACGAAGTGGTAACCATGCCATATTATGGGAGGACTCCTGGCAACAGTTGCCAAGCCTATTCTCCATATTTTGAATATCTCTATGGATTAAAGCTCTACAAGGAAGGAAAATACAGAAAGCTCAAGACTTCTGGACGGATGACACCTACCAAGGCTACAGGCAATGGCTTCATACAACCAAATGGAAAGGTATCTGGAACAACAAAAGCCACATATAAATCTAGGAGGAGCTCAACACAAAAATAAAAATAAAAGTAAAAATAGAACCTAACATCCTTCATTGGGCACATTTTCCCAGTGGAACTTACTCAACCAAGGAAGCTTACAACATTCTTCATCATCATAACCTCAGAGCAGCAGACATGATCGAGAAAAAGATATGGAAGGCCAATATGAGGCCTAAAATAGCCACATTCCTATGGCTTCTCAGTAAACGACACATCCTCACATGGGAGAATATTTTGAAGAGGGGGTTTGTAGGGCCCTCCAGATGTCCTTTATGTCAGGACAACTCGAAAATCATCGACCAGCTGTTGGACCAATGTCCTACTGCCAGTTTCCTGTGGGACAAAATTTCTATCTTATGTAGACGTTACAACTATGATAGAGGTAAAATCATTAACTCCATCAAGAGATGGCAGGATAATCCTTACACCAACACCATTCTGAATAGATTATGGCAGATCATTCTAGGCATCCTCATCTGGAACATCTGAAAGGAAAGAAAAAGCCGCATCTTCAAGGAAAAGGCTTCCACTCCTGATTAGCTCTGTGAGAGGATTCACAACAACCTCACTAAAACTCTAGCCTTAGATGCCAAGAGTGAGGAGGACCTTCCCACCGCAGCAGCAAAATGCCACATATGGAAAAAATAGCACATGAGTCTACACACCCCCATGGACATCAATCCCAGAAGCACTGGTAGAACTCCTGCTCTGGAAACATGGTCTCCCCCCTCCAATGGCTTCTTCAAATGAAATTTTGATGGAGCATCCAAAGGAAACCCTGGTAATGCAGGTTTCAGAGGCATTATCAAGAACTCTTAAGGAGATCCTCTTAGAATCTATTATGGGAACACAGGATGGGAAGGTAATAATTGGGTGGAGCTGGAAGGGCTAATACAGGGAGTACAAATTGCCATCGGATTTCACTACTTCCCTATGGAAATGGAGGGAGAATCAAAAATCATAAAGATGTTTTCCACCAGAATCCTCTAAGGCACGGCTTCCCCAAAATTTTCCAACAGCTGGAGACTTTCCCACAAGCTTAAGGTGTTGGAACTATTGCTTCATAAGCATAGAGCTATCACTTTTGGTCACGTTCATAGGAAATCCACCTCTGTTGTTGACCTTCTGGCGAACAAAGGGGTGGAAAGCAACTGTGTGCTACATCACTCCACCCTTACATAGTTTGAGGAGGATTCTCTCAAACAAGAATATCTCACTCTCATTCAGAAGGATTGGCACCCCCTAGATGCGGGTGACAGAACTAACATGCGTGACAATCAAATCCCACTCTACCTGGATAATGGAAATATCCCATGCAGAGCTTCATCTACTGTGGATCCACATACTATTAGCCACTTGCACGAAGCTTGCAGAACCAGAAATAATGACTAGAGGATGAGTATTGCATCACCATTCCTTGAGCATCACCTCACATCTATCACCATTAATGTCGATCTTGACTAAACAGTATCGCAGCCATACCCCTTCCCTCGAGTCTTCTTAGGTTCTCAATCATAGCATGAAGATATGTGTGAAGCCCACTCATTTCTATCCTCATGTCACTCATCTCCGCCCCTTTACAAAGTTGAGCTACCTACCCCTCTCATTACTCAGCTTGTTAACTAGGCCTTTCGCCCCCCTCACTTTGCTCTGGCTTCTCACCAACTTCAAAAGGGTGCGAAGCCCCAGTCCCAGCGTGGAGCTGTGCAGTCTCCTTTGGACTGCCACACTCCCTCCTGCACATCTTCTCCCCATATATTTCTTCCCCTTTAGCCCCAGTGCTACTCGCCCTTGTGTGTTACTTTTTCTCCTGAATTTCTCTCCCCAGTTTAGGTGCGTAATGGCTCCAAGAATTTTCCAACGCACTATCCGCGGAGGTCAAAGAGGGGCTCTACCAGGATGTTATCATCATGGAGATGATAATCATATCGATTTGAGTGATTTCTCCTCTTCTAGCACTTTTGTGTGTCAGAGTCCCAATCCCAAGCAGTGTGTAGAACCCTCTAGGCATCCTGCGCAGAGAAGAGGTCATAGTTCGAGGAATTCCACCATCTCTCCCCAGATGCACTACCAGAAATGAAATTTTTTCCCTCTGATGGCTCCAGAGAAGGAAGATGAGGACATGGACATCTGGGTCATGGACTCTGATGGCATCTAGACACGTGTTCCTGACGTCATAGACCCGGACTCCCTCATCCTCTGCGCTCAAGTGGGAATTCCCATGCATACTGTGGTAGATGTGGAGGGAGCTGCTGTGATGGCTCTTCCTTGCCCCATTGAGGAGAAGAACCCAAATAGTGATGATGAAGATGATAATTAAAGTTTTCACATCTGCATAGTACTCCTATGTTTTTTTGCATGCTCGCCCTCAGGGCCTTTCTGCTATCGTTTACTTTGTGTTTCTTAGATATGTCAATGCTACTGTGCATAATGTATTTTTTGGTTTTAAGTTTTTTCTAGGCTGGTTTCCTCCTCCGAGGCAACCCAAAAATGGTGTAACAAAGGCTGGGATCGGTTAAGTGCAACTTGTGAACCCAACCTGTAGCATATGTAGCTTTATGTTTTCAAAATTAATAGAATAGCCCAACTTACCAATATATATATATATATATATATATATAGATAGAGAGAGAGAGAGAGAGAGAGAGAGAGAGAGAGATTATAAAATGTTTAGGCTTTAGTGCACTAAACTAGTTTTGACATCACTATTTATGTGATTGCAAATTCAAAAAACACCTAATAATAACATTATAATTATATTTTCACTAAATAATATTTATATTAATTTTATACATTTTTTAATCAAATTTGTATTGTGATTGAAGAGTGTCAAGAAAGATAAGTTTATAAGAAATAATAAAAATGAAGTTATGGTTTCAATCTAAATCAATTTCACTCATGCTTTTCCAATACATTTAAAGGCTTTATTTTTTTAACTTTTTGGAAATAAAGTGAGAAAGGATGATATTAACCATTTAATATTAAAAACATTATCTCTTTATTTTTTAAGAAATAATTCATTTTATATCACAATGCTTCTCAATCAAATACTCAATGAATCAAAGAAATTAAGTTCTAGTATGATTTCAAGTTATGAAATGACATAGGGTTATATTAGAAGTTTTTTTCCTCACCAAAACATGTACATTGTATAAGTTTAGTGGAGATTATATGAGCTTGAGGTTGTGGCCTTTCACGCTTATCACAAGGACACATGGGTTAAATTAAATGGACATCCATTCACATGTATCTATCATTCTAGAAATTACACAAGGAGAGATTGATCGAGGAGTTTAAAAAACAGTTCCTCCCAAGGACCCATGGAATAGTATACCAAAGGCAATACACAAGGTAATGAAATCCCCCCTAAACTCATGTTGATATTCAAGATCTCAATTTGATATTCATGCTGATAATAGATAA
The DNA here is from genome assembly GCA_034641835.2 of Pinus albicaulis. NCBI lineage: Eukaryota > Viridiplantae > Streptophyta > Pinopsida > Pinales > Pinaceae > Pinus > Pinus albicaulis. The sequence continues at coordinate 848,266,555 of CM076576.1, forward strand.
AAAAACAATGTTAGGGAACATGATGGTATTTGGTGGATCATATCCCACTAAATTTTGTCCCGAATCCTAGGCCATAGAGACCTTAGGACCCCATGGATTGAGTTACATGGCTATTCATTGCCTAACTACATTTTTTTTTTCATTTCCATTTTTGGATTGAAAATCATTTCCATGAAGTATATCTGATACCCTATGGATGTCCCAAAACACTATGGTTGTTTTTTTGAAAAAAGGCTGAATGAATGGTTTTTAACTTAAGAAGGTTCTAAAATTTATTTAATGAGATAGGTGGAATTACCTTACGCTTTTGACCATTTATAGAATATTTTTTTCCAAAATGGGAAACTTAAATATATATAATGAATCAGTTCATATCTTTAAGCCATTCCCTCAAAAATAGAATGCATCAAGGTTGATATTTTAATGGATAAAAAATATTTGGTGTACATTTGGGGGATTAGGCTTAGTTGACATCAAGCTGTGTCATACATCAACTTCCCCACACTTACTTCGAGTACCAAGGTCTCCCCCATAGGATAAATTATTCTCCCTACTCCTTTGCACTCGTATCCCTTGCAACATCAAGTTAGGATCCATAGGCCTGGGTTGTTGCATGAAAACAATAATATGTGGACTAGATTTGTTAGAAATGGGAATTTTGTATAGACATGAAAAAATTAATTTACCCATATTATGAAAATTACATCTCCCTCGTCCTCTCCAAGCCTAACTCAAAATAATATTAGCAATTCTATGGAAATCGGAAAGCTACAAAAATCTCCCAATATGTTATTATGTAAGAAGTTGGGTCCTATAGAACCACTCTTGACCTTGACAACAAAATGATTCTCCATCGATTGGCAGGGATGATACCTACAAAAATCCAGGGAACATAAGTTAAAATTGTATTTATTCCTTGTATACAAATTGTTAGCACTCTCAAATCATTTGACACCTTTTCAAGGTGTGAAGGGAAGAAGAGAGTAGACTTCTTTCATAAAATTAAAATGAAGATGGTATCATGCAACATGCAAGAGCTCACAAACCCTTATTACGACCATGATTTTGAAAGTAATAAATGTTTCTCCTATTATTAAGATATTGTGTTTACAAGAAGTTAAAATTGCTACATTCCTTCATGAATCAAACCATGATTAGGGAATGACTAGAATCATTTTTTATAATAACAAAGAAGAAGGAAGAAGTGAATCCACAACCCCAATCTCATTGATATCGGTGGAATCCATTATCCAATACAGGTAAGACACAAGGAAATTGTAACACCCCCATATGCCTTATAGACCATTCTAAGGGTAGAAGAAGGTGTTACTATCGCCGACCTAATCTCCAATTCCTTGTCATGGAAACGAGGTCCTATGTCATTTTTTTTAAAATATTAGAAACCTAAAATAAGAATCATCTTTGGGTGTGTCTCGTCAATATTTTTTCGGCGATATATATATATATATATATATATATATATATATATATATATATATATTTTTAAACTGACATCCATATAAAAATATATGGTTGTTTGAATTTAGACCATTAACTATTGTCATATCATCTTTGTGCTAAATGCGCCTAAATACCCTAACCCATAACCCCCCAATCCATAAACCATGAACCACTAACTCATTATTCCCCTAATCCCAATCCCTAATCCCTTAAACACTAACTCATTATTCCCCTAACCCCTAAATGCACCTAAATCCACTAACCCATAAGCCCCCAATCCCTAACCACTTAACCACTAACTCATTATTATCCTAATCCCCCAATTCCATATCCCTTTAACCCCCGATCCATAATCCCTTAACCCCTACACTCATAACTCATAACCCATAAACCCCTTGAATCATTAAATCTTAATAAAATAACCCCTAACCTATAATACATGAACCTTATAAGCCAAAAATCCTTATCCTCTTAACCTATGACCCTTAACTCGTAATCTTTCACCCTTAAACACCTTAACTTCTAACCCCTTGAACACCTAAATCCCCTAAATCTGAAGTCCTTAACCACTAAATCCTTCGAATGTAAAGCCCTTGGACCTTAACCCTTTACCCTTGAAGCCCTCAACCATTAAGTATCTAGGGGTGAAAATAACACCCGAAACCAACATATTGAGCTCCTAGGAGAATACTTCACCTCTAATTGAGAATATTGGAAACATCTAATTTTTAGAGAGCTAGGTATTGGTTGCGAGGGTATGTGTTTATGGGTAATGTCATTATTACCATGTATACCAAACATAGAAAAATTAGATAATTTTCCAAGCCTTGATTTGAATCGCTCACAATATCCACACTTCATGTTGAGATGGAGCTTGTAGTGCTCTATCACAGAAGGAGTTGGAAATGAATAGATCACTCACAAATACAAGGCCTCTCTAGACCTAATGCAAAATGATTGAAATCTCAATAAAATAATTTGTTTTTTAAACAAACTCAATTGTGTCAATGTAAAATATTTTACATAAGAGAAAATAAAATGATATTATTCACCCCAGTGCTTGAAATAACCTAAAATTAGCCATGAGTAGTGAGCCAAAGGGTGAATGTGGGGAATAATAAAGTTACATCATGTTTAAATTAATTTTAAATTGTGAGGGTTTTCTCCAATAGGTTTGAAGCATCATCACAAGCAAGCATGGCACACTTTTGTGGGGGAGCGATTAAAGTTGTAACACAATTCAAGTGATTTACACCTCAAATATAAATGACATCATTGTATGTTTGTGTCAGGTTGTTAGAAAGGTTATTTATAGACGATACATTCAATGTACTTGGACTTCATCTTTTTAGGGCTTAGACTATAATATGAATTTTTTACCAAGAAAACATCATGCAAATGAAAGGGGACCTTTTTGTTTAACCACATAGGCACAAGAGCATTGGATGCTACCCTTCAGCCCCCCTCGGTGTGTTGAAATTAGGTTTACATTCGCGTCAAGTTGAAACTAATAAAAAATGCTAAGTTGTGACCGCCCATGTGCGACCCGTTTGGTGTTTTCTCTCTTGTGTCTTCGTTTGGGCGGGTCGGACTGTCTCGTGTGAGGGCACCCAAGGAAACACATTTAGGTTGGGTACTTGAGTCAGGTCAGGTCATGTGATGGAGGACATGGTAACGTTGGCAGATCAACGCATGTCTGGTTTGATCAGAAGAGAATCAAAAACGTGCTACCATTGCTATAGTAACACCTCTTTGACACCATGGGCCACATCCCTGCCACTTTCAGTATAGCGATGACATTCTAGCTTCATCGGAAGCATGATACATTTGTTTCACCATCGGTATAGAGATGAACTTCTAGATTCATCGAAATAGCGACACCTTTGTGCCACCATAGGTATAGCGATGTAATTCTATAATCCTCAGAAGAGCGATAGAAGCTTGCGAATGTTGGAAGAGTGACACAAGATTGCGAACGTCAGAAGAGCAACATATGCTTGCTAATGTCAGAATAGCGACATATAGTTGGTAATGTCAAAATAGCGATGACCATTTTGAAACCTCAGAAAAAGTGTTTCTATATTGACAATTAAGTCAAGTGTCAGAATTCCGACTTTAGGCGAACCGACATTTTTCCCCACCTAAAAGTGTCACTCTTGGGACGCCTATGTGTCACAAGAGAAAAATTTTAGGCATCAAAAATTGAGCCAAATGTGCTAGTTAAGCATAGTGTTGGTTCTCACACAACCGACTCAATAGGCACAGTGGTACCATGCACCATTTGTACTAGCCATAACCACGAAACAAAGGCATGCCCATCAATGGAAACATTCATGCACCTCTGCACTGGGCACAACTTCCAAATCCTGGAAAGTGCTCAGCCTTCTGAGGAAGCTAGGCTTTCCACCACGAAAGAAGCCACGATGGAAATTCCTCACCCACCAAATGCTGACGACATGATACATGATATAAAATTCATATCATAATGTATCAGAACCATGACTTAGGATGTCTGCTAATCATTCATAGGTGTCGAGTCAACTGCAAGTTTGAGAGTAGCCATACCAACGATAATGAAAAACCAATCCATCTGCACCTTGTCGACCGCGTCTAGTTCCACCACATCGACGATGGAATCTTATTCATGTCTGTCAACCAGCTCCATTAGGACTGAACCTCTTTCTCACGGCATTGCGTAGACTCAACCCCCCTTAGGATCCTTATTCCACTCATATGAGGATATCCTTGAGGCCATGATGGAGCCTGATTATCTGTGGGATGCGATGCATCACCACTCATTTTTTCTTCCTGAAAAAATGTTCAGCCCTAACAAGACAGGAATGCAAGATATTTATGCGATCAAATAAAAAGATTTCCTTCCATCACGGAAAGTAGATTGGTTCAAAAATCCCATTCCGACACCCGATGCGTTTGAATAAGGGAACATGTCAAACATTTTTCCTACAATCAAGGTGAATATCTCTCAAAATCTTGAAAAAGTAGAAGAAATCTCACTCAGGGTATCATGTTCACCAGAAGAGATAGCCTCTTACACCCAGTTATTGCAATAGTATTGAGATATATTCGCATGGGACTACTCGGAAATTTCAGGGTTTAGTCCAACTATTGTAGAGTACCATATTGACACCTGGCCTAATGTACCACCAATAGGCCAAAATAGTGTCAAATGCACCCATCCAAGGCAGAATAAATTAAATGAGAAATCGACAAGCTTCACAAAGTTGGGTTCATCTACCCCATCGCTTACACATCATGGGTTTCCAACCCTCTTCCCGTAATGAAAACATAGGACAGCATACACGTTTGTATCAATTTTAACGATTTGAAAAAAGCCTTTCCAAAGGACAATTACCCTACCCCATTCATCAACCAATTCATTGATGCTTGTGAAGGACATGAGGCCCTCTCCTTCATGGATGGCTTCTCTGGGTATAATAAAATCCAAATACGTCACACCGACCAGTACAAGACCACGTTCACTACCCCCTGGGGCACATTCGCATACCAGGTGATGCCATTTGGCCTAAAAAATGCTAGAGCCACTTTCCAATGAGCCATGAATGATATATTTCATGACCTGGCAGACCTCATCCTCCCCTACTCGGATGGCCTCATCGTCTGATCCAAGAAGCGATCAGATCTTCTCGAGGATCTACGACTGGTATTCCAATGATGTCGGCAATACCAACTATGCTTGAACCCCATCAAGTGCATATTTTTCATCACAACAAGATGAATTGTAGGTTTTATAGTGTCCTAGAAAGGAATTAGAGTGGACTCCCTCAAGGTCTAAGCTATCAAAGAGGTGCCTCCACCTAGAACCCTCAAGCAACTACAAAGCTTGTATGGATAGGCCAAATTTCTGAGACGTTTTGTCCTAGACTACGACACTTGTGCTCAAGGATTCCCATGTCTCCTTCGTCAAGACATCTCGTTCAAATGATACGATCACACCCAACAATCACTTGACGCACCGAAAGACACATTATATTCAACTCCATTGATCAGTCCCACAGACTACAACAAGGACTAAATCCTATATCTATAAACATCAAAGACTGCTTTAGCCAGAGTATTGATTCAGGAAGTCTCTGATGGGAAGGAACACACAATCTATTACATTAGCAAAACCTTATGGGGCCCCGCATTAAGGTATGAGCCCGAAGAAAAGACTTCCCTAGAAATAATACACGTAGTCCAAGGACTTGACCACTACATTATCTTTAAGGACTACAATAGTCATCATGGATATTAACCCCATCAAATACCTACTCACACTCCATTTAATGAACCATAAGTATGCTCGCTGGATATTCATTTTGCGAGAATTCGACTTACAATTTCACTCCCCCAAGAGCAAGAAGGCTTTAATCTTAGCCAATTTCATCACGAACCTCCCATTTCAGACCAAAAGGATCACTGATCAATTATTTTCTACTGAACAAACATCTCTTCCTAGTAACGACCGACCACCCTTGGTACGGAGATATTTTCCTATTTTTACGAACCCAAAAGTTTAGACACCACCTCAACCGGGACGATCGTCAGTGCATCTGCCACTAGGCCCCCCGATACCTCCTTATGGTAGATTTCTTATACTGACGGGTCATCAACACCATCTTAAGTCAATTCCTAACCCACGACCAAGCCGATCAAGCCCTTAATGAATGCCACATTGGAGTTTGTGATAGCTACCTCCCCAGAATGGCCACCACCCAAAAGTCCCGTGGGACAGATATTTTTGGCCCGTGTTATTTCGCTATTGCATTTCAACAGTCAAGAGGTGTGAATGATTTCAGCGTTTCGCTCACAAGGAAAGAGCCCCTCCTGCTCCCCTGCACCCATTTATCATCGCTGGTCCCTTCTACAAATGGGGGATCAACTTCATGAACTCCAACCCAACATCATCAGGAAATAAAAAGTAAATTATTGTTGCCGTCTACTACTTCACCAAGTTGGCAGAAGCCATACCCACATACAACAACACCGCAGAAACCACTGCATGATTTATGTTCAACCATGTCATTCCTCAATTCGGCGTACCAGAAGAGTTAGTCTCCAACCATGGAAAACACTTCTAAAACGAAAATTTCTAGGAGATATCTCACCACCTCAGATTCACACATGAATTCGATTCACCATACTACCCCCAATCCAATCGATAGGTAGAAGGTATGAACAAATTACTCAAAACAATGTTAAAGTGCATGGTGAATAATAACAAAAAAAACTAGCACCACATTCTTTTCTTCGCCCTATGGGCATACTACATGGAAATGAAAACTTCAATGTGGTTTAAACCCTTCCACATGGTATACGGGGTCGATGCCATGATTCCCATCGAACATGAGATCCAAAACTTACATGCCGCTATCGAACTCCTCGATGACACCCTGCCTCTAGAGTAATGCTTAGTACAATTATAGTTCCTTGACAAAAGTTAATGATAGTCACTCTAGCACAACGAGGCCCATAAAAAGTGAGTGAAAGCATCGTTCGATCGCAACATCACCCCTCGATCATTTATCGAGGGGCAGTTAATCCTCTGCTGCGATGTTGTGAAAGAATCCCTAGGGCCAGGAAAATTCAAAACCTTGTGGAAAGGACCCTATATCATAAAACGTTGTCTCCTAAAGGGGGCATACATCTTGATAGAGCCTCGCAGAACATGCCTGAGAAACCCCACCAATGGTACTTACCTCAAGAATTTTTACCCATAAGGGCCAAGAGGGATCAGTCCTAGAGTTAACGTGCACATACCAAAACTTTATTTTTTATTTTTTTTTATCATAGACTTGTCAAAGAAGTGCTCTGGTGTCACAAATGGATCTTCAACCCAATCGTTACTTTGGATTCGATGATGGAGCATCGCGATGGTCTCAAAATTTAGCAGCAACTGCCTCAGTCATCTACCACCATGACCGATCGCCATTCTTCACCAATGGAGTATGCATCGGATCAACAACAAACAATCAGGAAAAATATGACATCGGAATTAGGCTCATGTGTGAAGCCTTCAATGAAGGAATTCCCCACCTGCATATCTACCTTGATTCCCAGTTAGTGGTTTCACAGTTAAACCAAGAGTTTGAGGTACGGGATTCACATCTCTTTAGAAAATACTTGCATGAAAAAATATTGAGTCATTATAATTTAATCACATTACATTTACACATGTGCCATGAAATCAAAACTAGATAGCAGATCACATAGCTAATCACATCCTAAAATGGAATGCACCTTGGATAAACCATCATACATAAAAACAAAAACCATAAAAAACATAGATATCCATCAGCAATACACACTATCCATGAAAGCATATAAAAAATGGACACACCATATAGATCCACAAAAAAATACATCTCTCATATATATATACCACAAAATGTATGTCTGAGTAAAAAATAGTGATTCATGTATTTTACCCAGAGGTCAACCAAAAATACATATAAATAGGTCATCGAAAATAAGGGAATCATCCTCATAATGGGTGCTTTTATTGTGTACCAAAATATCTAGGGCTACGTCCCTCCAGGTTGGGCACCTGCACCCACGGCTGCTCCCGGTGCTAGTACTAGGGCAACTGCCAAAAATGAAGCTTCCATGCGGTGAAGACCCAGTCAATAGCCCCTCTCTCGTGCCATCAATGTCTCTAACCAAACGTCATCTAAATCATCAAAACAACTCATGGGTAGGCATACCCTAGGTCAAACGGTCAACTCAGCCCCATGCATCCACCAAATCAGTGGCCTGGGCCTCTGAGGCAGGCAGGCGCTCTACCATCTCTGCCATGCAGACATCCACCGCTTCGGTGCGAGTGATCGCTGCAGCACACTCAACAACAGCCGAACTCCTACCCTCTCCAGATGGGCCAACCCTGTCACCAAGAACTCCACCCTGGGGCTACACCGAACCTCCTCCGTGCCCCCTGGCTGGGGACAGAGCTCCTCGAACCCTCTGGTTCAGTTGGTGTCCTACCAACCGAGCTGTAGGGAACCCAACCTCCCCAGCATCTGCAAGAGTAAAAAAACCATGTCAGTGTCATTATAATACACATATAAATCATAATTACTCAAAAAATTCAAAATAAAACACAAATATCATACTTGTTGGTCCCCAAGGATATCCAGAAGGAAGAACCATATTTGGGTCTTCTTGGAAATCCATCCCAGCATATGGATAAGGAAGGAACATCTGAGGGTTGGACTCAAACAAAGCCTCTATGGTGGCATTCCAGTAACACCCCACTAATCCTCCCCCACTGCGAGGCATCACTAGAGCCCATCTCCTCATGCGAGGGTCCTGATGACACCTCGCAATAGCCCTGTCAAAAAATATATATATCTGTATCCGGACGGATAGCCAAGTCACATCCTCACAACACGATCACTCTGCACTGCTTGTTCTAGCAGCAGACCAGGTAATGCAATAATTGATCTTGCGATCACAGGAGGTCTTTCTAAAAAAACTTGAGAAGATCCATCGTGCCAATTACTGGCGATAATTGGCATCTTTTGCTACAACCATACAGAGGTCAGGCTAGTCTAGGTTTTATTGTGTCCCAGCAAGAAATTAGAGTGGACCCCTTGAAGGTCTAAGCTATCAAAGAAGTGCCTCCACCTAGAACCCTCAAGCAACTACAAAGCTTGTATGGAAAGGAAAAATTTCTGAGATGTTTTGTCCCAGATTACGCCACTTGCACTCAAGGATTCCCATGTCTCCTTCATCAGGACATCTCGTTCAAATGGGAAGATCACGTCCAACAATCATTTGACACGCTGAAAGACACATTATCTTCAGCACCATTGATCAGTCCCCCAAAATACAACAAGGACTACATCCTATATCTATAAAAATTTGAGACCGCTTGGGCCGGAGTATTGATCCAGGAAGTCTTGGATGGGAAGGAACACGTAATCTATTACATTAGAAAAACCTTATCAGGCCCCGCATCAAGGTATGAGCCCGAAGAAAACACTGCCCTAGCATTATACACGCAATCCAAGGACCTGGCCACTACATTATATTTAGGGGTTACAACAGTCATCATGGATATTAACCCCATCAAATACCTTCTCACGTTCCATTTAATGAACCACAAGTACACTCGATGGATAGTCATTTTTCAAGAATTTGACTTAGAGTTTTGATACCCTAAGAGAAAGATGGCTTTAATCTTAGCTGATTTCGTCATGAACCTCCCATTTCAGTCTAAAGGATCACTGATCAACGATTTTGTACTGAACAAACATCTCTTCCTAGTAACGACCGATGACCCTTGGTATGAAGATATTTACCTATTTTTATGAACCCAAAGTTCAGACGCTAGCTCACCCAGGAGGACTGTCAGCACATTCGCCACCAGGCCCCCGATACCTCCTTATGGGATATATCTTATGCTGACAGGTCATCGATACCATCTTACGTTAATCCCTCATCCACGACCAAGCAGATGAAGCCCTTAATGAATGCCACATTGGAGTTTGCGGTGGCTACCTCCCCAGAATGGCCACCGCCCAAAAATTCCTGCGAGTTGGATATATTTGGACCATGTTATTTCGCTATTGCATTTCAACAATCAAGAGGTGTGAATGATTTCAACGCTTCACTCACAAGGAAAGAGCCCCTCCCACTCCCCTGCACACCATTGTCGTCGTTGGTCCCTTCTACAAATGGGTGATCAACTTCATGACTTGCAACCCAACATTGTTGGGACATGACAAGTAAATTATTGTGGCCATATACTACTTCATCAAGTTGGCAGAAGCCATGCCCACATACGACAACACCATAGAAGCTGCTGCACGATTTTTGTTGAACCATGTCATTGCTCGGTTCGGAGTACTAGAAGAGTTAGTCTCTGACCATGGAAAACACTTCGAAAATGAAAATTTCCAGGAGCTATCTCACCACCTCGGATTCACACATGAATGCACTTCACCACACTACCCCCAATCCAACGGATAGGTAGAAGCTATGAACAAAGTAATCAAAACAATGTTACAGTGCATGGTGAATAATCAAAAAACAAACTAGAATCACATGCTTTTCTCTGCCCTGTGGGCATACTACACGAAAATGAAAACTTCAATGCATTTCACACCCTTCCACTTGGTATACGGGGTTGAAGCCGTGATTCCCATCAAACGTGAGATCCCAAACTTACATGCCACTATTGAACTTACAATTATAGTTCGTAAACGAAATTCAACAATAGTCACTCAAGCACAACGAGGCCCATAAAAAGTGGGTGAAAGCATCGCTTAATTGCAACATCACCCCTTGATCATTTACTGAGGAGGAGTTAATCCTCCGCTATGATGTTGCAAAAGAATCCCTAGGGCCAGGAAAATTCGAAACCTTGTGGAAAGGACCCTATATCATAAAGCATTTTTTCCTAAAGGGGGAATACATCTTGACAGAGCCTGACGGAACATGCCTGAGAAACCCCATCAATGATATTTACCACAAGAAGTTTTACACATAAGGGACAAGAGGGCTCAGCCATAGAGTTAATGTGCACATACCAAAACTTTATATTTTATTTTTTTTTATCACAGAGTTGTCACAAAAGCACTCTGGTGTCACAAATTGATCTTCAACCCAACCGTTACTTTGGATTCGATGATGAAGCATCACGATGGTTTCCAAATTTAGCAGCAGCCACCAGGGTCATCTACCACCCTCACCGATTTCCATTCTTCACCAATGGAGTATGCATCAGATCAGCAACAAACAATCAAGTAGAATATGATGTCGGCATTAGGCTCATGTGCGACACCTTCAATCAAGGCATTCACCACTTGCATATCTACCTTGATTCCCAGTTAGTGGTTTCGCAGTTAAACCCAGAGTTTGAGGTATGGGATTTGCATCTGTTTAGAAAATATTTACATGCAAAAAAATTGAGCCGTCAATTTAATCACATTACATTTACACATGTGCTAAGAAATCAAAACTAGACAGCAGATAACATAGCTAATGACATCCTAAACTAGAATGCATCTTGGATAAACCATCATACATAAAAAAAAAAAAAACATAGATATCCATCAGCAATACACACCATCCATGAAAGCATATAAGTAATGGCAACACCATATAGATCCATAAAAAATACATCTCTCATCTCTCATATATATATATATATATATATATATATATATATATATATATATATATATATATATATATATATATATATATATATATATATATATATATATATACATATATATATATATATATATATATATATATATATACACATATATATATATATATATATATATATATATATATATATATATATATATATATATATATATATATATATATATATAACAAAATGTATGTTTGAGTACAAAATAGTGAGTCATGTATCTCACCCACAGGTCAACCAAAAATACATATACACATGTCGTAAAAAATAAGAGAAGCATCCTCATAACGAGTGCTTTCCTTGTGTACACATATATCTAGGGCTGCGTCCCTCCAGGTTGGGTACCTGGACCCACGGTTGCTCCTGGTGCGAGTACTGGGGCAACTGTCAAAACTGAAGTTGCCACGCGACGTAGAGTCAGTCGATAGCCCCTCTCTCGGGCCATCAGTGTCTCTAACCGAACATCATATAAATCATAAAAAAACCCATGGGTAGGCATACCCTAGGTCAGACGGTCAACTCAGACCTATGCATCTACCAAATTAGTGGCCCTGGCCTCTAAGGCAGTGAGGCGCTCTGCCATCTCTGTCGTGCGGGCCTCCGCCACCTCGATGCAAGTGATTGCTGCAACACACTCAACAGCAACCGAACTGCTAACCTCTCCAGATGGGCTAGCCCCATCCTTAGGAACTCCACCCTGGGGCTACATAGAACCTCCTCCCTGCCCCTGGCTGGGGACGAAGCTCCTCAAACCCTCTGGTTCACTTCGTGTCCTACCAACTGAGCTGTAGGGTACCCAACCTCGCCAACATCTAGAAGAGTAACAAAACTATGTCAGTATCATCATAATACAAATATAAATCATAAATACTAAAAAAATTCAGAATAAAACACCAGGATCATACTTGCTAGTCCCCAAGCATATCCAGTAGGAAGCCCCATATTCGGGTCTCCTCGGAAATCCATCCCAGCATATAGATAAGGAAGGAACATCTGAGGGTTGGCCTCAAATGAAGCCTCGATGGTGGCATTCTAGTAACACCCCACCGATCCTCCCCCACTACGAGGCATCACTGGAGCCCATCTCCTGATGCGAGGGTCCTGATGACCTCCTACAGCCACAACCAACATGGGCCCCCACAACACCACTCTCTCATACATAATGCTACAGAGGATGCTAGCATAGGTGAATACCTTAGATCCATCACGAACCTTCACTAACTGAGCCACCATCACGTCATAGTAGTGACAGGAAAAATCAAAAAAGTTCGCAAGGCACCTATCTATGGCCCCGACGCCCTGTGTGGCGACAACGACCCCGTAAGTTTCAAAATCATTGCCAGAGAAAATATATAGGCCAAATCAGTCACTGAGGCTATAAAAATTCACCCCTCCATGGGAGGTACCCCACTACAATGAATTTTGGAAAATCGCCGAAGATCTGCCCTCCCAAGAGGAAGCAAAAATGGGAGCACCTCACCCTAAGGAAGTAGCCTTGTAAAAAAATATATATATATGTCTTCAGACGGATAGCCAAGTCACATCCTTGCAACACCATCACTCTGCACCACTTGTTCTTGCAGTGGACCAGGTAACGCAGTAACCAATCCTGCAATTGTAGGAGGTCATTCTAAAGAAACTTGAGAGGACCCCATCATGCCAATTACTGGAGATCATTGGCATCTTGTACCACAACCATACAGAGTTCAGGCCAGTCTCTCTCCATACAAAAAATCCTGTCACCAAACATACACACATCAGTGACATTAAAACACAAAAAATTGAAAAATTTCCCAAAAATTTCCCAAAAATAAACTTGGCCTATTATCGCGCCTGTTTCTCAAACAGGTGTGTTGACCGCGCGCCTGTATTTTAGATAGACGTGGAGGCCATGCTTAGAAATTAGTGATAGACACGAAATTTTCATGCAAATCCTCATCTTCGCGCAGAAATCTCTCGCATGTGCCTTTATCACCCATGCGGTCAAGGCAAAATATTGATAGGGTTCTGTACAAATGCAGTTTGTACGGATAGCTTCCTAGTCACACTGAGAAAATTAAATGCAGAAGTTCTGGGGCCTACACGACTCTATTAGTACAAATCTCGGGTGCATAGACTAACTGCAATGGCACGAAAAGCTCAGCAGCAACCTCTAACCTCTCAAACTCTTAAACACTCAAATGTCAGAAATGAGTTGAAATGAGCCATATTAGCCTATATGTCACCCTTTTCAAAGTGTTTGAAGGACCATAATGAGAGCTCAGAGGATCTAGTTGCATAACTAAAAGAAACACAGTGATCAACACCTCATAACACCTAAAGGAGGCCCCACACATTCACACCTCTGAAAAAATAGATATTTTGTTCTGATAGGTATGCCCTCTCTTATCCTCTGTTCATTCAACATATGTTTTCAATAATATTTGAATAATAAATATTATTTCAATTGGGGTATTTTGTTGCAGGTGTTGTACAACACAAAAAACCATCTATTACCCCATGCACCAAAGGTTCAATAGAAAGTATCATTTTACCCTCAGCATGATAGGGTCCCAAAGAAATTTAGCATATCTTGACATCATTTCTCCACAAGGAATCAACCATAGGTTCCAAACACCTGACCATGTTTATCATCTCCCCATATTGCACATGATAAACATTATTGTTGGTCCGTAGAGCCTCCCCTCCATGGTGTCTATCAGTCAAAGTAGACCATGCATCAGAAAAAAACGACGTGATGGCCATACCACCTCAGTCTGGGAAGCACTTCATGCCCATTCATCCACCATGCATCAAGTCAATTTTTACCATATAAGATTAAAACCCCTTTCCCAGACTACCATTTCCACAAGAATGTCAAATACGCACCACCTTGTCTCGCATTTGGCCTACCATCCCTCCATCAGCATAGCCCATCTGCGATATGTTCCATCCACTTCATCAACCCCACACAGAGACCAACCGATGGGGCCCCAACCCTAAAAAAAAACACCTTCCTCACATCATCAATGAGTGAGCATTTTAATGTTTTTGGGGCACCCATCTCTGTGTTTTGTACAATCCAACCCATTTTTTATTCTTTTGGCAAGTGTACAAAGATCGCAAATGGATAATAGTCCCCCACTCATCCATAAATTTTTCTCCCATGGTAGTAGTCCCTAGTCACCCTTGGTCGGAGCATCACACTTTCCACACAAATCCAACACGACATTCATAACCAACATATACACACCCTGCATGTCCTACCAACTCTAGGGATTTCCTCATCAGAAATAGTTATGAATGCTGCCAAAACTTATTTTTTCATGCTCCAAACCTGGGCTCCTGAACTCCCATCATTAGTTTCTATTCATCATTTACCATCATGCCTATCTTAAAACTATCAAATGAGAGACCCTGGTCCCTTGTATCAGTAACTCTCTCATTCGATTGAGGCTTCCTTTTTGTCGACTTCAACACCCATTCTCCAAAAAGGAAGGAGTACCTTGTATGGCTCCTCACCACAATAGGGGCATCCCCAGGTGGCACTATGGGAATCATCATTGCTCATAGATGTCATCGATCCTCCTGACATTCAACTACAAAATAAGCTTTCATTTGAAGATGGTATCATACTTTAAAACCATTGCAATTTTTCTAGATGTAGGTTTTAACCTTGAACAAAAATTATCTACACACGAATCTTATAACAGAAAATAAACAATAGAGAGAGCATAAAACATAAAATAGTTAAACACAGAGATTTTCCCCTGGATCCCAAATCGGAACTACCAGCTTGAATTTTCATTATATTCCTTTTAGTGTTACAACACATATATATACATGCTAAAGCATACATAAAACCCAATCCATTAACCCTAGATTAGAACATAACCGTAGTTCCCTTGACTAGATCTACAAAATACCAAGGGCCGAAAACCATCGTACCCCAAAACCATGTGCAAAATCATGCACAAAACATGGGTGGGTCCGCCTATGAGTGGGTCTACACACCAATTTTTTTTTCACCGGGGCGCTGCCCCAGACCCCAACAGTGGGGGCTACCTCCCCCCTACTGCACCTGGCGCAACGTACAGTGCGTGGGGCTAGTCGTGGAAAGAATATAACACATACCCAACATTCTCCCACTTGTTGTTTTCTTTCCACAGGGGGCCATAGGAGAGATTAGTCATTGGGCCAATTCTTCAACACCCATTGTTTCTCTACACCAGAAACTACAGTGCTCCTGGACCGTCAATGCATGTCACAACATTTTTTCAAAGACCTTTACCGGCAGCACCCTTTTAGCCTCGACCATATCTCTAACAAAGTGATATTGAACATCAATGTGCTTTGTCTTTGAATGGTAAGTAGGGTTCTTAGCCAAGAAAATTGCACTTTGGCTATCACAGTCTATCCTTATAGCTTGTTGTATCAACCCCATACTTGAACACAATCTCCGCAACCAAACTGCTTCCTTGCTTGCATGAGTGGCTGCTATGTATTCTGCCTCTGTAGTTGAAAGAGCTACTACAGACTGTCTTTTACTCATCCAACTGATTGCGCCTCCAAATAGGCTAAACACATACCCACTTGTAGATCTTCTTTGGTCCAGATCTACAGCCCAGTCTGCATCAACAAAACCATGAATGTCCAACATTCTTTCCAATCCCCAAGGTCCTCCTGGCACAAGCCATAATCACTAGTGCCATTTAGAATATCTCTAAAACCCGCTTTCAATGCTATCCAATGCTCATTTCCTGGTTTGACATAAATCGCTTTAAATACTCCCACTGAATGTGCAATGTATGGTCTTCTATAGACCATTGCATACATCAGGCTACACACTTCACTTGCGTATGGAACATGGGACATATACTCCTCTTCTTCGTGTGTCTTGGGACACTGTTCAGCAGACAACTTTACACCGACAGGAATAAGAAAATTCACTGGTTTATTATCCTGCATATTGAACCTCTGCAATATAGTTTCAACATACTTCCTCTGGTTTAACCAGAGTGTCCTCTTTTCTCGATCTCTCTTAATTTCCATGCCCAAAATATAGTTTGCAGCACCAAGATCCTTCATGTCGAATTTGGAGAACAGTTGGGTCTTCAAATCTTGGATAATTTCTTTGTCATTTCCAATTAACAACATATCATCCACATAGAAGACCAAATAAATAACACGGTCACCAATTAATTTAAAATAAACAGAGTGATCCTCCTTGCTTCTGGTGAAGCCAAGTCCCCATATATAGGTATAAAATTTCTAATACCACATCCTTGGTGACTGTTTTAACCCATACAGAGACTTCTTTAACCTGCATACCAATTATTTCTTCCCCTTCACCATAAAGCCTTCAGGTTGATTCATGTAGATCTCCTCTTCTAGATCCCTGTGAAGAAATTTTATCTTCACATCCATTTTTTCTATCTCAAAATCAAATGTAGCAGCAACAGATAAAAGTAATATAATAGAAGTAACTTTGGCAACAGGAGAAAAAATTTCACCAAAATCAATTCCCGGCACCTGGGAATAACCTTTCGCTACCAATCAAGCTTTGTATTTCTCCACCTTGCCTTATACATTCATCTTCTTCTTAAACACCCATTTGCTCCCGATGGGCTTCCTTCCAGCCGACAACTCCACCAAATCCCATGCCTCATTTTTATGCAAGGATGCCATTTCATCAACCATGGCCTCCTTCTAGAGTTTTCCATCCTCTGAATCTACTGCCTCCCTGACAGTTCTGGGATCATCATTAGTTATAGTTAAGGAAAAACCTGAACAAAAAGCAGATGGACTATACCTTTCTGGTTGCCTTCTTTCCTGAACTGATCTTCTCAAAGCTGGGGTTTGTGGCTCTTCCTCTTCTGAATCTTCTTCTGTTGTAGAGTCTGATTCATACTCCTTTAGCTCAAACTCTATCTTCTCAGGTTCCTTTGGTATGATTTCATGTTTAACAACATTTTTCACCTCTCTAAACACCACATCTCGGCTGTACACAACCTTCCTTGTTTCCGGGTTCCAAAGCTTGTACCCTTTTAAACCATCCTTATACCCAATAAAGATGCACCTTTCAGATTTATTATCCAACTTGGTCCTTTTCTCCTTTGGAACATGTACATATGCATCACATCCAAATACCTTTAGATGTGAAATAGAGGGTTTCTTACCAGTCCATACCTCATGTGGAGTCTTATCCTCCAACGCTGATGAAGGTGATCTGTTAACTAAGTAACATGCAGTCTCCACTGCCTCTGCCCAGAATTCTTGTCCTAACCCGGTACCACTGAGCATGCTTCTTGCCTTTTCCATCAGTGTTCTATTCATTCTTTCTACAACTCCATTTTGCTGAGGTGTATATGGAGTAGTCTTCTATCGTGCTATACCACACTTTTTATAGAACTCTTCAAATTCATTCTTGCAGAACTCCCCACCATTATCTTTCCTCGGCGCCTTTATCTTCTTCTCTATCTGGTTTTCCACCAGAGCCTTAAATTCTTTAAATTTGTCAAAGACTTCAGATTTCTTCCTCAAGAAATATATCCATGTATTCCTTGAGAAGTCATCTATGAATGAAACATAGTACACAGACTTTCCCAGTGATGGAACTGACATAGGTCCAAACACATCATTGTGCACAAGTTCTAATATCTTGTTCGCCCTCTTAGTGCCAGAAGGAAAACTCACCCAATTCTTCTTCCCATATACACAATGTTCACAGAAAGCAAAATCCAGAGAGAAATTAGATAGACCTTAAACCATACCATTTCTATGCAGTATCTGAAGGCCCTTCTCTCCAATATGTCCGAGCCTTTGATGCCATAACATGGTCTTTTCTCCAGAGACATCTAGGCTTTCCACTCCACTTTCAGGAACTACAGAACTATTACACCCATCAATAATAGTGCTACCTTGTAGCTTGTACAAATTTCCAGTTTGAACTCCTTGCATTAATACCAGTGCTCCCTGAACCATCTTGCAGGAATCTTTCTCGAACACTGTTTTTACACTTGCATCATCCATCTTGCTTATATAAATCATATTTTTGGCCAATGCAGGAACATGCAGAACACCAGGAAGTTTTCTAATCCTTCCACCTTGCAGCTTTAGCTTGACCTTTCCACGTCAGACGATTTTGGCCTTCCTATCATCCCCTAGGAAGACATCAGCATCATATTTTTCATACTCGCAGAACCACTCCCTATGGGGAGTGAAATGAAAGGATGCACCTCAGTCAATCAACCATGACTCATGATCTACATGTGTATTTGAAGAAGAAGCCAAATACACATCCCCACCTTCATCCAAGGTGGTTTTTTCCTCTGCAGAAGGAGCATCATCAGATCCCTTTCCATTCTCAGGAGCTTTAGATCTGCAGTCCTTTTTGTAGTGCCCTTCCTTTCCACATTTCCAGCATACCTTTACAAACTTTCCAGGAGATTTAGATCTCCCTCTAGAATTGGATCTCCCACTCGAAACCTTATTCTTGTTTATGTTTTGGGACCTTCCTCATACAGATAAGGCATCTCCATTCTGGTCCTCCATATTTCTCCGTCTCATGTCCTCCGACAGAAAGGCTGAGACAATGTCATCAAAATTCAAGGTAGTTGTATTGATACCTATTGCAATAACTAGACTATCCCACGAGTCTGGTAGAAAAAAAAACAAACTGATGCACTTATCTTCATCTGAGATTTTAATATCAACAGATGACAACTGACTTACGATAGTATTGAAGGCGTTTAGATGCTCTTTCACCGAGTCTCCATCCTTCATCCTCAGGTTATACAGCTTTTTCCGCAGGAACAAATGATTCACCAGAGACTTAGATTGGTACAAAGTCCCAAGTTTTTCCCACAAATTCTTCCCCGTAGCTTCCCCAGATACATTCAACAATACTGAATCTGAGACACACAACTGTATTGTGCTCTTAGCCTTCCGATCCAGTTTCTTCTAGTCTTCATCTGACATTTCCGTTGGTTTAGTACATAGATCTACTGCGATCCACTGATCTTTATCCACCAGTAGATCCTCCATCTTGAGCTTCCACAACTCAAAACTCTGACCATTAAATTTCTTGATCTCTATCTTTCCATCGCTCGCCATCTTCTTTCACCGCAAGAATCGATCCTGCAGATCTCCCACTAAACAGGGTCTACCTCAGGCCCGAGAAAAAAACCCTCAGCAGCAAAGGCATCCCTTGAAGCCGAAATAGCTCTGATACCAAATGTAGGTTTTAACCCTGAACATAAATTATCTACACACGAATCTTATAACATAAAATAAACAGTAGTGAAAGCATAAAACATAAAACAGATCAACACAGAGATTTTCCCCTAGATCCCAAATTGGGATGACCAGCTTGATTTTTCATTATATTCCTTTTAGTGTTACAACACATATATATACATGCCGAAGCATACATAAACCCCAATCCATTAAACCTGGATTAGAACATAACCATAGTTCCCTTGAGTAGATCTACAAAATACCAGGGGCCAAAAACCATTGTACCCCAAAACCATGTGCAAACTCATGTACAAAACATGGGTGGGTCCGCCTATGAGTGGGTCTGCATACCAAAAAACATTTCGCTGGGGCGCTACCCCGGACCCCAACAGTGGGGGCTGCCTTCACCCTTGTGACCCCCCTACTGTGCCCGACGCAACATACAGTGCATGGGGCTAGTCGTGGAAAGAATATAACACATACCCAACACCAGATTCGTTGAAGACCCATGCCATTATAAGCATGTCTTTCAACAATGCTTACACGAGAAGGTCCCAGTCATACACCCATGTGTACAATGATTATTTATACGCCATACCAATATTACGCATGTGGGCACCACATTTAATCTGTTGTCAAAGAAAAAATGCCCCTAAGGGCATCAAAAATCATCATCATCAACCAAATCAACATATCACTACCATATCAGTGACACAAACATAACATTTATCTGTCAAATAGATTTATTTAGCTAGCCAAAGCATTATGAGCATGGGACATGCCCGACTCTTAGAAAAATTGTATTTATTGTATCGTACTTTTTCTTGTAGGTTTCTGATAGAACATGGTCACTGTTTTACCCACTGTAAGGGGTTTCCAACCTTGGGTTGTACGCAGGTCTATCTCTCTCGCAACACGGGTTACACAAAATAGAAACTATAATGTATTTCGGCTATACAGTTCTTCCTAGACATCACACATTACGGGGAAACTATTATCACTAGAAAATCAGACAAGAAAAATGACATTATGGAATGTCAAGAATAAAGATTTACAGGGCTGAGAAACATTAGAGAATCTGAAAATTTTAAAAATATCTAATGTCAAGAGGAAAAATGTCATATTGCACATCAAAGACACAGGTAAAGTGCGCTTTTCATGCATTTTTCTTTTATAGGCACGCTAGTGTGCACAGATTTCCCTTAAAAAGTCGCGCGGTCTTGGGAGTGGAAGAAGTCACCTTCCAGGACGACTTGACACACTTCAAGATAATATCCTCCACTTGAGGTCGCCCAAGGACAACCGTCTAGAGCCACCTTGGGACCTCAAGTAAGCACATAAAGGAATCAAGTGAGCACACAAAGGAATCAACCCCCTCTCTTGGGTCACCATCCACGAGTGTACCAAGATAGTGAAGAAGGATTTGAATTTTCCTATAAATTTCCACCATGAGAAGAAAAAAATGAAAATGCATTGTTCTTCTGGAGAAATTTCCCATGAGCAAACCAGAAGTGTGTAATCCGGAGCAACAATTGAGTTAGAGGATTCGGTTGTTGGCCACCCAACAACTTCAATACCGTAGGAGAAGAGAGAGGCCTTACGACATCACTCAAGGGTAAAATCCTCCTTGCACTGGGTCTTAGAACTCCATAGTTCTAAGTATCCTTTGTCAAGTGCATCATGTTCTACCTTTTTTTTACTAATAGCAGTCAATATGAGGGGATTTTATTCCACTGTTTGTATTATTGTCTCGTTTGACTCATGTGAGCTTGTGTTGTTGTTTTAGTTTAGTTGTGTTTCTTCTTCTTATATGCAGCATACTACATTTCATAATTTAGTGTGTTTTATATATATTAGCATGTATTCACTAACCTGCTAACCATATTTTTTGTGTGTGACTATAGCTTGTAGGTTGCAACCATTCCTACCAAGCACCAGTGGTTTCGTACACTCATACACCAAAACCACCACTACACCTGAGTCCACAAAAAAACATGGGGGCACTAATTTCACTTGGTGAGGATGAGGTTGTATGGTTGCAAAAGAGGTGAAAGGATGAAGAAGTAACTGGAGTGAATCATGAATATTGTGATTAGTGTATTCTCAAAGTGTTTCCCTTTGGATTTGATTTTGGTGAGAACTTAGAAGTCAACCTTTCAGAGCATGATGAAGGAAAAAACTACAGTATAAATGAGATCATCCACCAGTAGTATCGTGTTTAAAACGTAATTATTTAAGAAGGAAGCCACAATTCGTATCCATTTTGAAGGGATACGATAGCTACAATTCTTTGACTTCTAAAAATTATAAAAGATGCATATTTGCTTTTGTATCAGGGAGATGTTTAGTCCCAATTTTTTTTTTTTACACCCAAAATTTTCCATATCATACTGTATTCATATAAAAATTCAACCTCGGTTACTATGTATTCAACATGGAATAATCATAAAGGAAGTGATCTCATTAAAGCCACGTCCTTTAATTTGTAATCTCTATTGAGAGGACTAAAAATTCTCTGCTCCATAGTCATTTGCCCAACTAAAGGTTTGAAATTCTTCTTCTTTCATTATCTACTATAGATGAAATTTGTTATCAAACACCTTGCTACAACATCATATTTTCTTCCAGTACCATCATTATATTCTTATATTTTTATTATGAACTCAAATTCAGATAAAAAATGTTACAATGGACAACATAACCAGTAGAAATTTATTTCTTGCCATTTTGAAAATCATAACTTGTCTTTATGAATTCCATGCAATACTCCACATAAAATTTACCAAATAGTATGCCTATCATAATTTATTGCATAATGATTATGAGTCCATGATAAAACATATTCATATTAGATCCAACTAGAAGGTCAAGTCGCTCCCAGAAATAGTAATCCCCTTTTATTATTATAGTTACAATCACCAATAATCACCACAAGAACACCGCCTCTCATTGAAATTATGGAAGAGGTTGGAATCCCTCATAATAATATCTCTTAAAATAATTTTTGAGATGAAATTGATGGCAAAGTGGGAATCACCACACACTCAAAGGTTCTTAATTACCTGAATAGTTGTCCCAAAGGATGTCTTAATAAGCCCAAAAGCAATGGCCAACTTCTCACTGTGGTGGCATGAAATTGTTCCTTTTGATCCTCTTCCACATTGTTCAATAAAAATCTTATGTCAAGTACATAACCCATTGCATTCATCTCCCTATAAAATCTATACAAATCTTCAATCTATCCCTATAATATTCTCCTCTTTCAAGCATTCTAGGACATATTCATAGGTAAGTCCAACCTCTTGAATGTTGTTGATGGAATAGGTTTGAACTGATGTTGAGAATATTGTTGGGGTTTTTAGGGAGAAACACTCTTGTGAACAAGGAGCTATGATTTAGAAGGAGTCTGAGAAAGCAAGGACGTGTAGGAAAATAAATCTTAGTGTTAAGAAGAAGAACACAATAATCCTTTCTTTGGGGTTAGGAATCGACATGACCATTTAGAAGACTAAGGAAATGTCTTAAAAATTCCTTGTGGGTCCAGCAATAGGTCAAAAATTTAGGTCCTTAACCCCAATAATGTGGGTGGACAAGGAAATATCAACGGTTGTAAAATTTCCTCTGGAGGTGTTTCTGCTAGCTCGAGGTTGGATTCATTTGTGCTTCCATGATGTGGTCGACACCCATAAGGTACAACATATGGTTTGGAAATTTTATTATTTACAATTATTATTATACACTGTAAATTATTATTTATAGTTAAGAAAATTTGTATAAAAAAATGGTTCATAAATAAAAAATGTTCTTTAGTTCACCAGGATAGGACTTAAACTTAATAACCATAGTATTTTTATCTCAATAGGTTTTATGTATTTCAAAAGAATTCAAAGTTGTATGTTTAATTTTTTCCTATGTTTCAGAGAGCTACATTTAAAACTAGACTTTTTCTTTTCGATGTTTTTGGAAATTATCATTTTTTATAATAGATGTAAATTCTAATCAAGCCATGAGAATGGAATATTTATGGAGTCTTCTTGTTTGATGAGTAATAATGTCCCAAATTTCGTTTATTGAGCCTTTAAATTTTGAGAACCCTAAAGGAGTTTGGAAACAACCCCTTAGCCTTCCAATAATAAAAGAAAAAACTTGTTAACCTATATTCAACCTTTTGGTCACAACCTCCACTCTAATAAATTCCAATTCCAATGCTTGTTATATTTTGGAGTGCACACTTAGAAATGAGCAATTGATAATGGAGAGAGTATGAAAATTTATTTTTTAATGAAGTTGTAGTAATGATGTGGAATATTTCATGTACATCATGTCATTTATCGTACCCTTCAGAAGGGATGGTGGTTAAACAAAAAAAAAATTGATTACATGATAAACAATAAACATTAAAAGTATCGCATGATGTCAATGCTAAAAATAAAGTCATACAATAATTAACACATTGTCATAGAAAATATAAAATTCAAATGTATTATTCTCATCTAATGAATCTTTACAATAGGGATGGATTTACTCATAATTGATCTTATCATCATCATATACTCACACCTTGGTGAACATTAGAAAGTAGGCATAAACTAGTCCTTCCAACCAATTGTGGGGAAAATCACACAAAAGGTTTGATTTTCATCCCTTCCATGGACACCTTAAAATATGAATTTCCCTCCACGCAAGGATTTATCTCAATTAAAACATAGAATTTTAACTCCTTGAAGATTCACTGAAGAAGTATACTCTACCCAAGAATTTCATCAATTGTTCTAATATCAAACTAAGTCTAATACTTTTTTCCTTACAACATCAACTTTATCCCAAAATAAAATGTCTTGGTCCTTACTACCCACTATTGCTAAGTACACTACATCCTCCGCTATCCACTTAGACAATACTTTAGCACTCTTTAAATAATCCATCTACTGTCATGGCTTAGTGAACAATTCATCTTTCTTGAGGTAGAAATTGTATAGTAACATAGTTAAACAAAGTCATATAAGTAATTTTTCTTTCCCATTTTTCCCAAGAGCCAATAAAATAGTTATTTTTAATGAAGCACCCCTTTGCAATGTTAGCTTCTACCTTTTGCAACCCATTTCCAAGCATAGTTACCATCCCTAAATAAGCTTAGGGAAAATATATGATCAGGGTTAAAAGCATTCAAGTCACTTAGAACCCATTTTGTAGCTTAAACCACACCCCCTCAATAATTAAACCCTAATCTAACCTATCTACCATATTTCACAAATTTTAGACAATTATTTACCATTATTGTATGTTGGCTCTATGACAGAGTCAAATTTAATGGGATGTCTCCAAATATGGTCTATTCTTGTCTAATTTCCTAACATATTCCATCTTTTTTGGAAGGAAAGTATCTTTTGAGAAACATATAATAATTCCCATTAAGTAAAGGACGAAATGTTAAAGATTTTAGGGGGGATCACATTCGTTATGATATTATTGGTGTTTTAGAATCTCTAACACTACCAATCCAAATGCCTAAACAAACTAATTTTCACAGCAGAATATAAACAATAGTAAATCGACTAATGCAAAGAATAGACAATTTATTCTATTTTTTACAATTTTCAATAGTCATCACCAATTATACAATCTCACCATAAATAGTTCTCATACAGTAAAAACCACTCCCAGTAGGATGTCGTAAGGAAGGAATATATTGGGTATACTATTTACATACCC
Organism: Pinus albicaulis; assembly: GCA_034641835.2. Classification (NCBI taxonomy): domain Eukaryota; kingdom Viridiplantae; phylum Streptophyta; class Pinopsida; order Pinales; family Pinaceae; genus Pinus; species Pinus albicaulis. The sequence goes on from CM076576.1 coordinate 848,292,131, forward strand.
TGCCTTAGGAGTTGTTAGAGCTACAATAAAGGAATATTCTTCATCATTGTAAGAATACTTTTTTAGACGTGGCATCAAAATAATTATTTTCCCTCTTATTATTCTATTTCTATTCCTTTTAGTTCGTTTTGAAATTCTTGACCTAGTCACACTTCCCTCTCAAAGCATGGTATATCCAAAGTCAAGATGGATTAATGTTGCTTATGTATATAGGGTGGCCCTTCTTGTTCACATTGAGTGCATAATTCAGAGATGTGAAATGTTTGATTGCACATTTTTGAGGCGTGTAGTTTTGCACTGATTCATTTATTTTAGGTGTACAATTTTGAAGAAGACAAAACATGGTGGAAATAGAAGAAACAACATAATATTTAAGATCAAAGAAACCCCCCAAAAAATAATAAGAGAAGTTTGTATTCAATGTAGAAAAAATTACAAGTGTGGGAAGAAGCATGTGAAGGGATCATTTGAGCTACATTTTAAAATGGGTACATAATTTAGAGCAAAGAGTGAGGTTGTGAATAATGATAAATTTGTATGTATTTTATGTAATTGTTAAATATTTCATATACATTTTAATCTATTTATTGTGTTAAGCCCTTTCTTTTTAGGATAAGGAGTTTGAAGTAGTTACTTAGGGTATATTGTCCAAGGTAATCCCTAACAATTGAACTTAAAGCATTGTGCTTAAGGTTGATTACTACATTATTCTATGAATTTGGATAAAATATGGGACCTCTTTCAATAGACACTTGACCAACTTATGAGGGACATCTCTACTTCTTTAGTGAAACACATAGGAATATTTAATCCAAAACAATATACTCAAAATGAATTTTTTTATGCACGATATTTTCTTTTTATTCATTGTGGTACTTATAACTTTGAGAAAAATAACTAGCATAAGGTCATGGGATATAAGCCCAAACATATAATAGGGGATATTTGCCAACAAACTGGTAGGTATATGAGGAAGACACCTAGAGATCAAGTCAATTATGAATAATGGTTTTGGCTTAGGACCATTATTAACTCAGTGAGAATCAATTAGATGACGTGGAATATGCATGGGTTAATCTAATGCATCATGAGCACTGATAATTATTGATTATTAGCATGATGGTTTGACATCATGGTCAAGTAGATATCTATGGTTAAACAAAATCATGGATCTCAACCCTAACCTATGAATTATGGTGCGTATACTAAAACAAATTAGGTGTTAATATAAAACACGATTGACTTGATTTTTCACTTTTTATTATTATAGTTATTTCGTTAACTATTACTATAGATAATATATACATGTAATTAATGGGCCTTGATTTCTAGTGAAGTGAAGGTGGTAATATTCCCTCACCAATATTTTATTCCCCTAGTACAAGTTAGTTAGTTCAAAGTGGATGCATAGAATTTCCATATATAATGATGAACAATGTTGTTAGCTTGAATGGAAAAACACCCCTCAATACAAATTATTTATAATTTTCAAATGACCCTTTTAACTTTTGGTTTTAATATTCCTTAATCCATAATATATAAATAAATAAAATTAATATATAAATAAACAAAATTAGTGACAAAAGAATTTACCTACCTCTTCTATACAATGATACCCTTTTCAAAAAAACTTTGAGGAGAATTGAACAGTAGATAACTCACCATAGTCATTCAATTGAAGGGGATAGTCTCAAACCTTTTAAAGTACCCATAAAAAAATCAAATTAATTTCTCACATGAAATTTGAACCAAAACATTAATTCCACCATGACGGATAAATTTGTTTAGTTTGATAAAATTGCAAAAACTTCAACGAAACAAACTCAGAGACCTCTTAAGGATTATTAATCAGATTTTCTCATTTGGGGATTTGCGAGCTTCATTATTGTGGAAATTCATTGAGGTAATTTGAATCCATTCACATTCACAGCTTTGAGCTTGCCTCCTCCACTATCCGTCAATTTTTCTTTTGCAGGATTTGGACACCATTTCAACATTAAACCCTGGAATATATTCCTCTAATTCTGAGGTTTTAGCAGACTTGTAAAGTTGGAGAAGGTACACAGATACCAAATTAGCAGGCTTAGTAGTAAGTCACAGTTCCCAACAACTAATATCGAGGCCTCCTATAGTTCGAGGTATCCAGTTTTTAGTAATAATAATCACAATGCCCATATGCATTCATCAAGGGTATTTCATTGACCTAGCAATCAGTGCATGGGTAAAATTCCTTCAGTATGGGAAGCGCATCGCTGAACACAGGGAAGAAACTAGATAATAGATGATTTTATATAGGGAAGAAATGGAAGCGACCATAATTCGCATCACCTAAGTACCCACCAAGTGGCAATTTTTCCAGGTTAGAAATTTTAGCCCCATTAATTTCTCACCTGAAATTTCTGAGTGAGTTCAAGGAAGACAATTCTTGATAGGAGGACAAGCACACCCAGGGAGGAAATTTTTGACTACCTTCCAATTGTGGTTCAAAGGAACTAAGCCATGTAAGGAAAGTGTATGGAGGCCAAAAAGTGAGGGTGTTGTACTCTCATCTACTGTATAGATCAGTATATCAGTGTTTTGGGGTCCAAAAGATTCCCAATGGGGAGGTTTAATTAGATTTGGATCAAGGACCGAAGTGATAGCTCAAAATTCAAAGTTTTCTTAAGTGTGCCAAACCTGAGCGACCAGGTAGATCTCATCTTCTGGATTCCAGCACCGTGAACAATTTGAAAAATCGACAAGGGATGAAGAAGTTATCGTAGTTTGAAAATTCTAGTAAATTGTAATTTTTGGACTTTGATCAAGTTTGATTGGTCTTTGAATATTAAAAAAGGAGAATATTTTAGGGAATATTCTTGGAATATTCCTCAAACTATTCTCTAGGATATTCCTTCTGGGCGAATGGGATTTTGACGTGTGGCAGATGTTTATTGGCAGTTGAGTTATATGTATTTTTTGGACTAATGGGAGGCCACCACGTGGCCCAGGAAATCATTGTAAAATTTTGGTCGGGTTGCTGAGAGTCAACCCTGAGACATACCGTAGAGAATGCCCATGTCGTTCCAGTCAGGTTGCATGTAATTCTTAACTATACAGTGGCGCGGGTTAAATTTAAATTATAATGGTTTCCTGTTTGGGGTTTCGCGAGGGGCCAGCCCCTACCCCATATGTCTATCGCGTCAATACCCAAGGGCTTAAGCCATAACCATTAATGGTCCACTAGCATGTTTCGAAGGGTGTCACATTAAATTAAAAGCCGACGATTATGTTTTTAAATACGCGGTTTATTTGCATTGAAATTCATTAAACACCCATGAAGACCGCGGGGTAAGGCGACATGTGGCCACCCTGGTGGTAACATTTATGATAACCATTAGACTGGAATTTAAACTAGAGCACCCCATAAATTTTAGGAAAATTTCCAAACTTAACTGCAGCTATGTGCAGTCTCTCCACATTTGGTGGAGGATTTTTAGGGGTCATTGGGCAAAATGAGTTCTAGCTCTATCTTGAGCTAGATTGGTCCATTTAGAGAGTTCCAATAGTCAATTTCGAATATATCAGACATTAAAGACTCATTGGTGAGAGATTCAGAGCCATCATAGGACTTTTGAGTTGGTTTTTTCTTCAGAGAAGTTCAAGGGGCCACCAAGGCCACCACGGCACAACAACAGAAATAGGCTTAGCCAGTGCAACTTAAGGCCTTTCTCTGTAATCCAATAGTAAATTTTGAATGTTTCAGACATTATGGAACTAACGGTGTTTTTTTCAGAGCTTGTAGAGGAATTTTGAAGGCCGAGATGCTTCAGTGAAGTTCCAGGGGCTATCAGGGCCAACAAGTGCCAACAGTAGTTTGGGGCCTAGCCAGGGCAGCTAGAGGCCTTATGCAGAAAACCTATAGTCATTTCTGACTATAATGAGAATTATGAATCAAATGGAGGAGTTTGAAGAAGTGTTTGAGGACCTCTAGAGCTTGCGAAGCCACATAGAAGTTTTCTTTGACCCTAGACCCAGGTGGTGCCACCAGGTGTTGGAGGCGAAACCGAAGCAGCTGGAGGCCAATTTCAGTGAACCAGTAGTCTATTCTGATTATTTTTGGTATTATTAATACTTTTAAGGTATTTTAAAATCCATTTGAAGACTTTTGAAGGTTGAAGGGCCACAGGGAATTTTTCAGTAGCCCAGGGCCAATTGTGGAGGGAGGCCTAGATTGGGGATGCAGTGCTCTTTTGGAGCAAATGATCAGTCCATTTTGGAGGTATGATATGTGATGGAGGAAGTAGGTGATGTTTCATGGACAAAAAAATAATTCCGAATCAGTTAGTTCCATAGAGAAGCTTAGGGTAGCTCAAGAGAACCGACAGAAGCAATCAAGTCTAAGGAAGCCTAGATCTGTTTATAGAGCGATGACAGCCATGACAGGGATATAAATGGTATTCTAAACCCATTGGTTCAGTTCAATAACCCTTGGAGTTGATTTTTGTAACTTGTAAAATAAAATTTTCCATAATCCCAAAGAGCCAAGTCAAGATGACAAGAGCTCAAGGAGATGTAGCCCATGATATTCGGGTGAAATCCTAGATTAAATTTGTTCTTATGTGTTGATGTTTATTTGCTGAATTATATGGCTGTTGCATATGTTTAATATTAGAAAAAACAAATGGACTCAAATCACTTAAACAATTAAAAAAAAAAATACACTTGTTTCAAGTACAAATTTCCGCAAAAGTCAAGTATAAGCTAGATATTTTATTTGTTTAACTGAGTGGGAGGTTCTTGAAAAGCATAACAAGTAATCCAACCCATTTTCAGATCAATCACTTATATGATGATGTAATTTTCCTGCATCATGATGTTGGGAATTTCGCTATTCTAAGGCAGATTTACTGCACCACTTTATGTGAAGTTGTGGAAATTAAGTTTCTAAATGGTGTTGTATCATGATTGGGATGTGAAATGAATAAATAAATGTTCCTATGGATAACTATTTCTCCTGATAAGTCATCTAACTATGCTAAAATAAGTATAAATACCTTGAATTTCCTTCAAACTGTCACTAAACCTAGTGAATTTTTCTTATATGCCTCCTTGATAAGTTGAAATTGTTCCAAACCCTAATTTATCCATGACTCCATCTCTCCCAAAGAGAAAGGAATTTTTCTTACACTAGTGATCACTTTAAAGAATATTTTCTTCACCTTCTCTCTTTCTTTCTAGGCCCAGCCTACATATGTCACCTAGGGAATTACTTATCTCACACTCGAGTAATCCAAATAATTCTCTTTTTTGTCCAAAACTGTGTTGATGTGTCCTCTATAAGCCCTCCAAATTTGAGACAATTTCGATAATTAGATGTCGAGATATAGGAAGCTCTAGCTTAGGGACCATTCCTTGCCTTAGGTTTCCCTTCACTAGTGACATAATTTGGATCATTGCATAAAAATAAAATAATTTTTTTCCTTAGATCTTCTTCTCCTCCTGTTACACAGCATTTTTTCACCGTCCCTGCAATCCCTCACTCTGCATATTAGAGGGTCTTTCCCGTGACCTGTGGGCAATTTCATACTCTGCAAACACCTTCTTTGCATCCTTTTTCATAAGGAAATAATCTCTCCTATTGAAATTTTCCTCAGAAAGCCCATAAAAACCTATGTTTTTTCATTGGCACGGGTAGCCAGATCACCCCTCACACCAATGTGGAGGATGTACACTAGAGGCCATGCCAGCTGGCGCTCTGTCTCTTTGTTGTACCTGCGCCAGCCTTTTTGGGAATGTTTTTTAACAAATTAGAGGAAGAATTTTCCTTTAACCACCTTAGGAATGACTCACAGCAAGTGGTTAAACTCTACAAGCCATAGATCTCTTCCTTTAGGAAATGGTTGATGGAACATTCTTTGAAGATAGGACTCCCCCCATGATTATAGGGATCCTAACCTCTCCTTCTCCCTCTATATAAACAAGCCTTCTCCCTTTACAAAAGCTAGCTGAACATATAGCCAAGAAGCTGAACTTGGAGAAGAGATATTATAGTTGAGTAATCGCTATAGAGAAGGTTGAATCAAGGAGGATCCCGTAGAGAGAGCCCCGTCTGAATTCCCGACAAGCTTTGTGAGATGTGCTCCGCTAGAACCCTGCTAGAGGAGATCACAACATCGAAGCTTGGTTGTACTCTTCCTTCTTTAAATTAATATACTCGACTATGATATTGATTCCATATATGTGTTATGTTTATTTGACGCATTTGATTTAGTCTTCTTCGACTGACTGATAGTTAGGAATGCAGAATAGTATGTTGTGTATCATCTTCATTTATTTTGTATTTGCAGGTATCCCGGCATGGGAACGAGTGGATCGTGATTTGTCGAATCAGGAGCGATAGGCAGCCATCCTCCCAGATGACACAAGAGCGCAGGACCTATGATAAGTGATCTACCAAGTCTTTGTCCATTCTTAACTAGGAATTGATGTCATAGCATGTCTCATTTGTGGCTAGACCCACTCTAGGGCTAGTGGGATCGCCTCTGTCCATAGAGGGGATTGACCTCACCAACAAATTGGTGAATCTACTGGGGATCAGTGTGTTTTTTGCTTTCGTCGATTAGGTCTTCTTCTTGGTCTTTTCTTGCTTAGCTTGCTTTTTCTGGTTGTTTTACTGAGTCGTAGACCCTTGTTCAACCCCAGAGGATCAAATCTGACCTCTTTTTTTCCAAATTTTCATCTTTTTAAGTTTGTCTTGATTGGCGCAGTTTCCAATCTGATAGTCATGCCCACTGGCGCTTGTTGCTAGTTCATCACCCATGCCATCCTCTGTCTGGCACGGATTACAGCCATACAGTCGCACCATTTCCTGTAGGTGCTAGGGTTTTCCTTGTTTTGGAGTTTTTGGTCCATCCTGTTGTCTGTGGGTGTTTTCTTGACTTGATTTGAGTGCTTTGAGATTGTTTGTGACTATGAAGGACCTCCTTCCTTTGGTTTTTTGTCCATTTCTTTCAGCATCGTAGCCCTAGGGTTTTCTAGTGCCTTGGTATGTTGAGCGTCCTGTAGGAGCTTTGGTATTTTGTTTCGTAGACACCTTCATTATTTTCTTGATTGCATTCAACTACCTAGATCCGATTTGAGTGATTTCATTTGATGGAATGAGTCTTGCCTCTTTCATTCGGTTTTGGTCACTCCAAGCATAGCTCACATTGCTTGTATGGGTCTGTTTCAATATCGTTCTTTTATTTGAGAGATTGCAACATTGGTTTGAGTTTGTGTTTTGTTTGCTTTTGAGTTGATCGAATTGTTTCATTTCGACTCTCACTTTGATATTCTCGAACTAGTGTGAAGGTTTATTTTTCATGTCATGTAGTGCATTGTTTGCTCTATCACATTGAAAAATCGAAAAATATTTTTTCTTGCATTCTTGTCTGCATTGTGGAATTGAAAAATCTTTCGCATAACTAGCATTGGGCATTCTAGGAAAGATTTATCGTTTTCATTAGTTTGAATCAGGTGTTATAGTGGATGCTTTTTTGTTCTCATTATTTGTTGTCGCCTGAAAACTCCTAAAACTTTCTCATAGATATCTCTTCATTGAACAAAATGGTATTTTATGGCATGTAGCTTGCATTTAGGGATTCGTGAGATTCAACATTCAGTAGGAAATTGGAATTGAAACATAAATACAAGATCAACTTAAAATTTATTCAATTAATCTAAGGCAACATTGAAACCTAACAAAATATTTAGTGGTCTAAGTTAAAGACATGTTCCAGCGTCTTTAAACCTAGTAGCTGTCATTTGCCATTTTGGTTTAGAAAACACTAGTACGGACTTGTGCTCCCTATACCGTTGAGTATATAAATGGAGACCCCTCTAGGTTGCAATCCTTTTATCCGTAGGAAGCCGAGTCTACCTCCTTGTGACTGTGATACACCGAACACAACATTCGGGGAGACTACCTGCATGTACGTCAAGTCCTTGGTTGATTTTTCTTTCATTTTATAACCAAGGTGTATATTGCAGTTCACAGGAACCTGGTACACACTTTTACCTAAACTACCTGAGCAATCATCTTTTATCTTTACTGACTCCATAAATTTGAAAAGATCATCGAGCACTTGTCCTTTCGTGCTCATTTCAAACTGAAAGAGACTAGAGTCATCTTTGACTGTTTCTTGACTCTTAGAACACGAAACAACAAATGTTTGGTTTCAATTTGGTAAAATAAACTACCTATGATTACACAACCTTTAAAGTTTGATTACTTGGCCTATATTTGTTTGCCTTGGTTTTGAGCCAAGAAGTCTTCCTTTTTTATCTTTTTCCCTTTTTTCGTGTGCTACAGTCATAGTGGTGGAACCATTGGTTTCGTCTACTGGTAGTCCTTACACGGACGATTCATATGAAACTTCGCATACTTCTAGGTCTGTCTAGCTTGAGCAGCCTATCATCCCATCAGAATACCCCTTTGGAGAGCCAATTGAGTTCCATTGGCCTCTTTCAAACGCTTGGTTTGGGTTTGGGGTCGGGGAAAATTTTCCCCCTATTACATCATGAACACCATTTTTGGCTGCTATCATACCTCCTAGCCCTCATAGTCTTTTACAAGATCTCATGGTGGATTTAGACATGGATTCGTATAGTCCTAATGGCAGTGAGGGTATTCCAATTTTTGATGAAGAATACCACCTTTTTCTAGAATAAATCCATCTAGAACCTGCTCAATATTCACCATCAGTGTCACTTCCAGTTGGATATAGATCTTTGGGTCATATTATAGCCGATATTGCCTCAACGACAACATCAACTTCGTCAAGGGGGGCATTTCTCCCATCATTAGGGATGTCGCCGACGAATCGTGTCTCGTCGACACCTTTTGTTATGTCTGTCCCCACTAGGCCTACTGTCTGTGTGGCTGCATCGGCACCGGTCATCACCACTCAACCATCAGGAGTTTCGACTTCAGTAGAGACTTCGAATGCCATGGCAATCCCTGATGGCCTTTCTTTTGAGGAGTATCGACTGGTTGTTCAGTAGCAGAACTCCTAGACTTATCAATCCCCTCAGGATCCTTATCAGTCTTATTTCTCTCATTATGGAGTGGATGGTACCCCAATTTATTCACTTCTGTTTCAGTATGACAAGCAAGGAAACCCCATCTATTTTCCTACTCCTGAGGCTTATCGGTTCATTAATGGTTTTATCCCTACCTTGCCTGTGCAACCTTCTAACCAACAAGGACAACCCTTACAGGGACAACCTTCGGTTAAGAAAGGATATGCTTTTGGCCTGCAAGGACAACCCTTCCAGGGACAACCTTCAGCCTAGCAAGGATATGCGTATGACCAACAAGGGCAACCCTTATAGGGACAACCCTTGGTCTAGTAGGGATTGTTTTACAGCCCGCAAGGGCAACCTTATAATCCTCAAGGTCAACCTTTACAAGCTCAGCCTTTGATCCAACCATGGCAAACTTAAGGACCATCCGGGAAACCTGCATATCAACCCATACCTTCATACCGGCCTGGGGGGAAATCCATCCATCTCAACTTTTGGTGCAACCTCAAAAGCCATATTTTCCAATTGGTCCAAATGTTGCACAACCAGGGCCATCTTATGGTCTTGGTCCAGGCCAACCTGGCCCACCCCAACCATTAGGCCAACCTACTTAGCAAGGACAGCCTGGTGGCCCTCATCAGTCAGGTCAACCTGTTCAACTGGGGTAACCTGCAAAACCTTTTAACCCTTCTCAGTCGCCACTCTATTCTATGCCACAGCCAAATCAACTTGTGCACACGACCTTTTCAGCTCAGCAGGGCCCCACTTATCAACAGCCCATTCGACCCTAAGGCGGTTATTTTCCTCAAGTTCAATATCGATCGGTTTACAACCCGCCTCAAGTTTCTGCTTCTTACCGTCAACCGCCATGCTATATTTATAATCCGCAGCAAAATCCCTACGCTGCTCAATCGAGACCCTCTTATACTCAGAATCAGTATCCTAGTTATCAACCCCCATATCCTGGTTATACCCCTTATGGTCGGAATCCTCCTGGAAAAAATGAATGGGGGAAGAGTTATACTCAACCAGGATGGAATATGGGTATTGGTCCTTATCGAGGACCTGCTATGCCTTTTAACCCTCAATTACCTTTTCTCACCACGTTGGAGTTACCGGATATGTCCAAATTGACAAATGATCCCATTCTTCATAATACATATTGGCCCCCAGTTCCAAAAATGGTTCCTGGTGATTGTCCAAACTTTGAGGGAAAGTCTGGAGAAGACCCCCAAGCACACGTCATGACATACCATTTGTGGTGTTCTTCCAATTCTTGGGTGGATGACTCCGTCCAACTTCGTCTTTTCCAGCGCACTCTTACCGGTGCTGCTACTAAGTGGTATATTGAACTACCTCGTGGCATCTTTCAAGATTTCAACACTCTCGCTATGGCATTCCTTACCCATTTCTAGTTGTCGGTTTGTTATGAAGCCGAGACACATCTCCTAACATCCTTGAAACAGGACCGGGCTACCCATATCTTGAACCACATTCATGAATGGAGATGGCGTCATCACTTGATCAAGTTCAAAATTCCTGATCAAATTCTTACTCATTGGTTCACTACCTCTTTTTTCAATCATATTGCGAAAGACATCGCCATGGGGGCATGTGTAACTGAGGAACAAGCCATCGCTCATGCCCAGTACCTTGATTTAGTGTACTCTCAATCGGGCATTTTGTATGACATCTTGATTGAGGCTCCACGACCTCGGACCTCTAAAGTACCGGCCACCCCATTAGTCGACGAAGTTATTGGTTCTGTGTCTCAGACTTCACGTAAGTCTTCCAATGGGAAGCAAAAATCAAATTCTTCTAATACTTCTGCTCCTCAGTCTACCCCGGATTCTGGTAAAACCTCAGAGGTCAACTCCATTCAGGCCAATCCTGTGGACAAGACTTCCAAGGGGAAAAATAAGGGCAAAGGCAAGGCAAAAGCCGATGCCCCGAAATCGAAATCATCTAAGCCTCGTGTTGATGATGGTTCACAGCGAAAGCTAAAGTATCCCTCTCTGATTTGTGATGAGGACCACTACACTAAAGATTGTCCCAGATGATCCGAGGCTAGTCAACTGCTCAAAGGTTCTAAGGGAACTCTGGTGGTCCTTAAGGAACCTTTCCCATCTCAATAGACACAGATGGTCGAGAAACCTCCGCCACCTGCATCATTTGGCTCTCAAGTATTCATGATGAACGGTTTTGCACCTGTTTCAATTGCTACTCGGTCGAAGGATTATGTCGGATCACTCCAAGCAGCCGCAAGAGAGGTCATTGACGGTCCTCCTCCCCCAACTACCTCTGGTCCTCTTGATACTGAAAGGCCAAGTGCTGAACCCATTGTACAACCACCTTCTAAAGGTGTTCTCTAGAAATATTCTTATAATCCTAACGCTCGTGCTACCCAAGATTACAGTATTGATGAGGACTTAACACAGGTTCCTTCCGTGATGTCCACGTTAGAAGTGCTTCAGAGTTGTCCATCTCAACAGAAAGAATTACTATCTCTAATCGGCGGGATTGATCCTACTGATTCTAGCCTTCTCTCCTTCAACTTAGAAAATTTTTTCCCCCTACTTTCGCACCAGATTGCGCTTGTCATACATGACGGCATTAATAGTATCAATATCCATAGAGCCATAGTGGACGAAGGTGCATCTACCTGTGTCATGTCATCTGCTTTCTGGAAGGCTATTGGCTCTCTAGCCCTGACTTTGTCACCCAATTCCCTTGAGGCATTTGATGGAAGGGAATCAAAACCCCTGGGTGTTTTCGCTAGCTTGGCAATCATGTTACAAGCAAATATGGTCAACATTGAAGTAGAAGTCATTGATGCCAAACTTAATTACAATCTTCTTCTCGATCACAGTTGGACTCACGCTATGCTGTGCGTTTTATCCACCCTCTTCTGACTTCTAAAGTTTTCACACGAGGGAAAAATCATTACTGTCAATTAGTTTTTGTGCTTTACCTCATCTTCTGAGAACAACGTGCCATAAGTGGATCAGATTCCTTCTCCCCCTAATAGTGTAGGGCCCAGTATCTTCAAAGACCCCAGTCTCATGGGTATTTTCCCTTTCCACCACCAAATACCATTCAAGTTAATATGATCTATCAGTTAGATGACCCATGGATCATCCCTTTTCCTGAACAGGTTGATTCATTTGGGGATTCGATGCCGCTTATTCCAATCGAAATCAATTATTGTGACCTTACAGCTGCATCGGGTTCTCCCCCTTCTGAAGTTGCTCCTTTGAGCATGGCTCTTGATGTTTTCTCAATCCCCCTGGCTAGGCGATGCCAATTCGTAGGATCCTATGAAAGAAGTATTTCCATCCGATGAAGCTATTATGGAAACCATGTCTCTCGAAGATCTACCGTGGAGAGATGGGCATCATCGTTCCTCGTTTATGCCTTGCCTCGGGGAAATGTCTAACTGTCTTGAGCATTTTGGGTATAAAGTTCCTTCTCTGCCACTTCAAATGCCTATTTTGACTCATGAAGTCTTCGCTGAAGGTAACTTGGGTAAAATTACTCAAACGATTCCTATCGACATTTCCTTAAAATAGGGAATTGTCGAGAACATCCATGTGGGAGTCACTTGCTCTTCTGAGGAAGTCCAAGTGTACACTAGCATATTTCGCGAATTCCGTGATGTTTTCTCCTGGTCTTACGAAGAGATGCTTGGAATTTACCCTAGTATTGTAGTGCATGAGATTCCCACCTATCGAGGTGCGAAGCCGTTCACCAGCATCTTCATCATGTGCATCCTTCGAAAGCTTCCACTATAAAAGCTGAAGTTGAAAAATTTCTCAAGGCGGGTTTTATTTATCCGATTCCTCCAACAGAGTGGGTTTCTAACATTGTCCCTATGGATAAGAAGCAGGGGAAATTCGTGTCCGTGTTGATTATCGCGATATCAATCGGGCCTGTCAATTTTCGAACACTTTAGTTTAGACAATTTTGATGTATTGTCAGAAATTTTCCAAGTTTTTCTGAATTTTTTTAATCCCGCCAAAAAGTGTCAGAGAAAATGTCGGACTTGCGACCAACCTCTCTAAACTTCGGAATTGCAACAAAAATGCTCCCAACGTCGGAATAGCAACGAAGGGTCCAACCGTCATTATTGCGACAAAATGCTTCAAACCGTTGTTCTTGCGATGACTTGCGACGAAAACGTTGCCAACGTCGGTATTTCAACGAAAAGCTCCAAATCATTGGTATTGTGACAAAAATGTTGCCAACATCAGTATTGCGACGAAAACAATGCCAACATTGATATTGTGACAAAAAGCTCCAAAGTGCTGCTATTGCGATGAAAAGATCCAAACTGTCGGTTTTGCGACGACGCCCTCCAAACCATCCGACATCTGAATTTTAAAATTCGTATGCCGCGTGTTGATTTAAACAAGGTTTAGTGGATTCAACGTAATATTAAAACAGAATTTTTAACATAAGGGAAGGGTGGGTTAATTATTACACTCCCATAAATTCATTTTCGAATATATTTTTGTTAATTAATTTTTTGGTTCTATTGTTCAAAATTTATGAAATTAATTAAGTTTGTGTATAATTTCAAGTTATGAGAAAATTCAAGGTTATATTAAACTTAGATCAAAAGTTATTGATCTCAATATAGTTTTTATTAGTTTTATATTTAGTAATATTAATGTGGATATAAAAGTGTGCTTTTAAGTAGTTGTTATAAATGTATTGAGTTGATTTGTTTATAAAGTTAAATTCATATAATGTTTTTTTTAAGATTTGGGTTAATTATTTTTTAGTTTCAATGTTTGATATAAAGGGAGAAATTAAATTTATGATTTTAAGTTATGAAAAAATTAAGAGATAGATTAAACATTATTTTTCTCACTACATATATTTTTTGAGGTTTACTGGAGTTTATCTGAGAGTGTAAAGAAAGAGATATTCATATAAAATAAGATTTAATTTTTCATTTAATTTTTTTTATTCATATTTACATATTTAAAATTTTTATTTTTTATGTTTTATATTTTTTTCAAAAAAGAAAAGAAAATTTAATATCAAATATATAAAATATTCATGTTATTTTTTTTAAATTAAATACACCATTTATATTATAGCATAATGAAATCAAATATTCATCATTTGATTAATATTTTTTAAAATGTTGAATTGAAATGTAATAAATAATTGTAGGATCAAACCCTAGCAGAGCTCTACACCAAGCTGACCTCCATGAACTAGGGTTTGCTGGTTCTCGTGTTGGTTGCGCTTGGTAGACCTTATCCCCTAGCCTGATCTACCATGACCTCTAACCTAGATAGCTACAGGCTCACCGATGATTGACTCTAGCGGGGGGAATGTTGCTCGATTGGTTTGCAACCCGCCTCAAGGTTCTACTTATTACCCTCAACCGCCAGACTATATTTATAATCCGTAGCAAAATCCCTACGCTGCTCAATCGAGACCCTCTTATACTCAGAATCAGTATCCTAGTTATCAACCCCCATATCCTGGTTATACCCCTTATGGTCGGAATCCTTCGGGAAAAAATGAATGGGGGAAGAGTTATACTCAACAAGGATGGAATATGGGTATGGGTCCTTATCGAGGACCTGCTATGCCTTTTAACCCTCAATTACCTTTTCTCGCCACGTTGGAGTTACCGGATGTGTCCAAATTGACAAATGATCCCATTCTTTATAATACAGATTGGCCCCCAGTTCCAACAATGGTTCCTAGTGATTGTCCCAAGTTTGAGGGAAAGTCTGGAGAAGACCCCCAAGCACACGTCATGACATACCATTTGTGGTGTTCTTCCAATTCTTGGGTGGATGACTCCGTCTGACTTCGTCTTTTCCAGCGCACTCTTACCGGTGCTGCTGCTAAGTGGTATATTTAACTACCTCATGGCATCTTTCAAAATTTCAACACTCTCGCTATGGCATTCCTTACCCATTTCTAGTTGCGAGCTTGTTATGAAGCCGAGACGCATCTGCTAACATCCTTGAAACAGGACCGGGCTACCCATATCTTGAACCACATTCATGAATGGAGATGGCGTCATTGCCTGATCAAGTTCAAAATCCCTGATCAACTTCTTACTCATTGGTTCACTACCTCTTTTTTCAATCATATTGCGAAAGACATTACCATGGGGGCATGTGTAACTGAGGAACAAGCCATCACTCATGCCTAGTACCTTGATTTAGTGTACTCTCAATCGGGCATTTTGTATGACATCTTGATTGAGGCTCCATGGCCTCGGACCTCTAAAGTACCGGCCACCCCATCAATCAACGAGGTTATTGGTTCTATGTCACAGACTTCACGTATGTCTTCCAATGGGAAGCAAAAATCAAATTCTTCTAATACTTCTGCTCCTCAGTCTACCCCGGATTCTGGTAAAACCTCAGAGGTCAACTCCATTCAGGCCAATCCTGTGGACAAGACTTCCAAGGGGAAAAATAAGGGGAAGGGCAAGGCCAAAGCCGATGCCCCGAAACCGGAATCGTCTGAGCCTCATGCTGATGATGGTTCCCAATGAAAGCTGAAGTATCCCTGTCTGATTTGTGATGAGGACCACTACACTAAATATTTTCCCAGATGATCCGAGGCTAGTCAACTGCTAAAAGGTGCTAAGGGAACTCTGGTGGTCCTTAAGGAACCTTTCCCATCTCAACAGACCCAGATGGTCAAGAAACCTCTGCCACAAGCATCATTTGGCTCTCAGGTATTCATGATGAACGGTTTTGCACCAGTTTCAATTGCTACTCGGTCAAAGGATTATGTCGGATCATGCCACGCAGCCGCGAAAGAGGTCATTGACGGTCCTCCTCCCCCACCTGCCTCTGGTCCTCTTTAGATTGAAAGGCCAAGTGATGAACCCGTTGTACGACCACCTTCTAAAGGTGTTCTCTAGAAATCTTCTTATAATCCTAACGCTCGTGCTGCCCAAGATTACAGTATTGATGAGGACTTAGCATAGGTGCCTTCCATGATTTCCACGTTGGAAGTGCTTCAGAGTTGTCCATCTCAACAGAAAGCGTTATTATCTGTGATCGGCGGGATTGATCCTGCTGATTCTAGCCTTCTCTCCTTCGACTTCGAAAATTTCGTCCCCCGACTTTCGCACTAGATTGCGCTTGTCATACATGTTGGCATTAATAGTATCAATATCCATAGAGCCATAGTGGACAAAGGTGCATCTACCTATGTCATGTCATCTGCTTTCTGGAAGGCTATTGGCTCTCCAGCCCTGAATTTTTCACCCAATTCCCTTGAGGCATTTGATGGAAGGGAATCAAAACCCCTGGGTGTTCTCGCTAGCTTGCCGATCATGTTGCAAGAAAATATGGTCAACATTGAAGTAGAAGTCATTGATGCCAAACTTAATTACAATATTCTTCTCGATCACAGTTGGACTCACGCTATGCTGTGCGTTTCGTCCACCCACTTCTGACTTCTAAAGTTTTCACACGAGGGAAAAATCATTACTGTCAATTAGTTGTTGTGCTTTACCTCGTCTTCCGAGAACAACGTGCCATAAATGGATGAGATTCCTTCTCCCCCTGACAGTGTAGGGACCAGTCTCTTCAAAGACCCCAGTATCATGGGTATTTTTCCCTTTCCACCACCAAATACCATTCAAGTTAATATGATCTCTCAGTTAGATGACCCATGGATCGTCCCTTTTCTTGAACAGGTTGATTCATTTGGGGATTCGATGCTGCTTAGTCTAATCGAAATCAATTATTATGACCTTACAGCTACATCTGGTTCTCCCCCTTCTGAAGGAGCTCCTTTGAGCATGGCTCTTGATGTTTTCTCAGTCCCCCTGGCTCGGCGATGCTGATTCGTAGGATCCTCTGAAAGAAGTATTTCCATCCAATGAATCTATTATGGAAACCATGTCTCTCGAAGATCTACTGTGGAGCAATGGGCATCATCGTTCCTCGTTTATGCCTTGCCTCGGGGCAATGTCTAACTGTCTTGAGCATTTTGGGTCTCAATTTCCTTCTCCGCCACCTCAAACACCTATTTTGACTCATGAAGTCTTCGCTGAAGGTAACTTGGGTAAAATTACTCAAACGATGTCTATCGACATTTCCTTAAAATCGGGAATTGTCGAGAACATCCATGTGGGAGTCACTTGCTCTTCCGAGGAAGACCAAGTGTACACTAGCATCTTTCGCGAATTCCGTGATGTTTTCACCTGGACTTACGAAGAGATGCCTGGAATTGACCGCAGTATTGTAGTGCACGAGATTCCCACCTATCGAGGTGTTAAGCCGTTCATAAGCGTCTTCGTCTCGTGCATCCTCCGAAAGCTTCCACTATAAAAGCTGAAGTTGAAAAAGTTCTCAAAGTGGGTTTTATTTATCTGAGTCCTTCGACATAGTGGGTTTCTAACATTGTCCCTGTGGATAAGAAGCAGGGAAAATTCGTGTCTGTGTTGATTATCGCGATATCAATCGGGCCTGTCAATTTTCTGACGCTTTAGTTTAGACAGCTTTGATGTATTGTCGGAAAGTTTCCAAGTTTTTCTAAATTTTTTCAATCCCACCAAAAAGTGTCAGAGAAAATGTCAAACTTGCGACCAACCTCTCTAAACTTTAGAATTGCGACAAAAATGCTCCCAACGTCAGAATAACAAAGAAGGGTCCAACTGTCATTATTGCGACAAAACGCTCCAAACCGTTGTTCTTGCGACGACTTGCGACGAAAACGTTGCCAACATCGGTATTGCAATGAAAAGCTCCAAATCATTGGTATTGTGACAAAAATGTTTCCAACATCATTATTGCGACGAAAACACTTCCAACATTGATATTGCGACAAAAAGCTTCAAAGCGCTGCTATTGCGATGAAAATATCCAAACCATTGGTCTTGCGACGACGCCCTCCAAACCATCCGACATCTGACTTTTAAAATTTGTATGTCACGTGTTGATTTAAACAAGGTTTAGTGGATTCAACGTAATATTAAAACATAATTTTTAACATAAGGGAAGGGTGGGTTAATTATTACACTCCCATAAATTCATTTTCGAATATATTTTTGTTAATTAATTTTTTGGTTCTATTGTTCAAAATTTATGAAATCAATTATGTTTGTGTTTAATTTCAAGTTATGAGAAAATTCAAGGTTATATTAAACTTAGATCAAAATTTATTGATCTCAATATAATTTTTATTAGTTTTATATTTAGTGATATTAATGTGGATATAAAAGTGTGCTTTTAAGTAGTTTTTATAAATGTATTGAGTCGATTTGTTTATAAAGTTAAATTCATATAATGTTTTTTTTAAGATTTGGGTTAATTATTTTTTAGTTTCAATGTTTGATATAAAGGGAGAAATTAAATTTATGATTTTAGGTTATGAAAAAATTAAGAGATAGATTAAACATTATTTTTCTCACTACATATATTTTTTGAGGTTTACTGGAGTTGATCTGAGAGTGTAAAGAAAGAGAGATTCATATAAAATAAGATTTAATTTTTCATTTAATTTTTTTTAATTCATATTTACATAATTAAAATTTTTATTTTTTATGTTTTATATTTTTTTCAAAAAAGAAAATAAAATTTAATATCAAATATTTAAAATATTCATGTTATTTTTTTTTTAAATTAAATACACCATTTATATTATAGCATAATGAAATCAAATATTCATCATTTGATTAATATTTTTTAAAATGTTGAAGTGAAATGTAATAAATAATTGTAGGATCAAACCCTAGCAGAGCTCTACACCAAGCTGACCTCCATGAACTAGGGTTTGATGGTTCTGGTGTTGGTTGCCCTTGATAGACCTTCTCCCCTAGCCTGATCTACCATGACCTCTCACCTAGATAGCTACAGGCTCACCGATGATTGACTCCACCAGGGGGAATGCTGCTCCCCCCCTCACAGGCCAACCTCCAACAGGGGCGGCGTCAGGGGCTGATACCGTCAATTAGAACAACTTTGGTCCATCTCAAGAAAATATAGGGGCGACACCCACAACGTAGATGATAAATACCCAAGTAGCAGTAGAAATGAACACTAAATCAACTAAATGCATACCAAAGAACTCCAAGAAAACACTTATAGAAATCCAAACACACCACATCAATGGAAAAATCCAATTCATGAAAGATCACGCGTTGATATGCAAGTTCATGGGCTTCTGGCCCATAGAAAGAGTGGTGAGAGAATGGATAGCCTTGAAATGGAAACCCAAAGGCCATATTGACCTACAACTATGCGCTAAATGCTTCTTCAATATACTCTTCACCTAATCTAAAGACAAAGATAAGATAATGGATGGGTGACCCTATTCCTTCAACGCTGCAGGTTGATACCTCATAACCTGGACTGAGCGCTTCATCCCAGATAAACAGGATCTAACTTGGGCACTGGTATGGATCAGGCTCTACTCTCTCCACCAAGAATATTTGGACGAGCTCACCCTCATAGACATTGGCAACTCCTTAGGAGAGTTCATCGAGATTGTAGAGGAAACCAATATCAACTGCTACACAGCCTATGCTCGCATGTGCGTCTACATGAACCTATCCGAACCACTACTAGGTGAGGTAAGTCTAATGCATGTGGATTTTTAATGGAAACAAACTATAGATTATGAGCACATTCCCTTTAGATGTAGAAATTTTCACCAACATAGGCACCTCTTCATAGACTGTCCCCTAAATAGGAAATCTACAGCTGAAAAGGAATCCAAAAAAAAAGAGGTAGAAATATTCACGAAGGTATCAAGAAAAAAATGACATAACGGGAGAGCTACCCCTCATTAGAATAAAAAGGACCTACGATTAGCAACAGCTTCGCAACCTTAAATCAACTAAATAGAAATGAAATCGAACCAGTCAACGAAGCTGGGAGTACCTCCAATGCATAGGCCTAGTCCTCTAAGGCTCAACAGAACAAGCTACCCCTGGATACCTTCTTGAAACCACCCACCGCAAATGACGCAGGGGACAACAATCCGATAAAGGGAAAATAACCAATCATGGAATTGATCCTAGAAGCGATGGAGGAAGAACCATAAAGCATAGATCAAGAATGCCTGTATATCATAGGGCTAGAGGAAGCCTACAAAAAGAAGGACTACATATCAATCCTGGAGCAACAAATCCAAAAAATGGAGGAAAACCTAGCCAGAGCACAACAACTCCCCTCCTTGGGTATCTAGGGGGACACGCTCATCAACACAAAATACTTCATGACACAATCCTGCAAAAGGGGTAGGAAAACAACCCTGCAAAGAACCATAGAAATTGGCAAGGAAATGGTGGATTCTGGGTGATTCCCCAAGCTAACTAGATTATGTGCCCTCACCTCCAATCATATCCCATGAAGCTAATCTCTTGGAATATCATACGGCTCAACAGCCCTATGAATCACAGGATCATAAAGAAAATGATTTATGAGGAACATCCAGCAATATTCTACATGCAAGAAACCAAATGTTCTAGATCTACTCTAGAAACCATCTTAAAAAAGATCTGGGAAGGCAACAATACAATAGTGGTTGATGCAAACGGGGCATCTGAAGGACTGGAAATCATCTGGAACCCCAAAATCATCTCCTTAGAGAAATTTCATGCCAATAAACACTTCATTCATGCCAACTTTCACCTAATTGGAACGGACACCCATGGCCTGCTCACCAATGTCTACTCTCCTCAAAATGCTCAACAAAAATTGGCGGTCTTGGATAACATAGAGGAAATCAACAATTAGTGATCCTTCCCTCTCTGGCTTTTGGGGGAAGACTTCAACATGATAACCAATCTCTAGGAAAATAAAGGCAGAGGGATGCATCTAGAATCAGACAGTAATGGATTCAAAAAATTCATCCAAAGCAATAACCTCATAGATCTACATACCTCCAATGGAATCTTTACATGGAACAAAAAAAGAGGGGGTGCCCATTAGATAGCCTCCAGACTGGATAGATTCCTCATCACTAAATATCTCATCCATCTCATAGGTAACATAGATGCTGCCATCATCCCAGTGACAGAATCTGATCATTGGCTAATACAAATTCAATGGCTCCAACCAGGTAAGCATGCTCCTAAACCTTTTCGATTTGAACATTTATATTTGAGGCACCTGGGGTTCAAGGAAGTGATTTCCAAATGGTGGTCCTCCTTAGCACCTTCTCAAGATACCAAAATGCTCTAGTTCCAAACAAAAGTGAAACTTCTCAAAGGTCAATGAATGTATGGAACAAAAAAACCTTTGGCAAAATATTCACAAAACAAAAATATCTGGAGGATGAAATTAAGAAACTACTACAGAACATTATCCAAGAGCGGCACTCATCTGAGTCAGATCATCAGGAGAAATCCCTAACTACTCAGCTGGAAGAAAGAAGGAACCAAGAAGAAGCCCTCTGGAGACAAAAATCAAGAATAAACTAGCTCAAACATGGAGAAAGAAACACCAAATTCTTCCACCGCCCCACCATTTAGCACAGGATGCACAACAGAATCATAGTCCTCAAGAACCAAACATGGGAAAGGTTGGAAATGCAAGCAGCCATCACTGAGGAGATGCACAATCATTTTAGGGACATCCTTCAGAAACCCAACCACCAGAGGCATGAAGCAATTTGGGGAAATCACTCAACATATCCCCAAGCTGATAACAGAGGATCATAATAGGTTATTTCTCACTGCTTCCTCTTTAGTTGAGGTGGAATAGGCAGTCTTCGAGCTGAAGGTAGGGAAATCTCCAGGTCCTGATGGATTTACCACCAAATTCTTCCATTTCTTCTGGGATATCATCTAAAACAAATTCTAGGACATTGTGGAGGATTCACAGTCCACTGAGTGGCTTCTACATGCGCTAACTGCCACCTTCATCACCTTGGTTCCAAACGAATACAAACTCCTCACCAAGTGAGTACAGACCTATAACTCTCTACAATGTCATTTACAAAATTATCTCCAAAATTATAGCTAACTGACAGAAGAAGCTCCTTCCCTCATCATCTCCCCAGAGAAAACAGGTTATGTGGAAGGTAGACAGATTCTTGATGGCATCATCTTAACCCATGAAGTCATTCATTCCCTCAAAAAGAACAAAAAACCTGGTATGCTTCTTAAAATGGACCTATCCAAAGCTTTTGACAAACTCAGTTGGGACTACACTAAAAAAGTTCTTTTAGCCTTTGGCTTCAGTCAAAACTGGGTTAGATGGATCATGAGTCTCATCACTTCTCCCTTTCACTCCATCCTGGTCAATGGTATCCCCTCTACCACCTTCAATCCCTCGAGAGGCATAAGACAAGGGGACCCTCTATCTCCCTTAATCTTCATCATCATGGAAGAACTCTTGGGTCACCTTCTCAAAATATCTATCCAGATTGGTACCCTGCATGGTTTACACCTCCACAACCTGCCTCCCTCCCCTCACCAAAAAATTTTGGATGATAACTTGATTATGGGTTACCCCTTAGTCCAAGAAGCCCAGACCCTTAAATCCATTCTTGAATCCTTCTCTGAAGCTTTCAGCGTAGAGGTTAACCCTGAAAAATCCTAGATATCCTTCTTCCATACCCCCCCTCAAACCCAGCATACTATCACATACATCCTTAGATTCTCCATTACTTCTCTTCCCTCCAAATACTTGGGAGCTCCGCTAACTAACTCAACCATCAATCACTCCTCCTAGAGAGCTCTACTGGACAAAATGGAAACTCTTCTCTCCAACTAGAATCCACGCACCCTCAACATTGCTAGTCATCTTGTCCTCACTAAATCTGTCTGCAATCCCTCCCCATCTATCTCTTCTTTGTCCTTGCAGCTCCGAAATGGGTCCTCAAAGCCATATGCAATCTGCAACAGTATTTTCTATGGGGAGGTACCAAAGGATAGAAAAAATGGGCCTTAGTCAACTGGAAGGATGTATGCACCCATAAAAGTGAGGGAGGATTAGGACTGCGTGATCCTGAGCACAACAGTACCATAATGGGAGCCAACATCTGGTGGAAATGGGTCTCCAACTGCAACACCCCATGAGCCAATTTATGGCCTTCCAAGTGCATGCCTTATTGGCCAAAGGAGGATCTCATAAGGTATAACTTAGATCTGGCTGGATCTCAAATATGGAAAGAAGCTAGCACTAAAAATTTGATAATCCAAAATCACAGTTTTTGGGAGCTGTGAAGTGGTAACCATGCTACATTATGGGAGGACTCCTGGCAACAGATGCCAAGCCTATTCTCCATATTTCACAGACTTTTATAGATTAAAGCTCTCCAAGGAAGGAAAATACATAAGGCTCAAGATTTTTGGACGGACAACACCTCCCAAGGCTACAGGCAATGAATTCATACAACCAGATGGAAAGATAACTGGAACAACAAAAGCCACACAAAAATCTAGGAGGAGCTCAGCACAAAAATAAAAATCAAAGTAAAAACAGAACCTCACATCCTTCGCTGGGAACATTTTCGCAGTGGTACTTACTCAACCAAGGAAGCTTACAACATTTTTCATTAGCATAACCTCGGAGTAGTAGACATGATCGGGAAAAAGATATGGAAGGCCAATCTATGCCCTAAAATAGCCACATTCCTGTGGCTGCTCAGTAAACGATGCATCCTCACATGGGAGAATATTTTAATTAGGGGGTTTTTAGGGCCCTCCAGATTTCCTTTATGTCAGGAAAACTCAAAAACCATCAACCACCTGTTGGACTAATGTCCTACTGCCAATTTCCTATGGGACAGAATTTCTATCTTATGCCGACGTTCCAACCATGCTAGAGGTAACATCATTAACACCATCAGAAGCTGGCAATACAATCCTTACACCAACAACCTTCTGAATAGATTATGGCAAATCATTCCGGGCATCCTCATCTGGAACATATGAAAGGAATGAAAGAGCCACATCTTCAAGGAAAAGGCTTCCACTCTTGATCAGCTCTGGGAGAGGATTCACAACAACCTCACTGAAAATCTAGCCTTAGATTCTTAGAGTGAGGAGGACCGTCCCACCATGGTAATATAATGATGCATATGGAACAACTAGCACATGAGTCTACACATCCCCATAGACATCAATCCCAGAAGCGCTGGTAGAACTCCTGCTCCAGAAATATGGTCTCCCCCCTCTAATGGCTTCTTCAAATGAAATTTTGATGGAGCATCCAAAGGAAACCCTGGTAATGCAGGGTTTAGAGGCATTATCAGGAACTCTGAAGGAGATCCTCTTAGAATCTACTATGGGAACGTAGGATGGGACAGTAATAATTCAGCGGAGTTGGAAGGGCTAATATAGGGAGTACAAATCGCCATCGAAATTCACTACTTCCCTATGGAAATGGAGAGAGACTCGAAAATCATATTGATGGTTGCCACCAGAATCCTCCAAGGCACGACTTCCTAAAAATTTTCCAACAACTGGAGACTTTCTCACAAGCTTAAGGTGTTGGAACTGCTATTTCACAACCACAGAGCCATCACTTTTGATCATGTTCACAGGAAAGCCAACTCTATTGCAGACCTTCTGGTGAACAAAGGGTTGGAAAGAAACTGTGTGCTACATCACTCCACCCTTACACAGGTTGAGGAGGATTCTCTCAGACAGGACTATCTCACTCTCATTCACAAGGATTGGCACCCCCTAGATGCGGGTGATAGAATTGACACACGTGACATTCACATCCCATTCTACCCGGATAACGGATATCTCCCATGCAGAGCTTCATCTGCTACAGATCAACATACCATTATCTACTCGCATGAAGCTCGCAGAACTAGAAATGATGACGAGAGGAAGAGTACTGCATCACCATGCCATGAGCATCACCTCACATATATCACCATTAATGTCCATCTTGATTAACTAGTATCACAGCCATACCCCTTCCCCTGAGCCTTCTCAAGTTCTCAATCATAGCATGCAGATATGTGCGAAGCCCACTCATCGCTATCCTCATTGTAATCATCCTCGCCCCTTTATAAAGCTAAGCTACCCACCCCTCTCCTTACTAAGCCTATTACCGAGGCCTTTCACCCCCCTCACTCTGCTCTTGCTTCAAAAGGGTGCGAAGCCTCGGTCCTGGTGTGGAGCTGCGCAGTCTCCTTTGGACTGCTGCACTCCCTCCTATGCATCTACCCCCTAGATATTTCTTCCCCTTTAGCCATAGTGTTGCTCTCCCTTTTGTGTTACTTTTTCTCCTAAACTGCTCTCCCTGGTCTAGGTGCGCAATGACTCCAAGACTTCGTCAACCCATTATCTGAAAAGGTCAGAGAGGGGATCTACTGGGACATTATCATCATGGAGAGGATAATTGTCTCGATTCGATTGATGTATCCTCTTCCAGCACTTTTGTGTGTCAGAGTCCCGATCTCGAGCAATGTGCAGAAGCCTCCAGGCATGTTGCGTAGAGAGGATGTCGCGGTTCGGGGAATTCCACCATGTCTCCCCAGATGCACTACCAGCAACAAAATTATGTCCCTTTGATGGCTCTAGAAAAAGGAAGATGAGGACATGGACATCTGGGTCATGGACTCCGATGGCCTCTGGACGCATGTTCCCAATGACGTAGACTCGAACTCCCCCATCCTCTGCGCTCAAGTGGGAATTCCCATGCGTACTGTGGCATATGTGGAGGCAGTTGTTGCACTGGCTCCTGCTTTCCCCATTGAGGAGGAGAACCCCAACAGTGATGATGAAGATGATAAGTAAAGTTTGCGCAACTTGCCAACCCAGCATGTAGCATATGTAGCTTTTTTTTTTTTAAATTAATATAATAGCCCAAATTACCAAATATATATATATATATATATATATATATATATATAATAAAATGTTTAAGCATTAGTGAAAAGAACTAGTTTTGGCATCACTACTTATGTGATTACAAATTCAAAAAATACCTAATAATAATATTATAATTATATTTTCACTAAATAATATTTATATTAATTATATACATTTTTTAATAAAAATTTTATTTTGATTGAAGAGTGTAAATAAAGATAAGTTTATAAGAAATAATAAAAATGAAGTTATGGCTTTGATCTAAATCAATTTCACTCACGCTTTCCAATACATTTACAGGATTTATTTTTTTCACTTTTTGGAAATAAAGGTGAGAAAGGATGATATTAACCATTTAATATTAAAAACATTATCTCTTTATTTTTTATGAAATAATTCATTTTATATCACAATGCTTCTCAATCAAATACCTAAGGAAAGAAAGAAATTAAGTTCTAGTATGATTTCAAGTTATGAAAAGATATAGGGTTATATTAGAAGTTTTTTTCCTCACCAAAACATGTACATTGTATAAGCTTAGTGGAGATTATATGAGCTTGAGGTTGTGGCCTTTCACGCTTATCACAAGGATGCATGGGTTTAATTAAATGGACGTCCATTCACATGTATCTATCATTCTAGAAATTACACAAGGAGAGATTGATCGAGGAGTTTAAAAAAATCTTCCTCCCAAGGACCCATGGAATAGTATACGAAAGGCAATACACAAGGTAATGAAATCCAACCTAAACTCATGTTGATATTCAAGATCTCAAGTTGATATTCATGCTGATAATAGAAAAAAAAAAAACAATGTTAGGGAACGCTATGGTATTTGGTGGATCATATCCCACTAAATTTTGTCCCAAATCCTAGGCCATAGAGACCTTAGGACCCCATGGACTGAGTTGCATGGCTATTCATTGCTTAACTACATTTTTTTTTTCACCCCACTTTATTTAGTGCACTGCCATATACATAATATTGTTCATAGACAAGTCTCAAAATATTTGTTGTTTTTTCTTTTCCACGTGAATTATTTTTCAATCCATAAGTCCTGAAATTCATCGATGAGCACTAATTACCTCATGCCAATTATTTAGAGAATAGAATTTTTTCTGTTAAACTTTAGAATATACAGTGAATGGCTATATTCTGAACCCATTCCCTCAAAAATAGAATGCATCAAGGTTGATATTTTAATGGATCAAAAATATTTGTTGTACATTTGGGGGCTTAGGCTTAGTTGACATCAAGGTGTGTCATACATCAATCTCCCCAACACTTACTTTGAGTAACAAAGTCTCCCCCGTAGGATAAATTATTCTCCCTGCTCCTTTGCACTCGTATCCCTTGCAGCATCAAGTTAGGACCAATAGGCCTTGGTTGTTGCATGAAAACAATAATATGTGGACTAGATTTGTTAGAAATGGGAATTTTATATAGACATGAAAAAATTAATTTACCCATATTAAGAAAATTACGTCTCCCTCGTCCTCTCCAACCCTAACTCGAAATAATATTAGCAATTCTATGGAAATAAGAGAGCCACAAAAATCTCCCAATATGTTAGTATGTAAGAATATGGGTCCTGTAGAACCACTCTTGACCCCGACAACCAAATGATTCTCCATCGATTGGTGAGATGAAGTACATAAAAATCAAGAACATAAGTTCAAATTCCTTTATTTATACTTGTATACAAATTATTATCACTCTCAAGTCATTTGACACCTTTTCAAGGTGTGAAGGAAGAAGGTAAATTCTTCATAAAATTAAAATGAAAGGAATGGTATCATGCAAAATGCAAGAGTTCCGGAGCCCTTATTACAACCATGATACAGAAAGTAATAAATGTTTCTCCTATTATCAAGATATTGTTTTTACAAGAAGTTAAAATTTCTCATTCTGTTCATGAATCAAACCATGATTAGGGAATGACTAGAATCATTTTTATAATAACCAAGAAGAAGGAAGAAGTGAATCCACAACCCCAATCTCATTAATATCGGTGGAATCCATTATCCAATATAGGTAAGACACAAGGTAATTGTAACACCCCCATATGCCTCATAGACCATTCTAAGGGTAGAAGAAAGTGTTACTATCATCGACCTAACCTCCAATTCCTTGTCATGGAAACGAGGTCTTATGCCATTTTTTTTAAATATTAGAAACTTAAAATAAGAATCATCTTTGTGTGTCTCATCAATAGTTTTTCGGTGATATTTTTATTTTTTAAACTGACATCCATATCAAAATATATGGTTGTTTTAAGTCATAACATTAACTATTTTCATGTCATCTTTGTGATAAATGCGCCTAAGTACCCTAACCCTTAAACCCCCCAATCCCTAAACCCTAAACCACTAACTCATTATTCCCCTAACCCCAATCCTTAATCCCTTAAACACTAACTCATTATTCTCCTTACCCCTAAATGTGCCTAAATCCGCTAACCCATAAGCCCCCAATCCCTAACCACTTAACCACTAACTCATTATTCTCCTAATCCCCAATTCCCATATCCCCTTAACCCCAATCACATAATCCCTTAACCCTACACTAATAACTCATAACCCATAAACCCCTTGAATCTTTAAATCTTAAAGAAAATAACCCTAACCTATAATACATGAACCTTATAGTAATCTTATCCTCTTAACTGTGACACTTAACCCTAATCCTTTCACCCTTAAACACTGTAACTTATAACCCCTTGAACACCTAAATCCCCCTAAATCTTGGTCCTTAACCACTAAATCCTGCGGCCCTAAAGACCTTGGACACTTAACCATTGACCCTTGAATCTCTTAACACTAACTATCCGAGGACGGAAAATAACACCCCAAACGCGTATTGGACTCTAGGAGAATACTTCCTCTGGTCGAGAATATTGGAAGCATCCCGGATTTTAGAGAACTAGGTATTGGTTGTGAGGGTATGTTTTTTGTAGGTAATTACGTATTACCATGTATACCAAACATAGAAAAATTAGATAATTTTCCAAGCCTTGATTTGAATCTCTCACAATATCCACACTTCATGTTGAGATGGAGCTTGTAGTGCTCTCTCACAGAAGGAGTTAAAAATGAATAGATTACTCACAAATACAAGGCCTCTCTAGCCCTAATGAAAAATGAGTGAAATCTTAATAAAAATAATTTGTTTTTTCAACAAACTCAATTGTGTCAATGTATAATATTTACATGAGAAAATAAAATGATATTATCCACCCCAGTGCTTGAAATAACCTAAAATTAGCCATGCGTAGTGAGCCAAAGGGTGAATGTAGGGAAATAATAAAATTATATCATGTTTAAATTCCTTTTAAATTGTGATGTTTTTCTCCAATAGGTTTGAAGCATCATCACAAGGAAGCGTAGCACATTTGGGAGCGATTAAAGTTGTAACACAATTCAAGTAGTTTACACCTCCAGTGGCGACATCATTGTATGTTTCTATCAGGTTGTTCGAAAGGTTATTTATAGAAAATACATTCAAAGTACTTGGAATTCATCTTTTTAGGGCCTAGACTAAAATATGGATTTTGTACCAGGAAAAAATCAGCACAAATGAAAGGGGGCCTTTTTTTTTAACCACATACGCACAAGAGCATCAGTGCTGCCCTTTAGACCCCCCTTGGTGTGTTGAAAGTGGATTTACATTCGCGTCGAGTTGAAACTAATAAAAAATGCTAAGTTGTGACCAGTAATGTGCCTTGTGCAAGTTCATGCGACCCATTTGCCGTTTTCTCCCTTTCGTATTCGTTTGGGTGGGTCGGGTCATCTCGTGTGAGGGTGCCCAAGGAAACATGTTCAGGTCAAGTACTCGGGTCGGAGTACTTGGGTTAGGTCGGGTCATGGGGGGGGACAGTACGGGTGGTAGAGTGACACCCGCATTGGTTTGGTCGGAAAACGATGAAAACTTGCTACCATTAACGGTATAGTGACACGTACGGCACCGCATGAGCCCACATCCTGCTTGCTTTGTCGGTATAGCGACAAAATTGCATCACTTAAAAAGCATGACACATTGTTTCACCATCGACGCAGAGGCGAACTTCTAGATTGGCGTCGGAATAATAAACACCTCTTGTGCCACCGTGGACGCAAACGATGTAATTCTGGGAGTACGTCGGAAGAGCAACAAAAGCTTGCGAATTTTGGAAGAGTGACATAAGCTTTCGAACGTCGGAAGAGTGACATATGCTTGCTAACGTAGGAATAGCAATGTATATTTGGTAAAAATCAAAGAGCGACAACCATTTTGGAGCATATCGAAGAAGTGTGGATGCCTGCTTGGGGTTAAGTGTCATAATTCACACTTTAGAGAACCCAATGTTTTCCCCACACAGATATGTCGATTCTTTGGATGCTATGTGTCCTGGTGCATCGAAAAGGGTCGGGTAAAATGTGCTAGTGAAGCGTGGTGGCGGATTTCTCCACAATCGACTCAATAGGCTCAATGGTACCATGCATTGCATTAGCCTGTGTGGCTGAAATCGAGGCACGCGTAGTGGAAACATTAGGGCACCTCTCTGCATGGGGCATAGCTTCCAAATCACCAGAGATTGCAGCCGCCACCGGAGACACAGGCTTTACGCCACGAAAGAAAGCACGATGGGCTGGCGGTGATGACATGGCCACCGCAGTGTCTGGCTCATGTCACATGTTGTAGAACCATGACTTGGGGTGTATGTTAATCATTTGTAGGTGTCGAGTCAATTCTGCTTCTTCGATGGGCACAGCACGCAATGATGGTGCAAACCCAGTCATCTGCACCTTGTGGAAGCCACATCTTGTTCCACCACATTTGACAATGAATCTTGTTCATTACGCGTCAACAAGCTCGGGTGGGATTGAACCTCTTCTCACGGTGTTGCATGGAGCTCTAAGCACCCTTGGATCCTTATTCCACTGGGATGGTAACAACGAGGCCATGATGGGCAGGTGCTCAAGCAGGATGCAATACATCACCACTCATCTTTTCTTCTT
This sequence comes from Pinus albicaulis, assembly GCA_034641835.2. Taxonomy (NCBI): domain Eukaryota; kingdom Viridiplantae; phylum Streptophyta; class Pinopsida; order Pinales; family Pinaceae; genus Pinus; species Pinus albicaulis. Next base: position 848,322,950 of record CM076576.1, read on the forward strand.
GAAAAAACGTTCATCCCCTAACGAGACGAGATCGAATATTGTGGTCAAGTCAATTTCCTTCATCGGGGAAATTAGATTGGTTCAAAAATCCCATTCACGGCACAGTGCATTTGAAGAAGGAACATGTCAAAACATTTTCACCTACCATCTAGGTGAATATCTCTCAAAATACGAAAAATTTGAAGAAATATCCTCGGTGTATGTTTACGAGAAGATAGCCTCTTACACCACGATTGTTGGAAATAGTATTGATATATCTTCACATGGGACTACTTGGAAATTCCAGGGTTTAGTCTCACTATTGTAGACTACCATATTGACACCTGGCCTAACGTACCACCAATATGTCAAAAACAATGTCAAATGCAGCCATCGAAGGCAGAAGAAATTAAATGAGAAATCGATAAGCTTCACAAAGTTGGGTTCATCTACCCCATCGCTTACACATCATGGGTTTCCAACCCTGTTCCCATCATGAAAAAACAGGGCACCATACATGTTTGTATCGATTTTCGCAATTTGAACAAAACGCGCAAAGACGTCACTTTCATTCATCGACGAGTGTTAATCCTTGTGAGAAGCAAGGCCCTATCCTTTGTGGATGGTTTCTCTGAGTATAATCAAATCCAAATATGTCTGCCCAGGCGCTGAAGACCACGTTCCACTACCCCCACGGAGCACATTCGCATATAGGTGATGCCATTTGGCGTAAAAATGGTGGAGCCACTTTCGATAAACCATGAATGATATATTTCATGACCGCTAACACCTCTCGTCGCCCACTGCCTCGGGATGACCTCCGCTTCAGTCCAAGAAGCGATCGAGATCATCCTAGGGGATGCGGCAGTAGTATTCAATGATGCCGACGACCAAAAGTATGCTTGGGCCTCTAAGTGCATCTTGCGCCACAACAAGACAACATAGGTTTATTGTGTCCCAGTGAGAATTAGAGTGGACCTCGAGGTCTAAGCTATCGAAAAGGTGCACTCACACAAAGCCTCGGAAACTACAAAGCTTCTATGGAAAGAACAACTTTCTGAGACATTTTGTCCCAGACTACGCCACTTGCGCTCAAGGATTCCCGTGTCTCCTTCGTTGGGACATCCCATTCAAATGGGATGATCACGTCCTACAATCATTTGTTGTCTTTGAAGAACACAGTATATAGGCACCATTGGAAGTCGGTTCTGATTTAAAATAAGGATTAGTCTATATCTATATATAAACATTTGAGGCCATTTCGTTGGATTATTGATCCAGGAAGTCCCAGATGGGAAGGAACATGTAATATATTACGTTATCAAAACCTTATCAGGCCCCGCATTAAGGTATGAGCCCAAAGAAAAGACTGTAGTAGCATTAATATACGCATTCCAAGGACTTAGCCACTACATTATCTTTAAGGACTACAACAGTCATCATGGATATTAACCCCATCAAATACCTGATCACGCTCTGTTTAATGAGCCACAAGTACGCTTGTTGGATAGTCGTTTTGTAAGAATTCAACTTAGAGTTTCGCTCCCCCAAGAGCAAGAATGCTTTAATCTTAGCCGAGTTCATCACGAACCTCCCATTTCAGACCAAAGGATCACTGATCAACAATTTTCTACTGAAAAAACATCTCTTCCTAGTAACGACCAAAGACCCTTGGTACGGAGATATTTTCCTATTTTTACGAACCCAAAAGTTTCGTATTCCGCTCACGAGAAGAGGCGTACGGCGCATCGCGCCATTCCCCACAATGCCTCGCATGGGAGATGTCTCATGCCGATGGGTCATCGACACCATCTTACGTCAATGCCTCACCCACGACCAAGCCGATCAAGCCCTTAATGAATGCCACATTGGAGTTTGTGGTGGCTACCTCCCCAGAATGGCCACCACCGAAAAATTCTCGTGGGCCAGATATTTTTAGCCCACATTATTTCGCTATTGCATTTCAACATTCAAGAGGTGCGAATAGAAGGTTTTGATACTTCTCCTCCTGAGAAGAGCCCCTCCGCTCGCATGCCCCTTTGTTGTTGCGTTGGGTCCCTTCTACAAATAGAGGATCAACTTCTGCCATGACTGCAACCCAACATCGTAGGGACGTCACAAGTAAATTATGTTTGTCCCCAATATTTCTGCCAGCAGCGAGCCCGCACCCACATATGACAACAACTAATAAAACCGTTGCATGATTTTTGTTCAACCATGTCATTTTTCGGTTCGGGTACTAGAAGAGTTAGTCTCCAACCATTGAAAACACTTCAAAAATGAAAATTTCCAGGATATATCTCTTTGATTCACATGAATTTGTGGCTACCATATTTTCCTATCCAACGGGCGGTGGAAAGCTATGAACAAAGTAATCAAAAAAATGTTACAGTGCACGGTGAATAATCAAAAAACAAACTAGCACCACATGATTTTCTCCGCCCTATGGGCATACTGTACGGCAATAAAAAATTCAACAGTTCACAAACTTCAACTTGGTATACAGGGTCGAAGCTGTGATTCCCATCGAACATGAGATCCCAAACTTACATGCCGCTATTGAACTCCTCGATGACACCTAGCTTCTAAAGCAACGCTTAGTACAATTATATTTGTGATGAGAATTCAATGAGTCTTTCCGGCTAGCAGGGTCCATAAAAAGCGGGTGAAAAAATTTGCCCAGTCGAACATCTCGATCCCGTTCTGGGGGCGAGTTGGTCTGGCTCGATGTTGAAGAATCCTGGGGGCAGGGAGAAATTTGAAACCTTGTGGAAAGGACCTATATCCTCGGGCCCCTACTCTGAACGAACGCATCTTGACGAACTGTGGTGGAACATGTACGAGCAGCCACATTCGTGTGTTTACCTCAAAAGTTTTACACCCATAAGAACAGAGACAACCCTAGGTTATTGTCACACACTTTTAAACTTTCTTGTTTTTATTTTTTTTATCACAAAATTGTCACAAAAAAGCACTGCGGTGTGTACAAATGGATCTTCAACCCATTCGTTACTTTGGATTGATCGGTGGAGCATCGCGATGGTCTCGAAAATTGCTTCGATATCGCACAGGTCATCTGCCACTGACGGAAGTCGCCATTCTTCACAAATGGAGTATGCATCAGATCAGCAACAAAAAATCAGGTAGAATATGACATTGGAATTAGTCTCATGTGCAATGCCTTCAATGAAGGCATTACTTATACATATCTGTGGATGATTGAATGGTTTTCACAATTAAACCAAGAGATTGAGTTACAGGATTCGCATATGTTTAGAAAATATTTGCGTGAAAATTTAAAAAATATTGAGCCATTAATTTAATCACATTACATTTCCACATGTGCCAACAAATCAAAGCTAGATAGTAGATCACATAGCTAATCACATCCTAAACTGGAATGCATCTCGGATAAATCGTCATACATAAAAAACATAGATATCCATCAACAATACACACCATCCATGAAAGCATATAAATAGTGGACATACCATATAGATCCGTAAAAATACATCTCTCATATATATATAGCACAAAATGTATGTGTGAGTACAAAATAGTGAGTCATGTATCTAACCCGCCAAGTCAACCAAAAATACATATACACATGTGCGTCCAAAAACGGGAAGCATCCTCATAACGGGTGCCCTCGTGTGTACCAAAATATCTGGGGATGCATCCCTCCGGGTTGGGCACACGGACCCACCGGTAGCTCCGGGTAAGTCACCAGGGCAGCGTGGCCAGAAAGACGCCGTACGGCGTGGGGTTTGTCGATAGCCCCTCTCTCGGGCCATCAGTGTCTCTAATCAGACATCATTTAAATCGTCAAAAAACCCATGGGTCGGCATACCGTAGGTCAGATGGTCAACTTAGCCCCATGCGTTCGCAGGTGAGCACGGGCCTTTCACGCGGGCAGGGCGTGCCGCCATCTCTGCCATGCGGAGCACGCGCCTCGCGCTAGCGATCTGCCCGCCACCTCAGCAAAAATCGTGCTACCCTCTAGGATACGGCTGAACACAGCGAGAACTCCACCACGGTTGTGAACATCCTCCCTGCCCCCCAACTCGGGACGGAGCTCCTCGAACCCTCTAGTTTGGTTGGTGTCCTACCAACCAAGCTATAACAAAACCTCGCCACCATCTGCAAGAGTAACAAAACTATTCCAGTATCATCATAATACACATATAAATCATAAATACAACACATATTTCATTAAAATTGGATGTTTTTCGTCGATCTAGAATTTAGAAACTTTAACTAGATTAAGTTTTTTCAAAATGTGGAATTATAAAATCACTTAGTTTAGTAATTTTAATGTTGATATTCACCATTTTGGTGAAAAATTTTGTCATGGTAAATATATTAAACAAATTTATATAAACTTGCAAAGCAAAATATTTCACATCTTAATCTTGGTTTTACTTGCAATTATCTCTTTTAAGAATTTTTATGGTTTGTACTAAAGCTAAGTTTTGTTAAAGTCATCTTATGGAAAATAATGTTGTGTATGTTACTATTATTAACTTTATGAAAAGAATGTTTTGTATGTTATTATGATTAACTTTAATATGAAAAGAATGTTTTGGATATTTACTATTATTAACTTGGTTTAATTACTGTTTGATATAGTAAATATCATGACAGTAGCATGTGTTAAATTACGATTATTACTACGACAAGGTTGGCACAATTTAGAATTCTGTAACCTTTGCAACACTAGTAATATGGTTGAAGATGAAAAACCCTCTTAGATCATACATTTACACAATCAAATTTGGATTTTAAATTTAAAAATATTTGTGCTTTCACCCAGCCTTCTTGATCTTTTTTTTAACTAAAAAGAATTATGATGATCTTGAAACACTTATTTTAATGCTTTTTAGCATAACAATAAAATTCTTAAAAATTTAGAGTAATATCTTTCTTAGTTCTTATATACCATATTATTTGGTCTTGTTGGATGATAAATGTCATTATCACCATCATCATTACATACTATTGTAGGAAAGTTTGAATCATTTTAAAATTGACATGAGGAAAATATTTTTTTACGATCAATTTTAAATGTTGAATAATTGAGAGTAAATGACATAATTTTATTTGTGTTGTTATTTGTTCTTTTATTGTAAAAAAACTAACTTAATTGAGACCGAAAGCTTGATGAATAATAGATTAATATGCAAGATATATATTAAGTTGGTAAATTTATTTAATGACAAATTATATCATAGTAATATATACAATATATATAAATATAGATCCACTTAAATACGGATTTAACATGAGCCCCTGAAAGGTTAAATGTTGATTTAAATGTTGAATGAGAATAAGCGTATTATAATTTATTTATTATTTATTATTTTACTTTTGTGTTAAAAACTAAGTTAAAAACTATTTGTTTTTTTATAGACCAAGTTTAGAAGATGTTGTTTTTTAGTAGGCTTATTGAATTGATTGCATAGTGATATGGTAGAAAAGCTTAAATGTTGCTATAGCCTTGTCATGTCATTTTTATTATCCCTTACGTGATTACATTTAAAATACTAATAATATGACCCATTGAAATACTAAATAATATAAAACTCCAAAAAATAATATCAAGAGAATAGTTGATATACAACAAATATTGAAAAGTGTGTATGAATGTATATTAATAGATCATTCATTATAAGTTGAACTTACACATCCCCCTCATACTAGTTTGTAGAATGAGCCTCGCCTCGACTCAATTACTAATCATTTTAATTATCAAAATCAATCATGAATTAGAATAGTAACAAAAATGCTTCGAATTTGATTATTTTTCAAATCCAAGAGGAAAGAAAATTGACTAAACTATTTACTACAAATGTTTAGTTTTTTATTCTAAGAGTGTTTAAAGGATATTATATTAGAAAGAACATATTGACATTCATCTAAACTTAGTTCAAGTTACATTATTTCTATTATCATTAATATTTATATTATGTATTAAATTTATTTCGTGAATAATTGATTTTTTTAAAAAGATTCTTACGTAAAGTTATTTAACAATATATCAATATTGTATTTCTTACCTATTAACCATTTTTAAATTGACACTAACTACTTTTTCCTATGTTGAGTACAAATTTATTATACTAGTACAATGTTGGCACCATGAAGTCTATAAGAGAAAATATTTTATAAAGTCTAGTTGTGTTGTTCAATGATCAAAATCATTTTTTTTAAATTAGAGTGCAACAAAACAATACAATTTGATTTAGATCAATTATAATAAGGAATATTGAGAAAACTCACTTCAAACATTATTACAAATGTCTAACATTTTTTCATAAGTGTTTAAATGGTTTATATTAAATAGAATATAATTAACTCTCCATTATTGTTTTAATAGACCTTGAAGTTTAGAAGATGTTTGCACTGATGCATTATTGGAATTTTGATTATACATATTTGATATGAGTGACAAGTCATGTTGGTCAAACAAAACTTTTAAAATTTAATGTTTACATGGCACAATCATGTCATACGACATCACCCATGATTACATTGAAATACTAAATAATATAAAACTCCACCAAAAATAATATGAAGAGAATAATATTGATATGCAACAAATATTGAAAAAGTAGTCCGAGATGCATATTAAAAGATCCTTCAAAAACAAATCACATTCATTAATCATATAAACATAATCTTAGAATATTGCTCAAGTAGGTCAAGAACGAAACTTTCTAGACGCATATTAATCTATCTTGGTCTTCTTGCAATGTTCTTTCTTCTGGCAGCCATGCCCAAACTATGGTATTAATTGGAATAGAGCCCGATTTCTCGTGTCATCAAGATTTAGTATCCAATATTGCTCTAAAAATTTTCCATCCCTAGTATTTCTCACGAAGCCAGACTTCCACCAATCAACCTTTACATGAATATTCTCACTTTCATTATCCCTAAATATATCCGAGATGGATTTTTGCCATCCAAATCATCTCTCCCCGCATCCTCATTTCTCGATCTATCTAGTAACATCATTCCTTTAGAACATCAATCTTTGGATTGAATGTTGGCTTTCAGCTTGTTGCATTTGGGTCCAACATATATGGGTTCATCCATTGCATTATCGAAATCCTTCATCCATAATACTCTGTGAGATTACATGGAGTACACACATCGATCATCAACAACGTGTCCTTGTCTTGGGCTATAGAAATCCTAAAAGATGAATCACTTCCATCTGTACTCTGTGATCATTATAGATTCCATCTAATGTATCAAGAACTCTTTCCCAATACACTACTTTATTTTTCCATTCCTTCCGTAACAATTGGTGAATCTTCGTTCCCGATAATGTCCTTCCACAGTTTACTTTATGTATGATGTTATCCCTTCCTTTAGTTCTTTGAAATAGGCATCATTCTTTTTTGGAATCTAAGAAATATGGGTTCCCTATGGGAATTATACGGTCGACCTTCATCATCTATATCTCCATAACTCAGCTGGTTCGACCACTCGAAAGTATCTCTAATGGATTCTTTGTACCTTAGAAATCTTTGGGAATATCATTGAGTACAAGAAAACTGGAAGTATTGAACATTAAGATGTCCAACTAGTGCATTTTTTCCCTCCTTGATATATCCATTAAGGAAAATTTTGAAGTCATAGACCTTGTCAATAAGTGTAGGTGGAAACACTCGTTTTTTCTTCAGTGCAGATATGTATCCATCATTTCGAATTAAAGAATATATATCTTTACTTTTTGGGTTGGAAGACCTCATTCTTCAGTATGGTTCCATCTAGCAGAAATATTTCATATGTGTCCCCACCAGTGCAAAGAATCCAACCTCAATAGTGATGATGACACCAAGTGCGATTCAGCAAGTGATAAAAACATGAAAAGATAGCTGATTCTTATTACTTCACTTTGCCGCATTGTCCAAGCTGTAACAGAAAATGTGGAGGAAGAGTTTCTAAAATCAACATTTCGTAATCTTTGATCTCTTCCATGAGATATAAAATCATCCTTGTAAACTTGACATTTTGAGTAAATAGAGGTGTCAAGTAATGCATCTGCAAGTGGGTTTCTTGAACTTCCACTCTCATAAATTAGATCACCATACATATCAATTTGTGGGTCTTCAAGGTCCCTGTAAGCACTTTTGCAAGGGATGTAATAGTAAAATTGCGATCCCATTTGTACTAAATGGTAGGAAGAAATGACCAAAACCCCCCGTAGTTATGCCCATGTGTTAGCATACATCCGTCGTGACTTACACCTCAAAATTTGTTCTCACAATAGATTTTGATTTGACACATAGCCTTGGGATTGAAGTCTTTGTTTTATCCATTTTTATCATGGATAATGCTCAAATACTCATTTGGAAACCACTCGACATAATTCTATGGGCATAGTAGCAATATCTTCCACACACATAACAATCTTGTTATGTTTGTTCAACCTACCTCGTGCCTTTTCTTCCATCTCTCTTTGTAGTCGCCGACTTCATACGTCATGCTTTCAACACTGACATACATTCGACCGCATTTACTCGAAGTTGGTGTTCTTTGAAAATGCCACGACTCTGAAACTTAGTATTCCATATCTTGCTCATTGTTGATTGCGATATTGAAGGGCTAATTGAGCTTTTGAAGAGCCTCATTGATCTCTTTTAATAGAGAATTTTTGTGTGTAGTCGAAGGAAGCAATCTTTAAAGGAGCAAGGATGTCTCCATCTTCTTCAACTTGACGTGTTTGGTTTTGGTGAAAAAATATGAATTATCCATTACAATTTTATGCAGTATTTTCTATGATCGGCGCACTTGGCATGTCCTCGTGCTTTGCATGTGTTGGTGTTACCATGAATAGATTTGATCCGACCATTTTTTGGAAATATTGGTGGTAGGTTCACTAGAATGTGATTTGAGGAATATTATGTATTTTATACCATTCTTTCTTACAAATAATATTCCCATTAAATCTCTTGTCCTTTACATTTCTAGAAATAGGTGGTAGCCATGGCCATGGCCATGGCTCCTTGACATGAGTGAATTCAAGACAAATTCCCTAATACCATTTTTATTTTCTGTCTCATACCCCTTCTAGCACATCTATGGAATGTCCTTCCTATCCCGAGATGTTGAAGACAATATTTTGTAGCGATACATACATATGCCATCTACAAAGAAATCGAATTTATTTCTCTTCATCTATATGTGTTTGACATTTTGCATTTTTATGTTGTAGCCATAACTCAGTTTATTCCTTTTATATGGCCTTGTTACATGCATATCAATTGAGTTTATACTCTTTTTCATTACAAAGAGTTCTCATCCCATTTGTTTACGATTTGTTGTCTTCTATAACATCCCATAACACCATTTCGCTTGGTTGGCTCCTTGAACTTTTCCTTAAACCTAATATCACACCTTTCTGTTTTCCACCAACTTATTTATTGGCCATCTAACCAAACAATGTCGATAGACTAATCCCCAATTCTCGCATATTTCACAATTTCCATCTATCTTTTCCAAAAAACACCAAATTCCATTTCTCCTAGTGTTTCACCTTCAACAATGTCATCCTACACGAGACATTAACTAGCATTCCTTTGGCAATGCATGATAAGCTTCTTCCCATGCATTCATGTGTAAGAAAGAAACCTTTTTTACATATGAATTTAACTTTCCTATCTTGGGGAATATTTATGGTATGATCATGACATATGAGTTTCCAAATCTGATTACGGCCAATATATCATAGATTCAAATGCAAATCCCCCTAGTGTACTGCTCTAAAATCCTGTGTTGGATGTGATAGAGCAACATCAGTAAAAACCCTTCTCAATTTTAACCACTATGCATACCTTTCTTTTCCATCTTTCCATGCACTTTTAAGTGCCCAAGATCGTATTGAATATGGATCCCTCACCAAAGCCTTCACTCCATTTTGCGGAAATATCTACCTTTTCTCCACTACAAAATGTAGAAGACACATTTGCACCTATAAACGAATGTAAATAAGGTTAGTATTTACTCAAAAAAAATGTATTATACTATCAAATAATATTTTGAACACATGCTTCGATATTTTGATTTACCTATGTTGTGCCTCAAATCACGGTCTTCCATGGATGCTGTGTCCCCTTCATCAACATCCTCAATCAAATGTGGTTGGAGTGACATCAATTATCAAAATTGCAATACTAGCATGCATTAACCCTTTCTCTCAGACATAAGTAAGTTCTAGACAATGTAGATTCGATCCTTCCTAGCCCAACAGACTTAATCATTAATATAGGATCAACATAGTCCCCTTTTGATATATTTTCCATTGTAGCTTGTACCAATTCTGTAACAACAATTAAACCATAAAATTGTAATTAAAAGGTTGAACCATGTAAAGTGTGATTTTATATTTTCGCAAAAACACACAACTTTTCAAAAAAGTAATATAGATGCAATAATTCAAATAGTATGTGTAGTCATATTGTATGTAATGAAACATTGTTCCCCCACCATCTAGTGCCTACCACCAAAAAGTACTTTACGACATAAAATCACACAAAAAACATAGTATGAAGGACCATGCGTATTAGAGATGTAGATAGCATCATAGAATGACGAAATATAAGCTCATATCAAACCACCAAGTTCCTATTTAACTTCAAAAATGACACTTGTAGTCTTAATGCATGTGTATGAATAATGATCATAAGAAATTTGTAGAAGTTGAAGAACCAAAACATTGTCCATTGTAAAATCTAAGGAATTCCCAAGATTGATGCTACATACCATGTCTAAAAGCCCCATGAAAAGGAGAAAATATTTTTTCACTTAGTGAGGATGTTTGATGTTTTGAACTTGATAATCAAAAGCCAAACTAGAGGTTTCTCCTTCTCAAATAAAAAGTTTTGAATGACAAATACAAAGCCTCCATATCAAACCACCAAGTTCTATTTAACTTCGAGAAATGACACTTGTAGTCTTAATGCATGTGTATGAATAATGAGTCATAATAAATTTGTAGAAGTTGATAGAACTACAAAAACATGGTCCATTGTAAAATCCATGAAATTACGAGATTGATGCTACATAAGATGTCTAAAAAGCCCCATGAAAAGGAGAAATTATATTCAGCTTAGCAGAGGATGTTTGATGTTTCAACTTGATAATCAAAAGGCAAACTAGAGTGCTTTTCTTCCAAATAAAAGTTTGGTACTCAGTAAATACTAGATAATTCTCATTTTTATTCTAAAAGAAAAGAAATTTCACATTTACAAATCTTTATTTCCAATGTTAGCACCCCTACCTATATAGGCAATAAGGCACATACTATTCTGAGGATGGATACAAAGGATCGTTAACTTGGAGTCCTCGAAAAATGTAGATTTGAGTTTTCCTAGATTTTTATGTTGATGAGGAAGAGTCTTATCTTATGCATCCAAACATTAGTGAAATTTTTTTTGGAAGTTCATAACTATACAAAAAAAATAGAGAGAAAAACAATACATGTAACAAAAATTATGCTTTCGGAGTACTTTAAAGTTGCATATATTTGCATTGGAAACAAAATATAGTATACCTCAATAATACATTTATTCATAAACTTTAAAATTATACAAAAGATCTACATTCATTCTCCATGGATCAAATAATTATGATTGGATTATTATGTTTGTGCCAAAAGGAAAGCTATACCATTATCTTTTCCTTCCCAACTCAAGCACAAATGTAGTGCCAACAACAACATATATCTATATACAATTATTTTGCACTATCATTGATCTCCATAAATTGTTCCAAATTCAATAAAAAGGAGCACATCAAAAGCTATAACTCTAACCATTTTGATTATTGAGACAATGTCACCCCTAAAGCATTGGATTTGCATAGTGTAATGGTGTCTAGAAGAAAGCTAGTAATCACTAGGTAATCCTAGTTGGCATAATCATAGATGCATTGCCAGAGAATAATTTCAAAGCACTAACTTGGTGAGGGTGAAATCTTGATGAGTTTTCCTTTTGGAACAAGAACAAAGAAATCTAGTGCATTTTATAACTCCTAACACAAATACGAGCACATTTCCAACAATAATGTTGCATTGTAAAAATTCAACTGGGATGCAAGATTTACTTCTATCACAAACACAAACACATTTTCAGCAATAACATTTGCAAGATGAGGGATATTTAACACATTATAACCTTCCTTCTAGCATAACAACATACATATTTCTAATAACAACATTACATTATGAAGTAAATATAATGTGTGCTAACTTTCCTTCTATCTACAAGTAGAATCCCATTTCAAACAACAACATTGCACCTTAGAATTAAAGCTAACAATCAATATCATTCAGTCTACTACAAACATAAGCATATGGCTAGAAGCAACGTTACATGGTCAAATAAATCTAGCACATGCTAGATTTCCTTCTAACACAAACACAAGCACATTTCAACAACAATTTTGTAAAGGCATTTGAAATCCACTACATGCTAAATGCGCTACTAGCGTAAATAGAAGCATATTTACTCACAAAATCATTGTAAAGTAAAAGAAATCTTACACATTCTAGAGTTTCTTCTAGCACAAACAAAATCACATTCCCAAAAACAACATTGCGAGGGTGGAAGATATAACCTATAGCTTCATTTACTTTCTAGCACATTGCCAACAATAACATTGTAGTGGACACGAATCAATACATGATAGAATTCCTTCTACGACACAAGAATAAGTACATTTCCAATAATATTACATTGCAAAAGAAATACAATGCACAGGTAACATTTCTTTCAGCATAAATACAAGCAGTGTTGCCAACAACAATATGTGCATTGTGAAATAAATCTATTGCATGTTATACTTTGTTCTAGTACAGCTAAGCACGTTTACTACACCGATTATTGCATTGCAAAAAAAATTAGGTGCATGCTAGAATTCCTCCCACCATACACAAACATATTGGCAACATCAATATTCTAGGGGTAAATACATTTATAATCATGCCGATATTTTCTTCTATCATAAACATAAGCATATTTCCAATCACAATATTGCAAATTGAGTCTGGATCTAACATGCTATTTGTACTTTTATCTCAAACACAAACATGTCACTAACAACAACAATGCAAGGTGGAATGAAATCTAACACATGTGATTTCCTTCTCTCCCAAAGCAAAGCACACAACAACAATATTGCAGGAATTGAAAGAAACATACCACATATTAGATTTGCTTCTAGAAAAAACAAGCATATTGTCAAAAATACTGTATGCACAGACAAAAGAAATCCAGGTGTGGTAGATTTCCTTGCTAGCACAAACACAAACACATAACATTGTAGAGCTTAAGAATCTAGCGCATTCCAAACAGTTACAATGTTATGGCATGAACACAAACATATTACCAGCAACATTCTAGGGCAATAGAAATCTAGACACATGCTAGATTTCCTTTTAGCACTAATCACAAGCACATTTCCAATAACATCATTGTGGTGAAGGAAATATGTGCGCATACTAGATTTCCTTCTAGCACAAACAATTGAATTGCCAACAACAACATTGCGAATGCGAAAGAAATCTAGTACACTAAATTTCCTTCTCTAATGCATATACAAACACATTGTCAATAAACTCATAGAAAGGGTGACGGAAATCTAATGTATGCTAGATTTCTTTCTAGCACCTAAACAGAAAACACATTACAACATTTCTAGATAAAAGAAATCTAGCATATGGTAGATTTACTTCTAGTGCAAACAAAAGCGTATTGTCATACAACCACATTGCGGTGATCTAACGCATGCTAGATTTCTTCAAAGACAAAATTACGTGATGTTGGCAATAAAAGCCATTGCAAAGGTGAAGAAAAATCTAACACGTGTTAGATTTACGCATAACACAAACACAAGCACACAACAACATTGTAGGGTGAAAGAAATCCTAGCGTGTAAAGATTGCTTACAACATAAACAAAAGCATATTGGCAACAACAACATTGCATGGAAAAAGATATCTAGCAACAACTTCTATCACAAACACAAGCACATTTTCCAATAACAACATCGCAAGGTAAAAGAAATTTAATGCATGTGTAGGTTTACATGCTAGCACAAATACAAGCATACTACCAACAACATTTCATGCCAAAAGAAACCTAACACATCGTTATATTTTCCTTCTAACACAACACAAGCACATTGCGGAGGTGAAGGAAATCTAACACGTGCTAGATTTCCTTCTATAATAAACAATCAAATTGACAACAACATCATTGTTAGAGCAAAAGAAATCTATCTACAACTTCAAAATAGCCCCAACACAAGCACATTTCCAATAACATTGCCAAGGTGATGGAAATCTAACACACGCTAGATTTAAACCTATCAATATCATAGACAACCAAATAGACAACAACAATATTGCAAAACCAAAAAGAAATATAGCATAGTTTCCTAGCCCAAACATAAGAATTTTTCCAATAACAACATTACAAGGTGAAAAGAAATTTAACGAGTGTTAACTACGATATGTAGCACAAATACATAGCATCACGACCAACAACAACACATTGCATGCCAAAAGAAATCTAAAGGTGTGCTATGTTTCATTTTAACACAAGCACAAGCACATTAGTTAGTAAGAACATTCCAAGGTGAAGGAACTCTAACACATGTTAGATTTCACTTCTATCATAAACTATCTTGAATTACGAACAATAACATTGCATTGTGAAAATTCCTTGCTAACATGTCAATAAAAATATTGCAAGGTGGAAAAAATGTAAGGTGTGCTAGTGTTGGAAATATTGAGAGGGAGAGTTGAATCAATATTTCTTTACAATTGTTATATTATGCTAGTTAAAATCACTAATTAAACTCAAAACACAGATGTGCAACAAGAGAAAATAATTTTTATTAATGAATTTGAGGAATCTAAAACCAAAGCTTCAACTTGTACAACAAAGTCCTTAACTCCTTCAAGACTTGAACAAGATGAGGACTCTAAAATTCAACTACAAATCCAAGCTCCAACCTTGTACGAGCAACTCCAATCCTCTACGGATCCAATCCCTCTGAGTTTGCTTCAATCCCTTAGGTGAATTCACATGCGCTTCAAGCTCCATCAAAAACTTCAAATACTTCTAAAAAATGTATCCAAGATAGGTGCCGGAAAGTTCTCTGCAATATACCTCTACAAAAAACTTCATGTCCGCTTGACAAAGAAACTTTTATGGTTGCACCAAATGAAACATTTCTTCGAGTGTTGATCTCTTCAACTATGCTCTAAGTATGACTACTCCAACAAAACAAGTCTTTAAGTGTTGGTCTTCAACTTAATACTCCCAAGGGTGATTGCTTCAAAAAAACAACTCTTCAAGTCTTGGTCTTCAACTATGCTTCAAGAGTGACTTTTGTTTCAACAAAGGCTTTAGAAAAGCTCAATTAATGTCATGATCAATGCACTCTCATTTTCAACTCAAAGATGCTCTCAAAAGTATGTTATCATTTTATCATTCAATGAAGGTGTCTCCCTAGGCTCTTCAGCTTGTTAGCAGAAGAATGTCCTTCGAGTCGATACAGAGTTGCTTTACTATTGTTTCAAATCGACTTGATATGTTGCATCAAGCCTCTCAAGGAGTATAATATTCCTAATGGTAAAATTAAGAGTGATAACAAAAACATGCTAACTAAACCCAACACAAATATTTTTCGTGAAAACGCCCATAAAAACTAAAAATTAGCTGCAAAACACACCAAAATGGGCCAAATTTTATTATAAGACTATTGTTGGAGTACTAATATAAAAAAAATTGCGCATAGCTTTCACAAGGCAAGCTACAAGCCTCAAGGGCGATGCTTTGACAATGGAAAAGCGTTGCTGCAATTTTACCACTAAAATACTACACCGATCTTGTGATTTTTTGCACTATTGGTTGTGTTGATACCCTAATTACCCCCTCCTAACTCATGAAAATTTATGAATATTAGCTTATGCAAAGACAAACCTTTCATCGTTTAAATCACTGATTTACTTCTTCCTACTATACGGAGTTATTAATCTGAAATGTTCATTATTAACATTGAAATGGTAAACAATTAATGACCTACACAGATCCGAATCTAAAGCTCGAATACATGCACATAGACAAAGTGTGACACACAAGATTTTCAGAACAACTATCCTCGCAAAAAAAGCCAATGCGAGAAAAATCGTCTTCTAGTCTTTCGGAGGGTTTTTATTATTAAATAGATTCTAAGTACAACAAACTGGGCACCTTATTGGTTAACTCGACATGAGAAAAATCTGTAGCAATACCATATGTCTTAGAGATGGAAAAGCTGGTTGATTCACACCCCCAAATAGGATTTACAGAACCGCACTTTTCTCGTCTTTAGAAATCAGGGCTATAGACTCACGAAGCCCCTATGTGTAAGCTCTCGTTGTACTTTGTGTGTGCCTCCCAGCTCACGAGAGGCCCGCATGTAACCCCGCACTAGGGTTACGTTGTCCCTAGCTGTTGTCATAGTTAGCTTGCATAAACCTTGATGGCCTCCCTGCACGCCTCTACAGCGATATTTTATGGGTTTGCATAGCACACATGTAGCACCGTGCACTCCCCTGCGTGGTGCGCTTGTGCTGTCTCCCTTTGCACCGCCTCCGTACTGCTTGCTTCTCTGCCTCTCGTTGACTCTCTGGCTTGAGATCGAGTCATCCCTCTCACCCAATACTACCCCCGTTCGCGTGTACCGAAACACTTCCGGGAAATTCTTAGCAAACCACGCTCGTAGAATTCCGAGCTTTTAGTCTGCATGCATATGCCTCCAAGTGTGAACTTCTCCAACCGACCCCAAGCCTTTCCCTTCATACTTTTCTCGTTGGGAAACCAACAATTGTGATCTAATCTGAATCGATGTACTAAGATTAAAAGAAAGCTTGATTCGTGATGACTTAAGTAATTTCTCCATCACATGTTTAAACTGATTACCTTTAATCTTTTAATTTTCCTAAGTCTAAACTTTAGGGTCCTTAATTAAAAATATTAATTAATTATCTCTTAAATTGGATGGAATTTCTCAAATCCCTTTTCCTCGGGTCTTGGAGATCTCATAGCACGCTTTAGTCCCTCCACAAAGTTTGGGAGCTAGAGCATATACGATTTTACCCCAACACTCCAAAAAATCTCAACACTAACCTGTAGAAAATTCCCGATAAATTAGACATGGAATCCTTGTTAAAAACCTAGAAAAACTCGAAATGGTTTTCCCCGGATCTGATGCTCAAAAATAGCCCCAAATTGCTTGACCCTCCTCTAAGTGCGGAAAAAACTAGAACTATGACAGTGATGTTGGAATGAATGTCCCCAAAATGGCTGGAAAAAATCTTCTCAATGGTTACATCTCCAAGCCAAGCCCAAGAAACACTAGCTCTCTAAAATCCCTTCATCAAGCCACCCCACAATTGTGCCTCCGACAATGATCCACAATTTCGGGTAGGATGACATAGATTTACTCCTCCGGAAAATCAGTTTGATGTTTTGTGTTGAATTCTACGCTACTGCAAATCTTCCTCCTTTTTCCTAGAATTGACCAAAAAATTTAACTTCATGATGCTACAACTCCCAACTCCAGCCTCTTCCTCCCTCAACTCTCACGTGTGGCCTCTGAATGCGTCTCGCCTGCTCTAAAAATCATACTACATGTGCAGCCCTCTGTCCCTCATCTGCGACAACTTATGAAGAATCATGCTAGGGATTGGTATCTCAGCAGTCCATGCAAAGAAAGGTTGAGCTTGCTCCTTGAGAAACTCTGGCGTTGACAACACTATATTAACTTTATGTCTGAAATAACTAGAGCAACACTTCAGTATGTCAGAGTATCAAAAGGTCCTCAAATGTCGCTTCCTCTCTACCTATTTATAATTTATGTTCATTTCCTACCCATGTAGGGCCCCTCACTAAGCAATTCACCTCTTCCCTTTGGCCATATGATTTCTCTCTCACTCAAGGAGTTCATATTAGTTGGGGGAGGTATGACCCCACATTCCACCAAGGCAAACATTTACGACATCCCTTTGTCCTATTTTTCCTCTCCAAAATTATCTTAGGCCCCCAAAAAATTAGCAAAATAGAAAATTTGTGGTACTCTTATTGAAAAAATTATTTAGGAAGGGATATTATCAGTTCTCCCCATCTCAAATCGTTGCTTATCCCCAAGCAACTGTAAAGAACTAGAGATGTCTGCAAACTCTGCTTGTTTTCCCATGTGAAAAGCATCACAATGATACATCAGAGTTATACCTATGCTACTACCTCCTGCAGCTTTTGAAGGTGATTTAGAAATTAAAATGACGATAAAAATAAAAAATAAAAAAATAAAAAATAAAAATAGGAGAAGAAGAAAGACAGCAGACTTCAAATTATGTTTTTATTCTTGCGTGAATGGATCTATTAGTTGAATCTTAAAAGCTTTAGGAACAATTTCTTTTTATTATTCTTGTGGGATGGATCTATTAGTTGGATCTTAAAGCTTTAGAACAATTGATTTATCTACTAGACTCAGAAACACATCGTTGTTTCACATGCTTGCTAAAGAAAAAAATTCAGTTGAAAGGGTCTTCTAATTGAGCTTGGAAGAACACATGACAACACTATTGTATTCTATGATTTATGTCCAAAAGTGCTATTGAGTTTGGCTACAAATACAGCATTCATAGTAAGACTAAGAAAGCATATCTGCATACTGTAAATATCATTTTGTAAGACAAGTCAATGATGATGATGGAATAGATCTTTAAAAGTCCACACCCAAGAAAATTGTGTAGACAAAATTAATAAAACAATGTTATTAGAGAACTATGGTGGTTTTTGGCATCTCTTGGTTTACAAAGGGAGTGATGAATAGGGCTTGACACAAGTTATCTAATAAATTGTTGTCAAAATGGAAGTATGTGTTGGAATATGACAACAATTAATTTAAAAATGAAAATGACAGCCTAAGAGATAGGTGGAGTGGGCTGCAAACCAGATATTCTAACTAACTTCAAAATCTATCTATTTGCGTACAAATTATGTAAATATAGTTTTAATCATTTTTTCCTTTGTTTTTGTGTTGTTCCTAAACTAATGTTCACAGTACAAGCAACTTATGCAATTGTTACAAACTGCTCAAAGCTATATTGGTCCTAAAACTAATGTTCACAGCACAAAGCAACTCCATGCAATTTATTTACTGCAACTGCTCAAAAGCTATACTCATCAAAGTTTGCACTGAATTTTGATCTTCAAAATTTTCCTCATTTTTATACAGGTTTCCACTCTTTTAGTGATCTATTACAGCAGGGTCAAACGCATTACAGCTCTTGTTGTTGCTTAAAATTATCTCAACTCAGTCACCACTCGGATATTTTCAATTTTCATGTTTTTCTTGATACTTTAAAATGGAAAAATGGATATACACAGAAAAAATACAAGAATAACACTATAAGCATCAAAGGTAGGTACTGCAGTTTGTTTCACAAATTTACAGATGCTACTAACATTAAAAATAACTAAGAAGACACTACAATAAGCAGTGAGTTTATTCAAAGGAAACAAAAATTAAAGTTTAGAATTTAATTTTAAACAACATACATGCAATATTTGTTAAGATTTATTAGCATCAATGATAAGCTTTAAAACTTACGACCTACGTCAGGAAAGCCCACCTAGTTTCCAATGCTTCTTGCCACTACTTTACCCCAATTAAGAGTGTCAATCTCTGAAAACTATATCCACAGATGCTCTTATTAAGGATATCTTTCTTCTAACTCTATAGAGAAAAAAGCAGGACTATTACTCCATGTCTTGAAAAAACAAATTTTCAAAATAATTTGATAATGGATATCTAAAATTCTGAGCACAAAACTGAGACTGATAGAGATGCAAAAGCTGAACTACAAGCCTCAGTCCCTTAAAGTGAATATTATCTGATACATTTTCAATAAAAAATGCAGAGAGCTGAACTACAAGCCTCGGTCCCTTAAAAAATTCTAAATAGAGATTACTAGACTTTGACAATGGATACCTGAACAACCTGGAAAATATTATCTTTTACCAAATTCCTGACCTGCACAAAAAATTTAGTATGTGCACTCTATTTTATTAGCAAATTCAACCACAATGCCCAGATACAGATGGGGAAGATTTATGGAAACTAGAAAATGTGAAAAAATAAATAAATAAACAAAAGATGGATGGTTCCCTCCAGTTCAATTGCATCTCAACTTTCAAGGTAGTCCAGTTGATGATCAAGCTCACCACATCCATTTCCAACCCTAGTTCCATCATGGTACAAACTACAAAGAGAACAAAGACTAAGAGATACAATGGCTAAAAGATGGTTCCTAGGCTAACAAAGTATTGAGAGTGTGTGAGAGAGTGTATTATCAAACTCCATCATGACAGACAGAATAAAAAAAGATGGTTCCTAAGCTAAACATGTATTATCAGTGATTGTTCCAACTATAAGGCTATCTCCTTTTTGCCCCAATACTAGAGTGAGATGAATGTAACTGGTAAGTAGGATAGAGTTCATACAATTTTATTTCAATTCCTACTTCAACATCAATCTAATGAGCTGCGCTTTTGAAGGGTATGTCAGGACCGTCTATTGATAAGGAACAGGTTAGCAACTCAAGAAGAACATCAGTCTCAAAATGGGGGTAGGTTTAGACATACAGTCAAAAACATTTTATTGTATTACCTTCAACCAGTCCCTTCAAATGTTGGTAGCCCATAAGCCTCTTCTAGGCTTCAAAACCCACTACACAGCCTCATGATAAAGCAACCCTGGACTGTAGCTTTTCTTGCTGTAGGTTCTCGGCCTCCAGGACAGGCTTCTCTAAGCCCCGTGGCCTAGCTGTGGGTGACCCAAACTATTGCGGATGGCTTCAAGGGAGAATGACACCTTCACAACAATCCCAAACTATCATCAAAATCACCCTTAACAGTGTGGCTTCTATCTACTTGAACTCAGACCTGTGATGATCATAGAATAATAAGATGGAATTGATTCATCTTTTGAGTATTTATAGTTCTAGGGCTTCTATCTACATTCCAATCTTTGGTTGTGGCTATACAAGAAGCAGACAGAAGTGCTTACGAGGATCTAGCAAGAGAAGAAAGGAAGCATGCAGGTGATTTGCAAATATTTGATTCAAACACTGAGTATGGATAGGGACAGAACAAGGTCAAAAGGCATAATTTCACAAAGGTTGTAGCTGATGATTTTGATGGTGCATGTAAGTTAAAATGGACAAGGACATTTTTCAGCAATAGAAATTATGAATTCCAGAACATACTGAAGAAATTGCACAACACTGCATTATTGAAAGATAATCTATCAAAGAAAAACTGTATAAATCAACAAGTAAGTAAGAGAAGGCAGCGGGCATATATCTACTTGATGGCCTTTCATCATTATCCCAACTTCATGTGGATAAAATTTGAATTCACACGAGGGTCCCAGTTACATGAAAAATGTGGAAGAATTTTTTGCATCTTTTGAATGTTAGAAGACTGCAGAAAGAATAATGATAAAATGGAGGGGAGAAAAATCACCCGTTTGTAGCCAATCTCTTAAGACACAGAGTAGGAGTGACAAGGGACGAGCAGTAAAATACTCTTAGGAACATATGATGTGAATATGCTTAGGGAACACTGGAAAATTTTAGGGGATTAGATGAAGAAAAAACTGGTGATAGAGGAGGAAGAATGCCCAGTGTCTACTTTCACTACATTCCTGAAGGACACAGCTTGTGAATTGATAAACGAAGCTAGGTGGAAATATAGAAGTCTCTCTTGAGAGTGTTGTTAATGAACTATAGTCCCAAAAGGATACTCAGTTGGATAGCAACTCGTAGAGAGCTATGCATACTCACAATCAACATAGTATAGCACATTTGTTATGCTGCTGATCTCCAACTAGGATCCATTTCAGAAAAATGAATCATTTTTACATTTGAAAGATTGAAGCAAACGGTCAAACTGCCCTCCAAAAACTAGTTGTCCTCCTTTGTACAATTCCCTGAAGTGCTTTTCAACAAAATTTACATTTTATGTGGGCAGAGATGCGCTGAAAAGATTTAAACAGATGAGACAATTGTTGAGAAAGAGTGCCCATCTGTCTATCAAACAGCTCTGTTTGAAGAATTTTCATATATATAATTAGTGATCTTCCTGTTGGGAGAATTACTATATTCACTTAGCTAGAGATCATATTCACAAATGGCCTATCTAGGATGTGAGGGTTTTAAATTCCTTTATACAGTAGAGGATAAGATTCTTTCTGAAACTTGACATATATGCTCGGGTTGGTTCTAAACACTCCACTTGTTTTGATGGATACCCTGGCACAAGCTATTGATGGAGGAACTCTAACTCTTAAATCTGAAGTAGTCACTAGCTAGCCCTATTGTATGTGCCAGCTACATTAGAAAGGGCGTTTTCTTCTGTGATTTTCCTCCTGTACTATAACTGAGTTGAAATGATCTGAATATGATTTCTCATGCGAGATACAATGATCTAGATAAATGACCAATATGATTTTCCACTTCAACTTGACTTGGACAGGGACAACGATGAATATATTTCTCCAGATGCAGGTGACTTGTTGAAGTTGTTGGATGTATCTTCTGATGAAAACACATTACCAACTACCTATGGTGAACTTCGACTCCTTTTTGGAAAGCTCTGTTTAAAGATAGTGGAATTCATTATAGTCCCACTAAGGATGGGCAGTGAAGTTGCTCAGCAGGAATTAGATCAAGTTGGGTGTTATTCAAATGATTATACATCTGCTTTTTTATTATCCTTTTAACAATTCCTTGCATCATCAAGTGGAGAGATTCATAGTGGCATCATGCTTAGAGAACAATAACACATCTCCTATCAAGAATCTCCTTTAGAATTGTAACTTAATTGAAATTTTTTTGGAAACAGAAAGAAATCATTGTTCCTGTTGATCAGAATAAGCCAACAAAAATCTTACCCAAAAAAAGTTGCACCAAGAATATGGAACATTGGTCACTTTACATGAATTGACAACAAGCTTACTCAGTTGGGGATAAATAATATCTTGACACAGTCATTGTTGTGGAGAAATGAAGAGTGGACTAATTGGGAAACAAATGTTCCTTCAAAAATGTAATGTAGTGAGAACGTTGTCCAGTGGACATGCCAGATGATCAGTATAGTACATAAATGGACTATAGTTGAAGTGATGAAGATGATTTTCTGTGGTAGAGATTATGATAAGTCAACAATGGCCAATAACGTGAGTCAAGTATCCTGATATGGAATGTTTTGACAGTGAAGATGGGGAAGAGGCTCGTGGAGCCATTGGTAGAGACAATGAGGATGCCTTCTTTGATGATGAGTCTGCAGAAGTGGTTGTATTCTCTCTCAGAATGGGCAGAAAATCAGGATGGTGTGAGAGCTGAGAGCAACGATGTTCACCAATACAAATTGGTTTTTCCCTTCAAGAGTAATAGAGCATACTAACTGGTCAGTGCAGACATCTCTTGTTTAAATCTTCTCCGTAGGGTAGAGGATGGTCAAACAAACAACATAACAACATCAACTAATACTGGTGGTAATAGTAGTAGTAACGATGAAATTGTGTAAAAATATATGATCGAAGATTGGTAGATACAAAAGGAAGACCGGTGCCAAACATGAACTTAGGACAAATGGGGTCGAAGGATATTTAGAGAAAGTTGGTATATATTTGAATGGTGATGAGAGATAATGTTGTTATAACATGCTAGGATCTATCTATGAATGCTGTTTCAGATTGCAGAAAATTAACTAGAGGGCCCTTCCAAGGGTGCTCCACGTACATATGCAGTGGCAACAAATCAAGGTGACCTTTCTATAAACTAGGATCTACCCTACCTTTCACTTAGATGATAGCAATAAATCATCCAATTTAATAACAAAGAATCAGCAAAGGGAAAAGCACAGGAAAGCCTACCTCAACAGACATCCTGTGTTTTAGATATGGCAGATTTTTCCCTTTAATCAAACCCCTTACAGCAGAATTTAAGTGTAATTTCTAGTCAATCGAAACAAAAATATGGATTGTAGCTCCCCTGTTGATGTGGCATGCTTCCACATATTTGCATTGTGCCTAGGAGATGTGAACTGTTCTCTCAAGCATGAAACTTGTCTGAATAAAGGCTTCTCAAAGGGTGCTCAAATATGTGAAGTAACACCTCAAAAGTGCCCCCAAATATGTGAAGTAACACTTCAAAAGATGATTCATAATAAAGAAAAAGGCATAAAGAGCAAAAAAAATGGCTATCAAGCCAACCTCTTCCATATGGAGCCTGCTTGAGTAGGTCTTCAATGTGGATCAAGGCCTCATACAACATGAGAGGGTAAGAGGCTCAATCAAAAGAATGGCTAGGAAAGAACTCTGGCCAGTTTGAGGTCTGGAAGATTGCATTTATTATTGGAAAGGAAATGTGTCATGAGGTGAAGGGAGATCTTGGTAGGCCTGGGAAATGATCTCTGTGATTTGTATGGCTATGTCATGGATTTTCTAAGTGGATTAATTTTTTTTAAAGGAAATGTTCATAGTCAGGTTTTACTCTACAGCACTTTGAGAATTGATACTCAATTAAGTAGACTCCTCATTGATAAACTGGGAAGATCTGCAGGCATCTACATTCAGTAAACCATTGGATTAATACTTTCATATTCAACGAGAAGAATTTTTTTGGAGTTTTTAATAATTTATCATAGGCAATCTTTCAAGCATATTTACATTGAGAATGTCTGCATTATAGCTGTACATAATTCCATATGGCTCGAATTTGTATGGAGGGCTAGACAAAGTGTCCAAATTCTGAATGTGGATGGTGTCATATTTGTAATAATGATTTTGGGGTTTATACGCCTTGGTTGGTATTGTAGAAGTCATAGTTGGATCTCTACCATCTTGTGACCAGAGTCTAGCATGATGAAATACCGGTAAGCTAGCTTTGCCATTCTTTTTTGGTAGGAAAATAAGAAGACATCGATAATCTATGATATCAGCTTCTGATTTCTTGATGTGGAACATTTTTCGGAAGGGGCAGAGGTAGAAAATATAAAATTTATACTTCTAGTATGGGATATCCTTAATTTAATGTATTCATTATGTGAAAATACTCGATTCTGTTGTTTTTATTTGTTTTTTCAGCTCACAATTATATATTCAAGGTGTATGTTGTATTGTTTGTCATCTACTTGTAGTTACATGGAAATAACTTAATTGCATACTAAATTCTAGTGATGTAAATCATTATTATTAAAACTAAGTCCCCAAAAGGTACGCATAATGATTTATTCACGACAATTTTCAAATTACAATTTTGAACCATGTGAGGCACATGCAAAGCTAAAATGCATGGTATTCAAATGTCTCTTAAAATTCGAAATAATCCAAAATCAAGGACTTTGGCTTTAGACAGGATGATAGCTAAAACACGAATGTTAGAAAGAAAATTTTTTTGCATAAAGATGCGAGTGTCTGGTGGTTGATGAATTTGCATTTGCAATCTCGATCTCTCTCGTGTGTAGCTTGTAAAAAAAACCCAAATTGAAGTAGAGTTGAAAGCAAAAGAACAAATCACAACAATAAACCGCAGACAAAGAGACCCTAATTCCTCACTCTGTGTCGTACGAGAAACAACAACAACTCGAGTATTCATGAAAAGATTAACTATTCAAAGTACTGACAATCGAATGTCAACTCCATCTCCATCCCAACAATGATGATTGCAAAGACAGGTCTCCTAATACTCTACAATAAAAATGATCCTAGGGCTTCCCTCACGAGCTCATGGAGCTTTTGGGCTCGCCCCGGGTTCCTCCACCCAGTCCTCCTCCGTCGGCTGCTCGACATGCGTTCAACTTCTCACGTCGGCTTCGATGTCGAAGAAGAGAAGAAAACTCGAAGTAGCCAATTTTTCTTTGAAAAAGTTAGGATGATATTCCAGGATATCTCTTCCCACCCCGAGGGTCTAATCCAGTGCTTTTTCTCCGGCGGATTGTTCTCTGCATGGGACAGCTTCACTGAGTCTCTACCCCTCCCCAAAGCCAAGGGAGGATTGGTCGTCAAGAAGCTCGGACGTCGTTGATCGAGAGCGGTGTAACCTCATATTTCTTGGGGAGAGGCTATTTTCTCGTTTGAATTCATCTCAAAAGAGGATAAAGATATGATCTTTCTCGGAAAGGGCCCTACTTCATGGGTCCTCAAGGCATGTTTTCCTCAATAAGTTAGACATGTTTTAGGGCAGCGGATGCCGATGTTCCCAAACTTTGTTGTTCCCTATGTCGGGTTAAGGTTGCCGAATCTCCCGCAGTGCATTGCTTTGGTACAGGATTATTTGACGAAAGCACATGAAGCAATGCCCGAGTCAGTTATTGACAGAGGAAATAACAAGGACCAATATGATCGTGCCGTAATCCATGCGTTGAGGTAGATGTAGAGGTGGGCCTTCCGTAGAAGCAATAAAAATCAATGTTGGCGAGTTGGACCCATGTGCAAAAGCTAGATTATGAGAAGCTTTCCTTCAAGTGCTCGGAAATGCCATGTCTCGCAGTCACTTTGCTAGGGGTTGTCCAGAGGTAATGGAGAAGCGAAGAAAGGGGAAGGAGAAGGGTTGGAACCAGGGTCATGTTTCGGACAAAGACCTCCCATAAAATCCCTGACAAATCACAGCGTCCCAAATGGTAAAGCTGCCCCTCAACAGGCTTCTATTCTTCAAACCCCTCCCTCGAATGGTCAAGAAAATAAATTCGGGCCCCTAAGTTCGAGCAATAGAGGACACCCGGGAGAGTTGAGATGGCGGGCAAAAGGATCCCGGAAAAAGGGGACCCCTTCGGGGCTCGAGGCAGACGAGAGAAAGTTACCGCAGATAGATCTAAAGAAAAAACATGCGAAGTTGAGGAAGAACAAGTATTGGAGGGATTCGAGAGGAGGAAGGGAGAAATACTGGGATTCACAAACGTTAGAAGCTGAAACAGGAATCGGCCGTAAGTCCGCCCATGAAAAGAGAGAACGAGAAACCCTACAAAGATAAGCTCCAGTGCGCTCAACCAACCCCTCAAGAAACTCTTGGCAAAAACGCCCGAAGATGACAAGAAATGAAGACTGGAGCTCCAGGAGCTCATCACACGCAAAAAAAGTACTGTGATGAAGGGTGGTCTACCGGAATTGGCAGGGGGTATGGGGAGCAGAGATTGCAAAGATAGCTATAGCAGAAGTCTTCTAAGGATAGACACACGAGACACTACTTCTCATTCGGAGACTAAAATGGAGGACAAAAAAGACTTCCTCCAAATAAGTAAGAAATTACTGGAATAAAGGTGGAGGACAAATGGCCTCTTTTGCTCGAGGAGCCTCAGGGTGGGTTGGGTACTCTGTCTTCAGAATACTACAAATCTCTTGAAGGTCAAAGAGATCCTAAGCACTCACTAGTTGTTCTTGAAACTTCAACATCTTAACACAAAGAGAGATCATTTGTCTTCATCAATGTGTATGTCATGCGATGAAATGCGGGGGAGCACCAAAGGCTTGTCTGGGACTCCATCGAAATCGCGACGGAATGGAGAAGTCACGGAAAATACCATACATTGCCGGCGACCTTAATATCACCTTGCTTTTGTCGAGAAGTGAGGGGAGCGCGCATCGTAAGTGATCCTGGGTCGAGGGAATGGGTGGAGGACCTCACATGGGGCTAGGAGTTGCTCGAAGCATCGAAGCCCTCTATTGGTAAGTACACCTGGTCAAACAAAAGATTCGGGTCCGAGGCATATTGCTACAAGGTTAAATAGATTTCTCGTTACAAAGTTCTTTTCTCCATTAGGATTAGAGGCTAGAATGCACATTCTCCCTCTAGCGGCGTTTCGATCATAAAGCATAATTATATCTACCCATTAACATTTCCTTAAGGATGTCCCAAGGAGAAATATTTTTTTGAAAAAGAATCAATAAGTGCTTTGTAATTCAATATTTGCAATTGTTCTAGCAACCGTGTCCCTAAGTTCTCTCGAGAAAGAATGATCCAGTACTCCCTCTTGTTTGATGATTTACATGCTATTGAAGAGTTTCTACTTCTCATATTCAAAGTGAATAGGAATAATATTTCCACAAGCATTTATGACTATCCCATCATAGCGATTTGATAGTCGGATCACGTAGAAGAGCCATTATATTCCTAAATAATTTTCCCAGTTCTTTTCACTCCCTTCTTTTAACGAAAATTCCTTGATTTAGCCCTTATGAATTTTTTGACAAGCAAACAAACGGGGGCTGAAAATGTTTTTTGAGCTCTTCGAGGAATGCATTCCTCACGAAAACACATCATCCTTGAATCTTCCTCGTGCCTTTTTCCTTTGATAAATCAAACTCGCTCGTTGTTCCTTGTTTTAAAGCCTCTCTCGTTTGTAAGAAAGAATGCTCAAAAAGACCTTCATTTCCCCTTATTTCATTTCCACTAAACCTCTCGTTTTCTATCACCTTTTTCATCCTGCTGAAGTCCTCCAAATTCCCTTTTAACCTTTACACGAATCATCCCTAGTCCCCTTAAAAAACCTTTCAAATACCCTTTGTTTGGTTTTAAAACCCCTTTTTTCTCGTCTAGCAAATCCCTTTTCACGCTTTAAAAAGAATTAAAATTCGGCCAAAATCACCCATATTTACATTACAGACTTTAGCCTCTCTTTCGGCCAAAATTTCTGACCCACTTGCCGCCACATTACCCATGCCTAGAACCAAGCGCTTAAGGCGTGGGCGCTAATTGGAATTGGAAGAAATCACCTGAGCGCATTTCTTTGTTAAGTTCAATCTCCCTCCGATGCTGATGGTTTTCTACTATATAGACCTCACCCGCGTCTCGTGCCGTTGATCTCTGCGAGATCTTAGGGTGCCGGTGCTTCGTCCCGTAACGCACCTCATCCTCTTCTCTTTTCCCCCTCAGATTATGATCTCCACGCGTCCCTATCCGTAAACGATCCCGAGACGATCAAGCGCCAATCACACGCCGCCCAATCGATGATCAGAGAAGTTCTCGATGCGCTCTACTCTGTCTCCCAGATTGCAAGCCGAAATTCCCAATTAAATCACTTAGTCGTTTATCCGTTCGGACCCAATGGTCCATATTTCAGTGCTCCCCATTCATTGCCACCGTCTTTCTCCCCATAGATGTAATCTCCGCCGTTGATCGTGTTCCGGATCGGATGGGCAGCGGCGCTCAATCACACCATCGCCAATCGAGGTTTTAAATATGTCACCCTCTCGTCTTCTCCCAATTGTCGATCTCTCGATCCAATCATGACCATTCATTCAATCAGGATCTAAGGCCCTTTCATTGCATCGCATTTCCTCTATATTTCTTCATTGGAGCTCTCCTCTAACTTCATCGCTTTAGGCTCTCCACCGTTGATCTCCCACGAGATCCAACGGCTCAAAGCTAATCGCCCTTCGCCCACGCTCGGGTCCCACCATTAAAGCCCGACTTCCATTCATTTGATCCATTCCATGTCTGTATTTTCTCTCGAAACCTTAAAACTCTAGGTTTTACGCTAAACATCATTTTCTGCCATTCTTTACGGCTTCACGATCGTGCGTCACCATTCCTCAGTGCCTTCACGGCATTTGCTTCCACCACCCCCTAGATTTTATAATTGGTTTATTTCTACGCGCGTGTATACGTAGTGATGACCATTCTACTCTTTCCCATAATCGCGAGTCACTATGATTTGGAACACAAAGAGGCCGTAGTCGTTGTACAACGACAGGCAGGATAGCAGTAATAGCTTTGAGGGATTCCCGAGACTTTGTTAATTTCATTTTTTAGCACCTAATCCCATTTTCAAAGAATTAGAGGCTGAGTTTGAAGATTTAAAGGAGCACATGAAAATCAAGCCATATACGCGTAGTCAGTATCAAAGAAGTATCCTCACTCAGACCAATACGTCTTCCTATAGAAGTCTCCATACCTCCCCTAAGCTCCCAAAGGCCATTCCCGCCGATCGAAAGCTTCGGCCCAGACCTATTGTGTGACCACAATTATGGAGGTATGGAAGCCCAAAAGACCTTTCAATCACCTGCTTTTGCTTCGGAAGATATAACGGAGAGAGCCTTACGCGCTAAGAACGGACTCCAAAGAAACATCGGAGGTCAAATATCGACGACGAGAGAGACTCCGAACCGACCTCACATAGTACAAAGTGCGAGCTATTAAAGCAAGAATGGGCATGGATACTTCCTCCACTACTGTATTAATGGATTCATTTAATCCACATCAACTCCTACTATTTTTCATTCTCCTTTCTAGGAGAACCACGCAAGAACGTTTTTTGTAAAGGGTTGCGTTGTTGTTGTAGTTGCGGTTGTAGGGATTCTTTACATTTACGTTAGAATAGTTTTTGGAGGGAGTATAGCCGAGGAGTAGTTTGTAATGTAGTAGGTTGGGAGGATAAAGATTTGAACTGATAATCAACGATTGAGCCTCGGTAGTATGTGACTAGTTTTGCACATCAATTAATCAAGCAATTTCACGATCTCGAGTCTATTACTTCGAGTGATGTTTCTCTATTTCATTGTTTTATTACATTTTCCATGCTATTCATTTGGTCTTCCTGCATACATCGAAATGTAGAATAGGATATACCCTCACATGGTACCCTATAAGTTCAGCTTCTCCCTACCTTTGATGTTTTCTTCGCTAAATGTGAATCTAAGAGCAAATTCAGATGTAATTTAACCATACTTCACTGCGTTGATGTGTGAATTAAACGGGGTTTGTCTTACCTTATTTGTTCTTGTTGGGTTCAAGCTACTGAAATTTGGGATACTCGAGGATTCAATGTAAGCCCTATCCACTTGGGTTCTTGTTTAATGGGTTGGTATTTCCAAGATCCCTTGAGTTAGCGTCAAAGCATTGAAGGTTAAAAGTCCTCTTTATGATCTCGGGCCTAGTTCTCGTGTTTAAATATTAAGTGCTTTTCTCTTTAGAGAGTATGCTGAGGCAGATCCGGAGTTATATGACCTACTGAGTGCGATCTCAAACTACCCTTCGTGTCTCTTTCCATTTCTTTTCCTTAATGTTTCCCACTCCACCATCTATCTTAAAGATCCTTTAGTGTAATGATGACTTGCCCTATGAAAGCCTTGCTTAGTTGCTTGCAAGTAATCTCCTTTCACAACTCCATAGCCCAATGGATGCAGCACTTTCCCAACCCTATCCTCTTTGCAGAAACGTCCCTACATGCTCTTCTCCTTTCCTCCCATTACACCTTCTCGTTGATGATCTCATGACTCAACCCAACAACCAACCAAATCATTTAACTTTTTGTGCTTCATACCTAGCCTAAAACCTCATGTTTGAGCTTCAAAGATATATCATTCTTTGCTTTGTGGAGAGATCCCTCTCCGTCAGTCCAGGGAGGGCTAGATCCCGGCCCCAAAGTGGTTTTGATGTTAGTGGTATTTTGGTCTTGCCAATCTGGCCCAAAACAACGGAACTCCAACACCTTCTTTTGGATAAGATTGAATGAATAAATTCCTCATAGGGATTTAATCCAAAAACATATGATGATTTAAAGAATCCACAAACTTCAATCAAATATTTTTTCTGTGGATTTTTTGAAAGAAAGAGAACCATTAAAATAGCCCTAATTTTTTTTGCAAATAGCCCTAATTTTTGTTGCTGAGTTTTTTCTGTTGGAAATTTTAATAGAGTATACTTGTGGCTTTTTCATGGTCACACTACATTTTTTAAGTGTTATTCTTTAGTAATCTTGTCCATCCTATTGCTAGCCCCTCTTGAGGGTGGCCATTATGTATATTTTTCCTTGTATCAGAGACTGTAATTTAAACTATTTGCACAACTTTTCTGAGACATATAGACTACTACAGTTTCGGTGAATGCTCAAGTAAATTTTCATTTCATAAATTACAACGTTTTCAGTTACAAATAATGGGTTCTTCTGGTATTCGATTCTTTCTCTGTTTTCCTTCTATTTATTCGTTTATTTGCAAAAAAAAAAAATTATGATCTATACGTGGAATTGAGTTCTCTGCCTAGCCCTCGATTGCTTTTTCACAGAGATGATCTTTATGACCTCATCCTTCAACTGGGGACCCAACATGGCCTCCACAATCTTGTTCTACTTAACCACCAAAGAGAAGAGATAGATTTGCTCGAGAAAAATGATTTTTCCTTTTATTTACCAGGCAATCATTGTATTCGTGGAATGGAGATTTTGAGAACCTTCCACAAATCAGGTGTCAAAAATCCGTAAGTCCTTAAAAATAAATATACATTCAAAAGTTTCCTTGACAAAATTTCTTAGAGTTTTGGTCGACTCTCGATTTCTGGGATAGAATTCGATTTTTGGAGACCAAGTTTGGTGGCACGAAATATGAGGAAATCTAGATTGTTTGACTACAACGTTGACTACATCTTTGACTGCATGTTTGACTAGTGCATTGACCAAGTTTGACCGATAATTTCAGGACTGTTTGACCGAGAATTTCAGGACTGTTTGACCAAGTTTGACTGAGAATTTCAAGAGAAATCCCTGAATGGTCAAAATTCCCTAGAAAGTTCATTTTGGAAGTCTTCCATGATGAAATGGATCTGAACATGATGGAACTCCACTAGCCATTTAGCTTTCTGAATACAATTATGTGTGTGTTGATTATCAGCATCAATCACTGCTTAGTCATTTCATGGACCACATTCCTCTATGGATGATCATCAAGGCTTGGATGTAGGAGGTAGGGGAGTCTCAGATGGCTTTGGAAAACTACAGGTAGCTTGACCATGGGCTTCTTTTTTGTTTTATTTTTTGAATAAAGTTTCCTTCGATGAAAGTCTTTGCAGCAGTCCTCAGTACATATAAACACCTTAGTTGGCTTCTCCTGGTGGTATGAGAAACTCTCACCAAAGAGAAATGCACAGTTATGTTTCCTTGTGTGCAATATTGGCCTTTCCACAAACATATTTCTTATTCTCTCACTCACTTTATCTATCATAGGCCTGAGAGATTTTACAACCCTTGGGGGCCAGAAAAGCATGTTTGAATTTTAACTTGTCCAAAGACCTTCAAGAATAAGTTCTGATTGGGGTTGGCAAAATAATTTTTATATAACTTGTAAGGAACCTCTCTCCTTAGAGCCTATGGGAGGAAAAATTGCTTCTATCCAAATAAAACTTAAATGTTATCAAAGAATAAGCGAATCTATAAGACAATGCCTCTACAATATCCTTTTCAATGAAGCACTTCAAGTCAGGGTGGCCACACTTGGTAATCATCTGAAAGTTGTCAAGATTCAAAGTGCCAAAGGGACACAATTGCAGGGCCATCATCCACTGGCTTAAAATATGCGATAGGCCTACAAAAGGATTTTTTTGAGGCCCTATATTCAAAAGAAGGCTTGAAAAGAGAATCTCCACTATCAATTCAACCAAGGGTAGGCTTAAAATATGAAATTGAGAAACAATTTACTTCTCAGTTCTCTCTACGAAAGAATTTTCAATTGCAAATACTAAGTGAGGAACATCAATGCAACCTTGTCTTGGAGTCATCTCACAAACTTTATGAAGCGTAAAGAATATTGTGTGACTAGTCGTTGACTTTGGGTAATCTAGCTACTACCCTCTCAAACATGAGCAGTGATGATGGTAAGTCCTGGGATTAGACAGATTCCAGAGTTAATTTTATAAATCTACCTAGTATTTTGTCAATCCAAACATTTTGCAGAGGTTTACAAAGAATCCATCACAGAGAAATCATTGAGAACCAACTTAAACAAAGGTATTAACAAGTTTATACCCAAGGTCAATGATTCCAAAGTGACTATGAGCTGGAAACCTATCACTCTGTTGAATGACTCATGTAATAGTCTTACCAAATCTCAACACTCATAATCAAGCATATTCTCATGATTATTATCAAACCTAGGCAAACTTGTTTCATTAAAGGTCAATTCATCATAGATAATGTTATTGCAGCCTGTAAGGGCATGAAATGGCCCAGTAATTGAAAGCAAGGCATGTAATATAAATGCAAAAATTCAAACGATCCATAGGATATCTACAATGATAATGCGACATTTCTATCTGTTGGAGTTGAAAGTTTGAAGCCAAATCACATGTCAAAAATATCTTGGAACATGTTAAAGAGTTTTTGAAAATCTGAGTAATTGTCTGAAGGCCAGATGTGTATGCTAAGTCATCTGTTCTGGTCTTCAGTGTTTAATTATTTTCATTTCTAAAATAGGAGACCTAGTTATGGAATCCTGTTATATTTATGCACTTTGTGTATCACCTTCATTAATTAAACAAAGAGGGAAGACTGTAAACCAATACAAAAAAATTATTTTCATTTCTGAAATAGGAGACCTGGTTATGGAATCCTATTATATTTATGCACTTTGTGTATCACCTTCATTAATTAAACAAAGAGGGAAGACTGTAAACCAATACAAAAAAAACAACAATCTCTCAATAAAATATGAAAAAAATGCAACCTGAATAACGCAGCAACAAAGCTCATTCAACGCAGCAACAAATTAAAATTGACGAATATCGAATTCAGAAATGTATGCAACTCCAACTCCACATTGAATCCTAACAAATGTGGATGGGGTTCAAAATTTTTCACCTAGAAAAAATTGCCACTTGGTGGGGGCTTAGGTGATGAAAATTATGGTCGCTGTCATTGCCTCCCTACAAAAAATCCTCTGCTATCTAATTTCTGCCCTGTGTTCAGCGATGTGGTTTCCATACTGGAGGAATTTTCCCATGCACTGATTGCTAGGTCAATGAAATCCCCTTTATGAATGCATTTGGGCATTGTGATTATTATAACTAACAGCCCCCGCTGCTAATGCCCTCCTCTTCCCATAGGACCACGTATTACTGGATACCTCGAACTACAGAAGGCCTCGAAATTACTTGTTGGGAATTGTGACTTAGTACTAAACCTGCTAATTTGGTCTTTGTGTTCCTTCTCCAGCTTTAAAAGCTTTCTAAAACCTCACTATCAGAAGAAAAATTCTAAAGGTTTAAAGGTGAAATGGTGTCCAAATCCTGCAAAAGAAAATTCGACGGATAGCTGAGGACACACGCTTGAAGCTGTGAATGTGAATGGATTCGAATGGCCTGAACGAATTTCGCAAGTCTTCCACAATAATGAAGCTCGCAAGTTGCCCACTCAAAAAAGCCGAGTAATAATCCTTAAGAGGTCTCTGAGTTTGTTTCGTTTTTGTTTTTGCAATTTTTTCAAACAAAACAAATTTAACCGCATGGCGGAATTAATGTTTTGGCTCAAAGTTAATGTGAGCAATTAATTTAATTTTTTAATGGATATTTTAATAGGTTTGAAAATCTGAAAAATCTGCCTTCCAATTGAATGACTATGATGACATATACAATACCTACAATAAAAGACGTATGTAAATTTTTTTTTTTTATCATTAACTTTGTTTATTTATATATTAAAATTATTTATTTATATGCTATTGAGTAGTAATATGAAAACCAAAATTTAAAAGAAGTTTTTAAAAATTAAAAATATTTTAAAGATATTGAGAGGTGTTTTGTTATTTAACCTAACAACATTGTTCATTATTATGGCAATTTTATGTATCTGTTTTAAGATAACTAACTTGTACCAGGGGAATAAAATATTGGTGAGAGAATATTACCACTTCACTTCACTAGTAAGCAAGGGCCATTAACTATATGTATGTATTGTCTATAGTAATAGTTAAGGAAATAACTATAATAATAAAAAGTGAAAAATTAAGTCAATCATGTTTTGAAGCATGTTTTGTATTGACA
This sequence comes from Pinus albicaulis, assembly GCA_034641835.2. NCBI lineage: Eukaryota > Viridiplantae > Streptophyta > Pinopsida > Pinales > Pinaceae > Pinus > Pinus albicaulis. The sequence goes on from CM076576.1 coordinate 848,358,804, forward strand.
CCTAAGTTGTTTTAGTACACGCACCGTAAGTCATCGGTTAGGGTTGAGATCCATGCTTGTGTTTAAGCATAGATATCTACTTGACCATGATGACAAACCATCATGCTAATAATCAAGAATTATTAGTACTCACAATGCATTGGATTAACCCCCGCATATTCCACATCATCTAATTGATTCTCACTAAGTTAATAATGTCCTAAGCCAAAACCGTTATTCATAATTGACTTGACCTCTAGGTGTCTTCCTCCTATACTAGCCAATTTTTCGGTAAATATCCCTATTATATGGTTGGGCTTATATCTCCTGACCTTATGCTATATTGTGCTCAAATTTATAAGTACCACGATGAATAAAAATAAAGTATCATGCATAGACAAATGCATTATGAGTATATTGTTTTGGATTAAATATTCTTCTATGTGTTTCACTATAGAATTAGATATGTCCCTCCAAAGTTGATCAAGTGTCTACTGAAAGAGGGCCCATAGTTTATCCTAATTCATAGAACAATGTAGTAATCAACCTCAAGCACAATGCTTTAAGTTCAATTGTTAGGAATAACCTTGGAAATATACCCTAAGTAACTACTTGAAACTCTTTAACTTACAAATAAATAACTTAACACAATAAATATATTGAAATGTATATGAAATATTTAACAAGTACATAAAATACATACAAAGTTATCATTATCACATCCTCACTCTTTGCTTTAAAATATGTACCCTTTTTAAATGTAGCTCAAATGATCCCTTCACATGCTTCTTCCCACACTTGTAATTTTTTCTACAATCAATACAAACTTCTCTTCTTCTTTTTTGGGGGGTTTCTTTGATCTTTCGTATTATGTTTTCTCTTTAATTTCCACCATGTTTTGTTTTATTCAAAATTGTACACCTAAAATAAATGAATCAGTGCAAAACTACGCACCTCAAAAATAACCAAACATTGCACATCTATGAATTATGCACTCGATGTGAACAAGAAGGGCCACCCTATTTATATAACCAACATAAATCCATCTTGACTTTGGATATATCATACTTTGAGAGGGAAGTGTGACAAGGTCAAGCATTTCAAAAGAGACTACAAGGAATAGAAAAAGAAGAATAAGAGGGAAAATAATTATTTTGATGCCACATCTAAAAAAGTATTCTTATAATGATGAAGAATATTCGTTTATTGTAGCTCTAACAACTACTAAGCCAAAGTATGTAAATAATATACTCAATATATTCTTTCCATATGACATCCCATTGGGAATGGTTTTTAGTGGACGAGAGCTATTTATGGTGAGATTTTATAACTTGGTGATGACTATTGAAAATTGTAAAAAATAAAATAAATTGTCTATTCTTTTCACTAGTTGATTTATTGTTGTTTATATTCCGTTGTGCAAGGTAGTTTGTTGTTCCATTTGGATTGGTAGTGTCAAAGATTCTAAGACACCAGTAATATCATAATGAATGTGATTCCCCCTAAAATCTTTAACATTTCGTGGTTTACTTAATGGGAATTATTATATGTTTCTCAAACAAGAACTTCTTGCCAAAAAAGATGGAATATGTTAGGACATTAGACAATAATAGACCATATTTGGAAACATCCCATTAACTTTGAGTCTGTCATAGAGCCAACATACAATAATGGGAAATAATTGTCTACAATTTGTGAAATATGGTAGATAAGTTAAATTAGGGTTTAATGACTGGGGGTGGGGTTTAAGCTACAAAATGTGTTCTAAGTGACTTTAATGCTTTTAACCCTGACCACAAATTTTCCCTAAGCTTATTTAGGGATGGTAATTATGCTTGGAAATGGGTTGGGAAAGGTAGAAGCTAACATTGGGAAGGGGTGCTTCAGTAAAAATAACAATTTTATTGGCTCTTGGGAAAAATGGGAAAGAAATATTACTTATAGGACTTTGTTTGACTATGTTACTGTACAATTTCTACCTCAAGAAAGATGAATTTTTCACTAAGCCATGACAGTAAATGGAGTATTTAAAGAGTACTCAAGTATTGTCTGAGTGGATAGAGGAGGATATAGTGTACTTAGCTATAGTGGGAGTATCTTCCCTTAATCTGTGTAGGCATTCCAAGGCGTTCGGAATCAGGGTTTCTCTCTTGATCGTGACCTGGTAGATAAGGAAGCCAGTTTGGTGTAAATCCAAACTAGCGTCACAATGAACTTAACCAAGTTCTCCTGCGATGTTGGGAGATCAGGTGTAGCGGCAGCTTGTCTGATAGGCTGTAGAAATGCCTGAATTTCCTGATCTATCTGTTCCCATGTCTTTTCGTCACCCAGTGCACCTAGAGAGGGAATATGGTGTAGCTCAGCCATCAAGTCGATGCCGCTGATCAAATGCTCATAGGCGGTCATCACCTTCTCTAGGTCTTTAAATAAATTTTCTTTGGATGCACCTTCATGCGAATTTGGACCTTGTCATTCTGAGTGTGAATCCAATTTTTCTTGGGAAAAGTATCTGAAGCCTGCAGATATCTGCTTTTCCATTCTATCATTATATCCAAGGTGGTGGAGGCCTCTTTCAGTTGTTCATTTCTCTTCTTCGTTTCCGCTTGGGCTCTTAGTAGAGGAGCGACTGTTTGCTTTATGGTGAACATCTCCTCGTAAACCTACCTCGTGGTGGCTTCCAGCGTCACCAACTCTCTTTGGACGGTAAGTGGTACTTCGTTAATGAGAGTGTTTTTATCTTGGAGCTGTTGGATTTCTTCCCTTTATGCTTTCTTTTCTTGCTCCGACCTGGCTTCCTTTTGTTCAGAATCGTGTAATCTATTTTGCAGGGAGAGGATTTCCCTAGTCATCCAACTCACATTTTCTTCCGTGGCAGTGGCAAAAGTAGTGTAGGCTGATGCTATCATCACTGGATTGGTCCTAGTGTCCAGGACTATATCCTTTTTCGACATGGTTGTGAATGGCACGATAGGGTTCCGTGCTAGGCATCTCCTTTTTTCTTGCCTGATTTTGAAAGTGAATTAATCATAAGTGAGTCTCGTCAAATTAAGCACTTCCTCCTCCTGTCCTTCAGAGGTGCCTGGTTTTGAGAGTGCAAAACGTGTGTTAATTGCAGGTACTTCGATGGGCGGCAGCTTTGTCTGTACCCCTGTTACTGGAGGAGGTGTCTCGGCATCCTTTGATCTTTGATCCTCTTCCTCTTTTCTCTTTTGTTCTTCTTCTTCTTTCAATAGTCGCTCCGCCTCTACCTTATCCTCTTCCGCCTTTTTCCTGCACTCCATTTCTGCTTTTGTTTCCTCTTCTTCCTTCCTTCTTCGTTCAACTTCTACTTTTGTTTCCTCTTCTTCCTTCCTTTTGTGTTCGGCCTCCACCTGATCTAATTCCTTCTTGAGCTGTCGTTCAACTTCTGCTTTTTCCTCCTGCTCTTCCTTTCTTCTCCAGGCATCCTCCACCTGTTTCTTTCTCTGTTCTGCCTTCAGGTGTTTCTTACGCTTATCTTCATCCTCTTTCGCCTTTCTTTTCGCCCTTCGCCGAGCTTCGATTCTTTTTCTTTCTCGTTGGCGTAAGAGCTATGACCCTCGTGTTGTCCGAGGCTTCTGGCCCTGGAAGACTAAGCTCCCTCCCAACCTGGTGCATTCTATCGTCCGCAGTCCGATCATCTCGATCCTCCATATCGGTCAACGTTTTCGGGCGAGTTCTATCCTTGTTATACTAGTTTCTTTTCGCATCCCGGAAATGGGCGTTTAGTATGTTGGTAGCTCCATTTAAACTTGGCCCGTTTGCGTGGTCGTGACTATCTTCTCGAGATTGTATGTCCTGGAATCCAGCAAAAGGCCCTGTGTAGAATCCTTTGATTCGTTCTCACCCTCCACCTCCACCTCTCCGAAATCCTTGATCATATAAGCACCAATGGTGAGCCAAAGTGTAATGCGTATTTTTCTTACCTTAGTAAGGACCTTTGAGAAGCTCGAAGTCATCTGATAACAAATATTTTCGAAGTCATCTGATAACATACTTCTTGAAGTAGCATCTTGTCAGTGATGAACCGAGGCAGAGCATGGGGAGTCTTGAATGAATCGAAGACTCGGATGAAGGTGCCTTCTGCAAATGGAAACCAATGTGCTACCTTGACTATCGTTTCCATAGCTCACCAGGACATGCATGGGGTATCTCCCGACCTATGAATGAAACTGTGTGTGATTGATTTGTGTGTGATTGACTCTATATCCTGCTTGTATTTGGAGTCACATAATACCTACAACTCCTTGTGAATTGGGCGTGCTTGCTCTTGATTCCAGTTGTGAGCCCATCCCTCAAAATAGCACCTAGAAAAAACTACATCCAATAGATAAGAGGCCATGTAAAATTCAAATGAGTATCCTTCCTCTGGTGCTAATGCTACAGATATGTTTGTTTTGAGGGCCGCTATTAGTAAGTTGGACCAATTGAAACGGGTGCCATATACAATGATAAAGTGAATCAGGGATACCCAAGAAACACTAAACATGGTGGCATCGAGACGACCATACATTCTACAAAGCATAGCTTCCACTAACTTATAGACCTTTATGAGGCCTGCCACTTGATACTCTAGATCGTTCTTGATTTTGAACTTCTCAGGTTCTTCCCACCATCCTCTCAGGGTGTCTTTTATGGGAACTGCATGGGTGGTGGCCCATTACTCTGTGAACATTTGTTCCCATTCTGGAAGTGCTTCTGAAATAAAATGTTCCCCACTTAGTTCTGAATGTGGTTTTAAGCTGATTAGGCTCAGCCACTAGTACTTGATTATACCTTCAAAACCCATTCAACAGAGAGAAAATTTCTGACCCTGATACAACTTTAAGGATTTGCTCCATAGGAGGGACCGGATAGTTGTCTTTGTCGAAAGCTCTATTCAAATTTATGAAGTCTATGCATAGTGCCCAAATTGTGTATTATGTAGTCACAGTGCCCAAATTTGACCCTTCAGCTCCAGAACTACATAATTTATTCCTCCCAATCAGCCTTAACTGTGCATTGCGTAGTGCAAAGCCTCACGCTTCCAGCCTGACACCTTGAGTTGCGCAATTGAACAATCCATTAGATTTTCCTCCCTCTAGAATTGCGCATTGGGAAACTTCAAGCCTCAAGCCTGAGCCCTTGAAATCCTCAACTATGTAATCTCCCAGCTTGTTCTCCTTCCAGAATTTCACATTGGACAACTCCAGGCCTCAAACCTCAACCTTCAACTCTAGAGCTCCTAAAAAAAAAAAAATTTCATGGATAAGTTCTAGAAGCATACATGGGATAAAGAGTGAGGGAGAAAGAAACAATATTGTATTGAAGAGTTTAATCCCACTCATATCATTAAAAAAAATCATACACAGGGACCAATATTTCTTGGAGAGCCAAAATTCTTATTGCTCAGTTATAGAATAATTTTCATAAAATCCATTGTGAAACGAGTCTCTGTTGTGAAACAGGGCACTGGAAAAGGCTAAAAGAAATGTGGGAAGAAAAATTATGTGTTTTTTGCTCTTCCGAAAAAGTGGAAATAAAAAAACATTTCATTTTAGAATGCAAGGCCTTCAAAGATAACACAGAAAGTTATGCATATACTATGACAACTAGCTCTTTGGGATAATTTATTCCACGAGGGGTTTGTTGAGAAGTTAGGAGTGTTTATTGTGAGGTTTCACATGAAAATCGCTGAATAAGGATAGTAAAGCAATTTGTCCCATAAGTTATCTTTAACCTCTTTAATGTTAAAATAATAAACTATCTTTAACCTCTTTAACATTAAAATAATTTCTTTATTTCTTTTTAATTTACAACATTTTTACTCACCCTCATCATTAACAACCAACCCAATTTTCCCTTTAAATGGGGAAATAAGATAGACGCAAAGAAATACGAGAGGCTAGAAATAACATGTAGAACAGGTTGATTCTCCATCTTATTCTTATATTTAGCCCTTTTTCTATGGAATCTTATAACAAACACCCCAACTTCTCAACATTGAAACTCTTCTTCATCATTGGCATTCAAACCCACATGGAAAAAAATGTGGCTAACGCAACTTATGATTAAGCCGAAGGCTTTTCAACTATGAGGTTTATCTTCATGACACTGTTCAAATTCATCGTCCCTTACAGAATATGAACAATTTCCTTAGGGATTACAGCATGGTACAATGTATTGACATGAGAGAACCCACGTGCATGTTAGTCTAGAGAAATTGAAGGCGTCTTTATAGCTCGAAGAAGTACCATTTGCGATCAATGTCGGTCCATGATGTTATGGAATATATGTGGCGTGTTCCCTTAAAATAAACACATAATGTTCGTGCAGCCTGTGCCTACACATTCAAAAGGTTTTTGAAATACTGATGTGGAGCTCCTACACTTTTGGGGATGCGAGGGTTTTGTTCTCATCGACTCTATTCCTAGTCAGTTCGTAGTGGAGAATGACTATTCGGTTAAAAGTTTGAGTCTTAGAGGAATTGATGTTATTAAAGAAGAGAAATTGCAAATAGAGACGATTTTCCCAAAGAAGGTGTCTTGTGCAGATATAATCACATTTGCGGCTAGAGATAGTGCATCATTTGTATTTTTCTTAAAAATTATACATAAGAATACCACTGTGTTAAGTATAGCATGGGATAACAACAACACTCAATGATTTCTAATGATTGATCGTAGGCATCTCACATCCCCCTCTGCTGGAAGAAAGGATGGAAATATTACACGAGATTCCAATATATAGGGAAATCTACCACCCCCTACCTTCAATGTAACCCATCTAACTTAGATATTTGCAGCTAAAGGTCTATCCCAGGACGAGATTGTTAATTTTCATGTATTTTCTGAGACCTGCAACTCATCAATGTGTCAATTCTTGTAAATTACAATAATGGTTGAGAAAAACCATGATTATAATCATGTTTGTGTTGTTTGGGCAAATGCAGGAGCATACACAATTAGTGTCTCTCACTATACTTCATTCGTCAACAAGCTCTACAATTTCAATGGCACAAATACGATGAACATGTCCCTTGATCCAACATATGCTCAGATACTGAAGCAGAGTTGTCCCCAAGGCAGCCCCATTAACATCAACATGACTGTGGTCATGGATCCTCAAACGCCACTGATCCTGGACAACTTGTATTACAACGACGTTATAGCTAATGGTGGTCTTTTTACATCGGATGCAACTCCGCTTACAGATCCAAACACCAAATATAGCGTGACTGCAAACTTAAGCCTTAACTTGGTCGGATGGCAAAAAAAAAAATATTGCCGCAATTATAAAAATGGGAGATATTAGTGTGTTAACTGGCAACCAACTTGGACATATTAATGTTTTGAGTAGTCCGCGTCAACTGCAGGATTGCCAAAAATTAAAACAGATTGGAAATTTAGTTTTCCGTAGCTTCAAATTTAGAAGATTTTCACTTCTCAACTATTAAACTAGCACAACAAGCAACATACAAGTTGGTGCAACCTATTGAAAATGCAGACACATATGTCCAATATATATTGTATATGAATGATGTAATTTATAGGAAAAAAATTATATTTTAAATACAAAATATATTTAGCATAAAATTGTTGTTTTAAATAAAAAAATATATTTATTACATTATTTTATTAATTTCATTTTTTTTTAAATTAATTTTGTTATACATAATATTAAAATATTGATCTTTTTCATTGTCTATTTCATGCTGCATTTCCCTCCATTTTTTTATGGGGCATTCTTCCCTCCATTTTTATATAGCATTTATTTCCTTTAAAATATATTTACACCTTAATCGCACTTCCCTCCATTTTTATATAATATTCTTCACTCTATTTTTATATAATATTTATTTCCTTGAAGGTATCTTTACAGCTTAGTAAATGTTATTATTTTATTTTTTCTCTCATCATTCACACTTATAGTAGAATACATTGAGAAACGGAACGTTCATGTGAAGTGAAATCTATTTCTGTGTGCAGCAACATTGGCACGTCCCATAAGGTCTTCGAGAACTGGTTCCAAAATTTTTTATGTGACTAAAAACATAAGCAATCGAAATCGCAACCTCCGTGCGTGCTTGCGTATGCGTGTTGCGTATGATTAAGAGGATAAACGGTAGAAGACCAGGGGCGGTGGCAAAGGAGAAGGGTTCAAATTTGAAAACATGGCACCGAATTTGTTTTCAAATTAGAAATTCTTCTCCTAAATTTCAAGCAGTTCAGTAAATAAATGAGCTTCTAAATGACGACGAAGCTCAATGTTTGGATGCAAAATTTTTTATCTGCCATGGCTCCAGCGTCGAATGACTTTGAATTGGATTCTTTCATTGAACAGTAGAGCAACGACGATGATGTGAGTGATTTGCAGGGGCTCAATCGTAGCCTCGAAGATATCCTAATGACAAGACTACAAAACCTTTTCTCTTCAGAAACCCTAGTTCACATGTCAAAGGCGGGAAAACGATGAAAACAACGCGGACTGGGATGAGAAAGGTTCAAAGAAACTGGAGAAATTCGAAGAACATTCAAGTTCGTTTTCAATTACAGACAGATTGAAAATTGGATATGAGAAATGTAATTCTTATGACCCTGATGCGTCTAATTCAAACTTAGAGGAAAAAAGCAAGCCCTTGTATTCGATGGAAAGAATGGAAAACAAAGATGAGAAAACTACAGTTTCCACTGATGCATCTAGTTCAAATTTAGAGGAAAGGGGCAAGTCCTTGCATTCAATAGATAATGGATTTCACAAAACTGAAATTTCCAACAAAGTTCGGTTGGCTTGAGAATTGGCTGAATTGAGGCTTAGTTTCAGCATGAAGAAGTCTGCATTCTTGGATTTTGCTGGTAAGCCTTCGACATTTTCTGCTTAAAAATTAAAGGACCGTTGATGAAATTGAAGATGAAAAAGGGGGAAAATGGAACGTGGCCGACCTGGAAGAAAAGTGGCAAAAAGGTCCGAGACTCTCTTAAGCCATTGGACTTGGCTGAAGAACTTGAAAAGAGAGATGCATATATTGGATTGCACTGGGAAGAGGGATATGCAGCACAACCGATGAAACTTGAGGGTATCCGATGAGGACCTCTAGCAATAGGTCATAGCTATCTTTCACAGGCACTTGCATCATAAATGTTCAGGACGGATCATGGTTCTCCACAAGCTCTAGCTGTGCATATGAATTATATTGCTGTGGGTATGTCCAAAGGATCTGTCCTTGTTAATCCCAACAAATATTCTTCTTAGATTGTTGACTGCATGGATGCCAAGGTTCTGTACTTTATCCTCTGAAACCTAACTCTTTGCATGTATTCCGACATTTCCTTATATTTCAATCCCCTTCGTGATTTGTTCTTTTGACAATGTTTACCTTTTTAAACTGTGGAATGCAATTTTAGCTCTTTCGAGACAGACTGCCTATTATGACAATTGTTTCTGAAGTTTTGCAATAGACCTTTTTTTTACTAGAGTATCTTCTGTAGTGTTCAGTTCTCTGTATACGACTATAAGAATCTACTAGAGTATCTTCTGTAGCGTTCAGTTCTCTATATACGACTGTAAGAATCGTGGAGAGAAGAGCATACATCCTTTTTAATATTTTGAAAATGGGGGACAATATTGATCTATCCATCCTGTATAATATATCTATATTATCAATCCTTAATCAAGTAGATGTATATGGTATTCACTCTACAATTTTTTGACAAAAAACTATGAAGAATACGTCAGATGCAATCATTTATCATATAGCATTGAAGACTATCTTATGTTGTGGATAAGGAAGTGATATTTTTTAATAGTAAGGAACCATCCTTGCATTTATTATGTCCCCAGTACCATAAAAAACACCTCTTAGATCCCTTTCTACTCTTGTTTTGGAGTATTTCGCAAGTCAGTTTTTATTCCTCATGGCCACCCACATGGAAATTCTTTTTTCCATAGTGGTTTCCACCATTAGGACTTATCATTTTGACTATTCAGCCTCATTGGAAAACGTTGCTTTGTACCCTAATTTGGCAATATATTTATCCACTGAAGGATTTTTAGATCATAGTTTTTTATATCATACTATTTCTAAAATTCTGGTGGGACTGACTAGCGCGTAAACACAGTCAACAACTACCCCATTCACAACCTTAAATACCTTTACTAGACTGCAGATTACCTTCAACCAGACCCTTCAAATGCTAGTAGCCCATAAGCCTTCTTATAGGCTTCAAAACCCAGTACACAGCCTCATGATAAAGCAACCCTGACTGTGGCTTTCTTGCTGTAGGTTCTCGGCCTCCAGGAGAGGGTTCTTAAGTCCTGTGGCCTAGTTGTAGGTGACCAAAACTAGTGCGGATGGCTTCAAGTAGAATGACACCTTCACAACAATCCCAAACTGTCATCAAAACCACCCTTAATAGGTGTGACTTCTATCTACTTGAACTCAGACCTGTGATGAAGATAAAATTCCCTAGACAAATCATAAATGTGCACAAACCAATCTCGTCCTCCATTCTGTGGAACTCTACCTTTGAAGATGACTAAATTGAACCCAACCTTGCCTTCATCTCCTTAATTGGAAATCACATTCTTTTGCGGCTACTTCAGAGAGAAGAATGAATATCAAAGTGCCTAGGATAGGTTATTTATATCCTTCTTGGGTAGGTAGACTTGATTACTCGAGGAGGGAAATTCAAATTTTCAATTTTCAATTTTTCTCACCTAAATAAGGTCATGCCTTATGAAATTTCCTTTGAGTGAATGAATAATTTTCCTTATCCAAATTTAGTGATCTTTAGGTCAATTTTGATCCTCTCCAAAAGAGGAATCAAATACTACAATCATCTTCCTCATAGGAGTGATCCAAAGGGAATTTGGCTCTAGTTGCCAATTTTAATACTCCCTCTCAACTAGGGAGAATTACACCCGCCAATCCATCCATCATGAACCATCTCTGAATCTCATCTCTGCTCTGCTCTACTTTGCTGAACATTGATATGAATAATAAAGAAGAATTGATCGAAACTGAGTCACAAGACCTTGCCACTCTCTACTGACAAAAGTTAGTTAGGAGGTAGAACCTCAATTGGTCCCAGATCAGTTTGTTGACAAGGTTCCACAAATCTGGGCATAGATTTGCCTGCGCTTCCTCCGTATACAGCTCCTTAAAGTGTTGATGAGCAGTTGCTTTTATGCTGGCAAAGCCGTTGTGGGCTTGTCATCTAGAATTTATCTCTTTTATGAAGTTGAAGCTCTTTTTGTCCTGTGTTTGCTTGTGGAAGAAGGAAGTGTTTCTATCTCCAGCCTAGAGCCAGAGACTGCGGGAGTTGGGCCTCCAATATTCTTTTTCCTAGATACAAGTCTTATGGATATTTTCTTGGAGTTATTCTTCCTGGGTTAGATTTTCCCTTGATATGTCCATGTCTTCCATTTGCATTTGATGACTTTCAAGGCTGTCCTGAGCCTCCTTCCTTAGCTGCAGATGGGGAAGGGAGTCCCTTGACCCAATATTTGAGGGCCCTTTTCACCCTCAGTTTTTCTTCCCATACAAAAAATGGGGAACCATTGACAGGGGGCTTCCAGGCATCCTCAACTATCCCCAAGAAATCAGATTGTTGGACCCAAAGGGGGCTGAAGTGGAATGGAATAGGCCCCAGATTCAAAAGTGGCTTCATCTCAAGCCGGATGGGCTTGCTATCAGAGACTGAAGAGGGGATGATAGAAGAAGTAATTTCAAGACCAAGAAGAAGGAAATATATTTGAATAAGAAAATGATATAACCTTGCTACTATGTGGCCCGACCCTGCTCTTCTATTTGCCCATGTATATTTTCCTTTGACAGGCTTGATGTTTATAAGGTCCCAGTGCTAAATAAGATCTTCCACCCATTCCCTGGCAGGATCCCTTAATATGTAGCCCCCACTCTTTTCATCCTGGAATAGAGTGAGATTCATGTCCCTAGCAAGAATGACATTTTCCATCGGCAGCTCAGAGGCTCAATCACAAATGGTGTCCTTGCAACTTTGTTTATCTGCCAAGATGGCTGGAGCATAAATATTAATGAGATTCAGCGTGTCCTTATTTTGCAAATGCTGAAGCTGAATTAGAATCCAGTTTGTGGATGTTTTAACCAAGATTTATTTAAAGGAGGTCATGTCCCATAAAACTCCTAGACCCCTCTGACGCTCCTCTAGAAGAGACAGCTATGCTTCCGCCCTTACCCCGAAATTGTTTACTTTTTTGGAGGAAGCCTCCTTCCTCCATTTTGGTCTCCTGGATGAGAAGAATGTTAAGCTTATCTAGTCTCCCCATCCCCCTACAGTTCCAGGAGATGATCTTCATTACTTTATTTTTTGGGTTGAAGGGGCTCCCTTGGGGCCCTGGCTCTGAATGTTGCTTGGCTTGTGCCTTTTAGCCAACATCTTCTCCAGGGTCGACCGACTGCCTAATAGATTTTCCCTACAGGTTTCTTTCTCCAGCTTCTCTTTGAGGGATTTCATCCACCTGGTGGATCTTTTGACATAGGAATAGAATTCCCCTATTTCTCCCTCTTCCTCTGATTCCTTTGAGTCGAGGTCTTCATCCTCCAACCCTATTTCTTTTTCTTTTTGGATTTTGCTTTGCTTCTCACTAGATTTTGGGGAGCCCGAGGCTTCCTGTGTGGGAGGGCCCTTTTCTGCATTCTTTGGGCCAGCCTCTTGATCTTCCTCAGTTCCCGAGCTCAGAGTGGTGAAATTGTTCTCATTATCTTTCGGGCCAGTCACAGGTATGGAGGCATTTCCCAAAGGGGCAGAGCTGCCTTCCTCCTTGTCAACTCACTGCCTATTTGGCCCTGGCCTGGAGGTAGGTTTGGCTTTTTTTGTTGGCTGCCCTTCTGCTTATTTCTCTTTCTCTGGGATCACATTCTTGGGACAACGTTTGGTGAAATGTCCATATTCGTGGCATGCACGACACTTGAATGGCAACTGTTCATAGTCAATCTTCTGAATGTGGGACCAATTCCCAACTGTGAGCTTGATGGCTTTAGGCAGCCCAACTTCCAGATCGACTTCCACGCATATTCTAGTACAATCATATTGTTCATTCTTGCAGGATTTGTCAATAAATTTCTCAATGTAATTCCCAATTTGAATCAGGGAGTCCCAGCTCCAATAGTGCACTGGAAGATTTGGGAGTCTGACCCAAACTGGGACAACAGAGGGGACGTCGATTGAAGGATCAAAATTAGGGGTCCAATGATTCAGGTACAGGCCCTGCAGACCCATGAAGTATGGTCCATTTCTAAAGATGAGTTCTTTGTCCTCCTTTGAATTAAACTCGAATAGGAAATAGCCATGCCCCAAAAAGTAAGATGTGACATTGTTCTTGATGAGTGGTTGCCAATTTCTATTAACCCAAGCTTCCGTAGTCTTTGGAGATGGCCATAAACCTGTAAAATTCCCTATCAACGCTCGTTTCCTGAGAGAGAGGGCCACCTTTATAGGTCGCTCAGGGATTTCATCCAGTTTCTTCACAAACTTGGATGCCTGTTGTTTCAACTTCTTCTTCTGAGAGACGATCAATAGGAAGAAATCCCTCACCTCAGGAGGAGGGGGCGGAGGGGCGCCCTGAGAGGCCGCCATTAGTCGACCGAGGTGGGGCAGCCACGAAAGAGCCCTAGCTGGAGTAAATGGGCAGCGACGGCGACATCAGAAGCGAGATCGCAACAGTGACCCAAGCAGACAATGTCCCGACAGGAATTGGCGCGGCGCGCAGAGGATCCACAACAGAACTTGAATAGCTTGAATGCAACCATTAATGAAATTTTATAATTGTTATTTAATTGAATTATTTAAATATTATTTAACATTAGAGAGTAAATGAATTATATTAATAAAAATTATTTTTAATTGTTATTTAAAACAAAACGTAAATAAAACTGGCCATGTCCGATTTGATTGCTTCAATGGGGTTTCAATAGCCCCCAATTTGTAGGAATGCCCACGGGTTAGGGGCTATTTCACTCCCATTCGTGGAAATCTAGAAAGTGGTGTAAAATTTGGGGTTTTAGATCTTGTATAAATGGCTGATGATGGAGTTGGATTTCAAAAAAGTTCGTGAATGGATCTCAAGAGCTGTTGCTTCTCTAATTACGACTTTATTGATATAGCAGCTATTTTGCGAGGTGACCAGGTGGCTGTGAAAAGGAAAATCAGCTAACAACTATGACCAAGCGGCTGTGAAGAGACAAATTCAAACGCATGTAAGTCTCTGCTCTCTGCTTAGTGTATGTATTTAAAACTATTTACTTGAATGGCTTTCAGTTAGCTTTAGGCCTGTAAAAATTGTGAAAAATGTGTTATCTAAGGTCAAAGTCCAGCTGGAAAACAATTTCTAATCGCATCATTGATGAAGCACTTGGGAGATTTATTACGGGTTTGTTTCCTGAAAACAACATCATCATCCCACATCCTTTTCACATTAAAAGACGTAGGATTGAGCAATGGGTTGCTGCGTATCAACTCTGCTCCTTTTAGTTTTAAATCCTCCTTTTAATAGCCTAAGCTAGTGATCTTCTCGTAGACCAATTCTGCCTTTTTCATAAGCCTAGCCTTACCATAATTGCTGATCATTGAATTGAACGTTGGTAAAGTAGGATTCTCTTTTGACAGGAGCATGATCTTAAATACTTGTTCCATTTTGCTAAAATCTTGATGCTTTCTGTAAGAATCTATAAGTAATTTGAAAGTAATGATATCTGGTTTACATTTTTCTTTCTTCATATGAGCAAGAACCTGCTCCATTTCTGTGAGCATTTAGTGTTTACCATAAGCATCCATCACACCGTTATAAGTATAAAAATTTGCCATTTTTTTCATTTTATACTAGATTAACTCTCTCCCTGAAAACTACGGGGAAAAATTTAGTGCCGCCGGCTCCTCCTTTGATTTTCCCTTTACTTCGCCACCCTACGGACTATAACTTTGATTTTGTGAAAATGACAAGGATGCTCTCAGTTTCAACCCATGGCGTTGGCCTGAGCCCAACGCAGAAAGTTTAAATTCAACTATGAATATCACTGTCCAAAGCTAAATCGATTATATATATATATATATATATATATATATATATATATAAGAAGCTGAGTGATGACATAAGCTATGTGTATGAGGAGATCATTATGATGTCTGGTATGTAAGAAACAAACCCTACAGAAGTGTGAGTATGATAGTGGTATGGCATTTGTTGGGATAAAACAAGGTAATAGCTACACTGGACATTACATTATTATATGCCTTTAACTCTAGCCTTTTGTGACTTTTTGTGCTTTTGCTTTTCGATTGTGTGAGGTTCATTTTCTGGGCCTGTTATTATAACATTAAGGGGACTCTAGATAAGACATCCCACTATTTCAGGAAATAACTCCCTAAAGGTTTGGGGTAAGCTACCTTCACAGATCGGGGGCATACCATTCAAGAAGGACTCACTTAACCTATATTTTTATGCTGAAAACTAGATACAACAAGTTGCAGAACTTACCCGAAATTCCTACGTTTGATGTAGATCCCGCGGGGTGCAAATCCCCAGCAACTCCTCGTGCTTCGTAACCTGGAAATCAAGAAAGAACAAACACGAAACACTAGTTGTACAACATATATTGTTCCTAGATGTCAGTGTAACTCATGTATAA